>JAGWEN010000409.1:0-99873 GCA_018703685.1 Orius laevigatus | reverse complement strand
GAGCTTTTTGGCTAGATTGAATATAAATGAAGACTTAGAGCATTGAAATTATTTCGTCAATATCATTTTTTAATTAATTTTTTAGGGAGGAAAAATTTTTTTTCGGGTCTAATGTAGACGATAGAGTTGATTAATAACACGATAGAGCCGAAGGATGAAACAAATTATGAAAACATTAGAGGCGATGGTTTTCTCGAAAAGGGGAGGGGGTGGGGGTGGTAATTAGGGACAGATAGGGGGGGGGGTGTGGCGAGAATATAACGAATGGAGGAGTATAATTAATTTAAGAAGGGAGGGGGTGGGCTCTGAAAGGGTGAAGAGTTAACGAGCCTTCAATAGTTCTCATTATCATCCCCCTCAGTCGTCCATGTTTATTCATAAGGGAACCTCTTCTTAACTCAACTAAAAACACACGAGGCTAATGAATACTTAAAAACGTCTGAAAAGCCTCTAGGAGGGATATTTTGCTTGTGGGCAGCGAGTTTGTCGAAAAGTGGGGACCCCTAACCTAATTGTTGGCCGCGGTTATGATCCCTTAAGTGTTACCTGCATTGCGACCTTTTAGAATTCAGGTTGTGCTCACGCTAGGCTCCCAATCAATAGCTTATACTTATTTAGCAGCGGCTCACATGCAGTCCTAGACACGCATCCAACCACTATAAATCTACCCCTCCACCCTTTTTTTTACCTTTTCTTTAACCCACAAATCTCAAGTGAACTCACACGAAGCACGACTATTAAAAAAGTAAATGTCTGGAGCGTTCCACGACGGAACTTCCGCGAATCTTACAGCGGTCATTTTGACCCCTCTATGACCTTTTACCAAAAAATTGAAAGTTCAAAAGGGTCATTTTGACCCAACCGCCTCTCCTAAAGACGCACAATAAAAAGCGACATTTGAAGAAGGTTAGAAGGGTCATTTTGACCATGCGAGAACATTAAGTTTCTTGTAAATAAAATTTTTATTCCATTTCGTAATTTAAGCCTTTTTTTTTAACCTTCTTAATATGATGCTAAGCCAGCATGACTTTACTGCCATGCTGTCTTGGCATCTTTTCAATTTTTGCTAGCAAATTTAAAGAAGATTTAAAATCTGGCTAAAAAGGTGTTTTCTGGTGAAAAAAAGGTTTATAATCTGGTTAAAAAGGGATCTTCTTCTCGAAAAGATACAAGATCTTCCTATGAAAGGGTTTTTTCTTGTCTAAATAGGTCAAATACAAACCAAAAAGGGTTTGTACTTGTCAAACAGAGTCAAAAACTGTCTGAAAAGGGTCTTTTCGTGTCAAAAAGGGTCAAAATCTGGATGAAAGGGGTCTTGTGCTTGTCAAAAAGGGTCAAAATATGGATGAAAGGGTCTTTTCTTGTGAAAAAGGGTCAAAATATGGATGAAAGGGTCTTTTCTTGTGAAAAAGGGTCTTTTCTTGTCAAAAAGGGTCTTTTCTTGTCAAAAAGGGTTTTTTCTCGTGAAAAAGGGTCTTTTCTAGTCGAAAAGGGTCTTTTCTAGTCAAAAAGGGTCTTTTCTAGTCAAAAAGGGTCTTTTCTAGTCAAAAAGGGTCTTTTCTAGTCAAAAAGGGTCTTTTCTAGTCAAAAAGGGTCTTTTCTAGTCAAAAAGGGTCTTTTCTAGTCAAAAAGGGTCTTTGCTAGTCAAAAAGGGTCCTTTTCTAGTCAAAAAGGGTCTTTGCTATTCGAAAAAGGTACAAAATTAAGAAAAGGGTCTTTCCTCGTCACTGAGGTCAAAAGAAAAAAATTGGCTGAAAAGGGTCTTTTTTATTAAAGAAGGTTCAAAACCAAACCAGAAAGAGTCTTGTGCTTGTCAAAAGGGTCAAAATCTGGCTGCAAATGGTCTTTTATGATCAAAAAGGGTCAAAATCTAGCTAAAAAATGTCTTTTCTTGTCGAAAAGGGTCAAAATCTACCTGAAAAGTGTCTTTTCTTGCCAAAAAGGGTCAAAATCTGGCTAATAAGGGTCTTTTCTAGTCGAAGAAGGTTCAAAATCAGAACAGGGTCTTTTCTTGTCAAAAAGGGTCAAAACCTGGCTAAATAGGGTCTTTACTTATTAGACAAGGTTCAAAAATAGACGAAAAAGGGTCTTTCCTTGTCCAATAGGGTCAAAATCTGAACAAAAAGTGTCTTTTCTTGTCAAAAAGGGGATATTTTAAGATTTTCAATGTTTTGTTTGTATTAAAGCTTTATGAAGTATTTTGATAAACAATAACAAATATTTTCTTTCTAAAAAACTCATAAAGGAGAGGAAATAGGGAAAAAACTCGCTAAAAGGGGGAGATTTTCGAGTGGATGGCGAGAGACAATACAGAAAGGGATGAAAGTGGATGACAAATATTGGATTGGGAACGATTAGTTCGAGGTGAATGACGTTTAAAAAAAAAATAATCCACCTTTTTCACTTAAATGTAAATTGAACAATAAGTTTTCAATAATTGGGATTGAAATAGACACGTTTGGAACGGACAGGTGGCCACTGAATGGGGGTGGGGGTCCTTTTAATAATTTAGCCTTCCAAGCCATTTGGAGACATCGCCCCAGTTGAGTCAGATGGTTCACAATTAGCTTTAGATAACAGAGATCCTCACTTTAAGGGTAAAAACCTTTCGCAAACAGACTGTTCCGTTCACAAGGAGCACTCAGACGTCTTGGAAACGGACTTTTCGAGGCTTACAAATAAATCCACTTAAGATTTCAATTAAGTCAGAAAAGAAAAGCCATTTTTCTCTCGCAGACCATTTTCCAGAGCCACAGGTACGAGAGTTACGAGTGTAAAAGTCCGTCCAAAAGTGAGCGAAAAGTTTAAAAAATTTGGCTGAAAAGAGCTCTTGATGTCGAAAAGATACAAAAATGGTATTTTATTGTCAAAAAAAGGTTCAAAATTGTGCCGAAAAGGGTCTTTCCTTGTCAAAAAAGGTTTTTTTTTTTTTTTTTCGTTTGTAAAAAAAGGGGGAGGGGCTCTAAACTGTCTCTTTTTTGTTTAAAAAGGTTCACAATCACACAAAAGGGTCTTTTCCTTTAACAAAAAATTGGAGGCCGACCCGTTCACAATCTAACTAAAAAGGGTATTTTTCTTTAAGAAAAAAAGTCTTTCTTGTCCAAAAATACACGACAAGGGTGTTTTCCTTTCAAAAAGGATCAAAATGTGACTAAAAACTGTCTTTTTTTTTGTAGAAAAAGGTTAACAATCTAGCTGAAAAGGGTCTTTTTCTTTAAAAAAAAAAAAAAAAAAGTTACAAAAAAGAATCTTTTCTCTTCAAAAAATAGTTCAAAATATGGCTCGATCATCTCTTTGGACTTTTTTTTCTTCCCAGAAATTGATTTAATGACTGATTTAATTCACATTTTGAACCTTTTATGCCATATTTTGACCCTTGATAACAAAATTGTGACTCTTTCAAGCTAAAAAAAATTGTTAAGGTGGCAAAAGGTGAAATGTCTTTTAACCAAATTGTACCTCACCAAAGGTACTACTTATTGCCTCATTCCCCTGAGTTGGGAGTTTTCCTTAGTCTCTAAAATCATTAGATTGTAACAACTTTCCACGGTTACCATGGAGATTTACACCTTGATTTCAAATTAATTAAGAAATGATTTCGAAACGAGGATCATTGAACCTTTTCACCTTTTCCCATTCCTTTTGTTATTTGAAACCGTTGAAAATTCCGATAGAATCTGCAAGATCTATGGGGGGTCCGGAGGCGGATATTTCAGAGGCGAATAAGAGAACAGGAAACTTTTGATATAGTTTCATGCCATTTTTCTGGGCAATACAAGACGGGGGAAGCTTTATTGGCCCATTCAGTCGATCCCCTCGCCGAAAAAAAAAGGCGGAGGGGGGTATAAAAACTTGGGCTCTTTTCTCGAAATTTATAGAGTCCCTCGGAAAAGGAATAGTCAGGTGGTTCTTCAAAATCTCTTTTCTATATCCTCAATCGATAAATCACATCCTTCTCGCAAATTCTTTTTCCCTTACCTTTTTAAAAAACAATTAAAAGTTTCTCAAACTCTCGCGTGACTCATAATTTAAGTCAAGACTTTTTTAACTAAAAAACCCTATTTTCTTAAAGAATTGTCTATCTTTGGACTGCTTTATGTACATTTTGACCACAAAAAAGACTAAAGTAAGTGGCGGATGAGGGTAAGAGTGCGAAATTCACCAAAATGAAGAAAATCTGCAAAAACCCCAAAATTTTTAGTTGTCAAAACAAAGCTATTTTTCGTCAAAAACCTCACTTTAAGGTTTTAAGAGCCAAATTTTCGTCATAACCACGAAATCAATATTGAAAGGCCAAATTTTCGTCAAAAACACCTCTAAATTGAACAGCCAAATTTTCGTCAGAAAAACCTTAAAGTTAAGGTTTCAAGAGCCAAATTTTCGTCAAAAACCTCAAAATCAATATTAAAAAGCCAAATTTTCGTCCAAAAACTAAAATCAAGGTTGTAAGACAATTATTCCTAAAAAAAAAAAACTCAAAATCAAGGTTTTAAGAGTCAAATTTTCGTCAAAAACCTCAAAATTTTAATATGGTAAAGCCAAATTTTTGTCGAAAAACCTCAAAATCAAGGTTATAAGAGACAATTTTTCATCATAAAACTCAAAATCGACGTTTTTATAGCCATTTTTGGTCAAAAACCTCACAATCAAGGTTTTAAGAGACAATTTTTCGTCATAAACCTCAAAATCGAGGACAATTTTTCGTAAAATCTCCAAGGGGTTCAAAATAATAAAGAAAATATGGGGAATCTAATTTTTTTAAAACGAGAGGGGGAAAAGTTGAAGGAAGAAAAAAAGGTGAAAAGGTTCAAAACTCCTCGTTTCAAAGAGATTTCTTAATTAATTTGCAATCAAGCGGGGAGTTGTGTCAAAATGATAATGAACGTCACTTTTTTCCCCCTCTCCCTCCCTTTTAACAAAAAGTTTACTTCATGAGAAACTTTTTGACTCACTTTTCCTTCTTAATTGATCGTCACCTGACTCCGGATTATCCTTTCAAGCTGACACTTGTACTTCTCACCTGTGGGAGGGGAGTGGTGGGGTGGAGGAGGGGAGGGGAGACATTTTTTCACGACTTAATTGAAATCTTGAGTGAATTTGTGAGCTTTTCGTTTCCATGAAGCTTAAAACATCAAAATTTAAATCATTAAGTATATAGGACTCCTCTTTCCTCACCCCCCTGGGGTAGGGAGGGGGAACAACGGTTTCTTTTATTTTATTTTTAAAAACGAGGTGTCAGAATTTTATATGTTCGGTAATTGCTAAATTGTTGGTAAACAGAAGGTTGTGAAAAAGTAGGCCACGGGGGACTCCCCTCACCCTTAAAGGGCTCCGAATTCCTCACGATTTTATCGATCCGGAAAAAAAAAGAAAAAGGTTTGTTTGGAAGTCTTAAACTGTCATTTTTAATTTCCTTCCATTACTTCTGTTTCGGAAACATTGATTTCAGACCAAGATAAGTCCCTTTGGCCCTTTTTGACTAGAAAGACTTTAGAATTAAGCACAAAAGGCTCATTATTTCATAAAAGGTTCATCAGTAGCATCACCTAGCTGTTTAGCTTATCATGGCTACCCACCTTATCATGTTTTATCACGGCTACCTAATAGTCCAGTCAAACTAAACCCGAAACGGCCAAATAAAGGAAAAAATAAGGTATTTTGTTTATCCACGGAAATTGGGGTTGGTCCCCTGATAAACCACAAAAAAGTCCATAACCGAAACCCTTGCGTGATTTTTTTCGTTTTTTTCCTAATATCTCGAAAACCGTAGGTCGTGGGCGAAAAGATTTTTAGTAAAAAATTAAAGATAATTAAATTTCCTATAATTTTGAGCTGATACGATTTTTTGTAGGACCAAACGTATCGGAGCTACGAGGTTGCAAAAAAGCGGGATTTTCGAGTTTTTCCTATGAAAAAAGTCAGAATTCAGAAAATCCAGGTACACTTTTTTGATTAGATGACGGGGTCAAAATAGAAAACCATGGTTTTTTTTGCAACCTCGTAGCTCCGATACGTTTGGTCCTACAAAAAATCGTATCAGCTCAAAATTATAGGAAATTTAATTATCTTTAATTTTGTACTAAAAATCTTTTCGCCTACGACCTACGGTTTTCGAGATATTAGGAAAAAACGAAAAAAATCGCATTAAAAACGCTCTAGCGTGTGTTTTTGTGGTTAATCAGGGGACCAACCCCCACACATTTCCGTGGATAAACAAAATACCTTATTTTTTTCCACCCCTAGGCTTAGTTTGACTGGACTATTTTATCGTGTTCATGGCTAGTTTATCATGTAAACAATAACCTCAAAGTGTTTTAATTTGCTCTTTTTCTTTGTGTTTCAGAAAGACGCCCGTTCCTTGGGGTAGAGGACACGTTAGAGCAATCATAAAACTAAAATATGTGATAAATAGTAAACGGTGATGTTTTATACGGAAACGACGTTCCAGATTCCGTCATCGAGAATCTTTTCACGGCGGACCCTTTCACAAATCGTCATTTATGTTAACTTAACGAATCTCTAGATAATAAACTTCAATATAACATCCGCATTTTTCCTACTTCAAGTTTTATTTAAATAAAAAAACAAAAAAAGAAAGAAAGCTTAAAAAAACAGGTAAGCGAAAAAAAAATTTTTTTATAAAAATGTTCAAACCCTCGTTACTGTCAGAAAAGTCTGATATTTTTATACGTATAAAAAGAGGAGAGATCTTTATAATGTAAAAAGGAGGCGGAATTTAATTGAAATTATATTTTCCGGGAAGGGAAAAGATACGGTGAGACGTGAGGGCTACGATAATTATTTTGACATGACAGCGATTGTTGCATCTCTGACAGTTTGCGAGTTTTATCATGCTCTCGGATCCTTTCAGTAGTTTTTACTCGACATGAGAATTTTACATGATCGTGAATAATATATAAGTCTGGAGCTAAACCAGACGAAAACTTTCTCAAAAATTCGCCTTCTGCAACTTTGGCGGTGGTTTTCTACCGAAATTTCCATTGTGGGTCTCCATTTCCGCACATTTCCGGTCAAAAACTCGTCCATATTTTATTCAAATTCCTCGTCGAGACAAAAGCCGCGCTTAAAATTCTTTTCTGTCAAATTAATAAATGAAAACCCGGATTTTTCATAATAAATGACCGAAAATGTTTGGTGGCCCTTTTGAAAGATAAATGAACGCGACCGGGAAGGGAGGAGTTGAGTGGGAACCATTTGGAATTTGACCAAAACAATCAGTTAAGTCGAACACCCCCCCTCCCCTCACGCACCCCCCCCCCAACCACCCCAAACCACAGACATCATCGCTCCTGATGGCATCAATCAATTTAATTATCATCCCACCTGAAAGGAAAATAGTTAGTCGTCCATTGTCTGCTCACGAAAAAAAGTTTTTCGAAGGCTTAAAATTGAAAGTGAAGGGCTAATAGGGAAACAAAGTTAATTTTTAAAAGGATTGATCATCAATAAGCGATTAAGGGGTTAATTTGCAATATTCAAACGCTCCCCTCCTCCTGTATCTTGATCGTTTTTACGCGAAAAACATATTTTACAATACAGTCCATGTTTTAAAAATCTTTATTTTGGGGTAATATGCTAGATTTTGACCCTTAGAACTAATGATGAGAAACATAAAGATAAGAAACACTTCCTAAAGATCTTATAAAATATATTTGATCACTTTTTCAATCATGAATTGCCCCCAAAGTCCCAAAAGGGTTGAAAAATTGATTGGGGAGCCATCGGTGAAAATTGCCTGAGGCAGGTTATCACCTTTTAAATTATTGGTTAAAACTTTGTAAAGCCCCGATGTTTCGAGAAGGGTCCAAAAGGGGGCGGAAAGGAGGGTATTAGATGCCACCCATTATTGAAAGTAATAACGCACATAATACACCTTCCTTAAGGCACTCGGGAGGGGAAAATTACACCGGCAGACCAACCCCCCTCCCCCTCCACCACCTCCCCTTTACCATAAACTTGTTCATTTACGTAACAATGGATCCGAGACCAGAATTCTGCTTTCATTCATCTTTCCCTTTTTACCCTGCACAGTCAATTTTTAACCAAATCTCACTCAAAATGGTCTTTTTGAAGAACTGTAGGTGCAGACTTTGGCTTACTATGTTTATAAACTTGGATGGTTCTTTTGAAAATCCAATATTCAAATTGCTCTGTTTGAATCGAAGAGTAAACAAGACATTTGTTTACACTAAAAATAATTTTTATGTTATCACTTTTTCTTTAATTGTTTCAAATCAAATTATCAACAAACGTTTATCCTATCCAGTATGCGTGACTCAGATATTTAATCATCCAAGTCACGACAGATACAGGACTGAAAGCAAAATTATTAAATAAGTTATTTAATTTATAAAATAAAATTGTATATTTTATAGTTTTGTATGATTAAGCACAAACAATGGGAAACTTCAAATCAAAATTCAACACAATAACTTAGGGGATTGAGGCAATGAGCAGTACGGGGAATTGTAAATTGCGCCAATCCCTCTTTTACCTGAGAGCTTTACCCAATTAAAATGACTTTCTTAAATGTAAATTCCGCCAAGCTGTCCAAACTTATGGAACGTAAATTCCGCCAATGATAAGAAAAATGACCTTGCAAATTCCGCCAACCTACTAATATACACAAGATTTTCGTAAACAATAGAAAATAAAAGGATTAGGTACTCTTTTTCAAATGGATTATTATAATTTAGTTAGTTCAATACAATACAATTAATTCAATTAAATACAATATTTTTCTGAGACTTTAAGCTTTCGGATTTCGAAGTTCATTTTTTCTTTTTCGGTTTTTTGGACATTTTTAGTGTTTTTTGAGAAAAGATGATCAATGTGTTTATTGAGAAAAGATGAGTTTCAGGTGATCCGCGTGCATGGTGAAACACTATACTGCCGCGTCGATCGTCCGAGTTCCCCCTCCCCCCTCTCCCATCCCCAGCGAGCGAGTCGTGGCGAGCGAGCGTCCCCAGGGTCCCCCTCCCCTCCCCCGGGGTCCCCCTCCCCCCTTGCGAGCGAGCCCAATACCACCGCGTCGATCGTCCGAATTTCCTCCAACATTTTGCAATCCACAAAACGACTTTCCTTTGAATTCCCCTAAGAAACGACTTTTCGTTAAAATGTTAAAATTTATTTACATGTATTCATAACTAAAATAAATTAATATCTTTTTAACTTCCTCTTTTTTCTTCCTTTTAGTATGTACATTATCAAATTATCCACTATGTGGGGGAAAAAATTCGTTGGCGGAATTTACCTTGCTAGTTTTTTCTGTATTGGCGCAATTTACAGACTAGGTCTGTTCCTCAAAGAGATTATGAAGGATTGTTAAGTATGGCCAGGTATAAGGATTGGCGGAATATACTACCGCCCAGCAGTACCTTTGGTCCATTTGGGTGGGCGGAACGCTGCCTCGTTCTCCAAGGCGCAACAGTTCGTTTCATAATAAATAATTATATTATATAAAATAAATATTTAAAAAGCCGTGTCTTGTTTATCAGAGATTTTGCCTCAACAGACAACTCGGAAATTCCTTTGTCCAAAATAATATAATTGTTTATCGGGGCGAAAACATAAATTCAACTGGATATTCAGCGATAACTTCCCTCTTTACCTAGTTTACCCCTGATGTTTATCCGTCTTTGATAATTTCGCCGAGAATTTTTTTCATTCTTCTAACTTCAAATGACGAAATAAAACCGGTTTTTGTTACGTAAGTGGATTTTATTTTTTCTGTAAAACTGCACTTTTTACATCGCTGAAACGTTATGGGAGTTTTTCATGTACTTCTTCAAAAAGTAGCGTATTACTCCGGTGGTATGGAGGAAAATCAGAACTTTCTCAAACTTTTAGGGCTCTACAGACCTCTCCGCTAACACTGATCCCCTATGGAGGTAAAGGTTGTAGATTACCTTCTTTTGATACCCTCTCAAATACCAATGGGTAACTGAGGAAATGGGAAGTAATTGGGTGTTGATGGGGTTCGTAGGTAATGAGGGTATTGATAGGATAAAAGATTAATGTAGGTAATAAGGGGTATTAGGGGTAATGAAGTGAAAGGTATTGTCAGGAATGATGGTAATGGAAGGTAATTAGGGTATTGATAGGATAAAAGATCAATGTAGGTAATGAGGGGTATTAGGGGTAATGAAGTGAATGGTATTGTCAGGAATGATGGTAATGGAAGGTAATTAGGGTATTGATAGGATAAAAGATCAATGTAGGTAATGAGGGGTATTAGGGGTAATGAAGTGAAGGGTATTGTCAGGAATGATGGTAATGGGAGGTAATTAGGGTATTGATAGGATAAAAGATTAATGTAGGTAATGAGGGGTATTAGGAGTAATAAAGTGAAAGGTATCCTCAGGAATGATGGTAATGGAAGGTAATTGGGGTATTGATAAGGTTTAAGATTAATGTAGGTAATGAGGGGTATTAGGGGTAATGAAGTGAAGGGTGTTGTCAGGAATGATGGTAATGGGAGGTAATTAGGGCATTGATAGGATAAAAGATTAACGTAGGTAATGAGGGGTATTAGGAGTAATGAAGTGAAAGGTATCATCAGGAGTGATGGTAATGGAAGGTAATTGGGGTATTGATAAGGTTTAAGATTAATGTAGGTAATGAAGGGTATTAGGGGTAATGAAGTGAAGGGTATTGTCAGGAATGATGGTAATGGGAGGTAATTAGGGTATTGATAGGATAAAAGATTAATGTAGGTAATGAGGGGTATTAGGAGTAATGAAGTGAAAGGTATCCTCAGGAATGATGGTAATGGAAGGTAATTGGGGTATTGATAAGGTTTAAGATTAATGTAGGTAATGAGGTTATTAGGGGTAATGAAGTGAAGGGTATTGTCAGGAATGATGGTAATGGAAGGTAATTGGGGTATTGATAGGATATAAGATTAATGTAGGTAATGAGGGGTATTAGGGGTAATGAAGTGAAGGGTATTGTCAGGAATGATGGTAATGGAAGGTAATTAGGGTATTGATAGGATAAAAGATCAATGTAGGTAATGAGGGGTATTAGGGGTAATGAAGTGAAGGGTATTGTCAGGAATGATGTTAATGGAAGGTAATTAGGGTATTGATAGGATAAAAGATTAATGTAGGTAATGAGGGGTATTAGGAGTAATGAAGTGAAAGGTATCGTCAGGAATGATGGTAATGGAAGGTAATTGGGGTATTGATAAGGTTTAAGAATGTAGGTAATGAGGGTATTAGGGGTAATGAAGTGAAGGGTGTTGTAAGGATGGTAATGGAAGGTATTGAAGTGAGGAGTTCCGTTCGAGGTTCTCTCCAGACAGGAATTTATTGAAAACATTCATGTTTTTGTAGGTTTATTCTAGGAAGGTAAATAGCCGTGAAGTTCTTGTTTAGATGACATAATCGTTTGTTGTTTTTAGTTTGTTCTAATATCAATCGACACCGGATCAAGTTTCCCCGTTTCGATATCCGAAAAGCCGGTTAGCGCTCGAGTAATAAACGGCAACACTGGAGAGAAACCTTTTCCTTTCGGCCTCTCCTCGTGTTTGTGACCGAGTGATTGTCATTTTCACCGGTAAGTGGGGAATCCTCGCCTTTAGCCGCCTTAATTATCATCAGTAGCGAATCCGCTTTCGCTCCTTTCGGGTCGGAATTGCGTTCTTTTACTTTTTTATATTTTTATCGTAATTTTTTGTGCGCTCTTCTGCAGAGTAATCGATTCTCCACAACGGTGAGAAGAATCTTAAGCTTTAAATTGTTACGTAAGACACAAGTCACGATTTTTGAGAACTTTTTTTTTTTACCAAAAAGGGTCAAAATATTGCCTTTTCAGTCTAAAAGAGCTCATAATCAGGCTGGAAAAGGATCTATCCTTGTCATAAAGTGTTAAAATCTTGCTGAAAAGGGTCTTTTTGTGTAAAAAAAATTCAAAATCAGGCTGAAAAGGGTCTATCCTTGTCCAAAAGGGTAAAAACCTGACTGAGAAGTGTCTTTTCTAGTCATAAAAAGGTTCAAAATCAGCCTGAAAAAGGTCAAAATTTGTCTAAAAAGTGCCTTTTATTGTCAAAAAGGGTCAAAATCTGGCTCAAAAGAATCTGTTATCAAAAAAATACCCCTTATGTATCAGAAATGGCCCTTTTCTAGTCAAAACGTTCAAATCTGCTTTGATTATCTCTTTGGAATTTTATCGTCACCAGGAATGCAATTCAAAATAATCAATGCTTGTTGCGTAAAAATCTTCGAAAACGCGTCTGGTCACCGTAGAACGTTGTTAAAACATAAAATAGCCTGCTTTCCTCCGGAAATCCGCTAAAAAAATCAGTTCTTTAGTTTATCCAAAATAATATGATAGGCAGTTTTGTAATGGAAAAAAAAATTCCTCAAAAAACGGACCTAAAATTGGGTAAAAACATAAACAATTTCTATGTCGGTTTAGGTGCCGGAATCTTGAGAAATCGGAAGAAGTTATCACCTTGAATAGAACCGTGAAGGTCGTTTCCCTTCCATCATTTTTTCTCTATTTTTTCCTGTACTAAATTTTAATTGACTCCAAATTAGAGTAATGTCTTTATTTTTACATAAATTTGTAATGAAATGTTTCAATAAACTATAATAATCTTCGAGCACTCAGACGATGCTCTTGAAGCCAGAAAAACCCAAAAAAAATGATGAAATTTAATTATAATTTTAGGCTTTAGATAAAAATCATTCAAGATTCATGGGCGAGTAAGTAGCGTTTCCGTTGTATAACGCTGGTAAAGATAATCTCTTTATTTGTGGAATATAAAAATTATATTGCTCTCAAATTTAAATGATCTAATAAACGTTCGTAAATTGAAATATTAGTCTCATAATTTTTTTAGAGATTAGCTTATGTAGCAAATGCCGCGTTTTTATCATAAAAAACATTCCAAAGAACCGAATCAGATCAGGCCATTTTGGGTGATTCTACATCAAAAAAATAGTTGACACGTTGAGCGTTTCTTCCTATAGGCCCCAGGGGGGGCGTGGCACCCTCTTAAAGTCAAAATACGAATTTTTCAAAATCGACAAACAGGCTAGTGATTTCTATGTAAAATTGCACGAGGAATCCGATGGCATCAATTAAAAAATTCTAGGACCATTATTTTTCGAGTTATCGCTAAAAACCCGCTTTTGGAACTAAGTAAACTACCCCAGGAAAAAAATTTTCGTCAAAAACAACATTATATTCGTACTCAGCACGCCAGAAAACCTATAGATATTAAATTTTATCAAGGAATCACTAAGGGAAAAAAAATTTATTTTTTAATCTTGATAAAATTTAATATCTACAAGTTTTTTTGGGTGCTAAGTACGAATATAATGTTGTTTTTGACGAAAAAAATTTTCCTGGGGTAGTTTACTTAGTTCCAAAAGAGGTTTTTTAGTAATAACTCGAAAAATGTTGGTCCTAGAATTTTTTAATTGATGTGATCGGATTCCTCGTGCAATTTTACATAGAAATCAATACCCTATTTTTCGATTTTGACATATTCGTATTTTGACAGATAACCCCCCATTTTGGCCATTTTTGCCTATGGAAATTCAATATCTCTTCTCCCCTCTCTAAGTGATAAAGTTCGCGATAAAATGTAAATAAAGAAAGTTAATTTAAAATAATATCAGAAATTTAGGATGTCGTGGAGTGAAGAAAACTCAGAAACTCGATATCTCCTCGAGGTAAAAAAACAAAACAAAAATGTTGTTAATTATTGAAAAAAACTCAAAAATAAATTTTTCTGTTTCAGGAGACGGAAGGAAAAGGTCAAACTGGAGAGCGAAGCAAAATGGGGCTATTGAAGCTACCAATTGAGGTAATTAGAATGAACATTTGTTGGAAAAATTAAAAAAGAAAAACTTGATTTCAGACTAATCACTAGTATTTAATGAAATTAACAAAAAAAAATTAATAGGCAAAATGGTAACACTCACTGCTTAAGTGATCAACCCAAAAAAAACAGGGGCTTCATTAACAAGCATGCCTTTTGACTAAAAAACTGCTTTTCACAAGCTATCGATATTCAAGGAGATTGCATTGTTCGTAATATTTTGTGTTCTTTTAAGGGAGTATTCGATTTGGGTTTGAAAATGGCGTATTTTTGAATCGACTGCTCCCTGGGTTTTGGGCGATGGAACAATGGAGTGCCCTTGGGATACGGTCGCTCGTGACGTGGCACTGTGAACTGTGTGGTGTTTAAAATGCACTGGTTTGGTCCGATGGCGCTACCCCGTTAGTCGCCAGGGGGGAGGGAAATCGTCCGTCGCCACCTATGAGACTCTCTGCGACCGAAGATCGAGGAAAGACTCGGGATGGTGACACTACACCCCAGCTGACCCACCCTGATGACGAGACGACCCTAAGGCAGTTGCTTATGAGGTAATCATCTTTTTTCAATTTTTCATTCAGGGAGAATCATGATTTTTATCCTTATTTTGTACCATCTCATTTTTTTTGCATTTTGCTATTTTATTTTATAAAGTAGCTCTTCACAGTAAGGCTTGCATGGAATAAATTATTATGCGACAAGTGTTTTATTACCACAATGATGCTTTATCGCAAGTAGTCATTTGAGGGTTTTATTTTTACAAATCCTTCAAAATCTTCGGGAAGAAACAGTCAGAACCAATTCGAAATTGTCGACTTTTCAACAATTTAACCTCTTTTCTCTAACCTGAAAGTCTCAAGTTCGAAAAAGTACCACCAGATTGCAAATAGGTTGCAGCAATGCCAACTATTGACGATGATTCTTAAGGTATCGATCGATGTACTTTGACCCTTGAAAGACACATTAAGGTTTACTTTGACCCCAGGGGCGGACTGGGACCTTAGGGTGTGGGTGGGTTTTCAGTTAAGGGGGCGCCCGGATGTGCAAAAAATTTTAACAGAAAAATGGCTTTTTAGAAAAATATATTAGGCAAAAACAGAAGTTCCCAAACTTTTTCACAGTGCGTCCCCCTTTTAAACAAATTAAATCCTTTGCTCAAAGTTTTGAATGTTAACTTTTGACTGTTAAATAAGATTTGGGGTTTAAAATGTGATTTTAACGGTTTTTGACAAAAGAAATATCACTTAAAACGTTGATTTTGAGATTTTTTGACAAAAATATTTCCTCTTATAATTTTTTATTATATAAATTACAATCCCAACAGAAAACATTTCACACAATAGGGATAATAATGAATTCGAGGTTTTTGACAAAAATTGTCAATTTAAAGTTGATTGTGAGGTTTTTTTGACGAAAATTATGCATCACAAATGTTGATTTCGAGGTTTTTTGTCGAAAATTTGGCTTTATAAATGTAAGTTGAATATGAGGTTTTTGGACGAAAATTAGGCATCATAAATGTTGATTTCGAGGTTTTTTTGACCAAAATTAGGCTTTAAAAGTGTTAATTTTGAGGTGTTTGGACGAAAATTAAGCATCATAAATGTTGATTTCGAGGTTTTTTGACCAAAATTAGGCTTTAAAAGTGTTGATTTTGAGGTTTTTGGACGAAAATTAGGCATCATAAATGTTGATTTTGAGGGTTTTTGACGCAAAATTAGGCTTTTAAAAATGTGATTTCGAGGTTTTTTAGACGAAAATTAGGCATCTTAAATGTTGATTTCGAGGTTTTGTGACCAAATTAAGCTTTAAAAATGTTGATTTTGAGGTTTTTGGACGAAAATTATTCTTCACAAATGACAGCTTACGCCCCCCAGTTTGGGAGCCACTGAGGAAACATAACGCCAAAATGACCCGGGGGGCGCCGCGCCGCCTCTACGTATTCACGGGGGGGCGCGGGTGGGTTCTGTCCACGAGCCAGTCCGCCTCTGTTTGACCCTATACCTACATCCTCACTACTTTGGCCCTTAAAATGTGCAATAGGTACTTTGACCGTTAAATTATGCCCATTCGGTGTGATTTGATCATTTGTACATACTCGTAAGGTATAGGTACTTTGACCCCTTATTATGTTATGGTGAACTTTGACCCTCCAAAGGTGTACTTGACTGTCTGGCAGCGATTTTTCCCACCCAAAAAATGATAAAAGTTGACACTTTCGAAGAATTAAAACGCGTTATAGTTCATCGTAGTGGGAAAAGAAGAAAAGAATGTTAAAAAATGATATCACATTTCCTTTGTTTTTAAGCCGAACGACACTTTTTTACGTTCGACCGCACGAAGCGCTACCCGTCACCATGTGCCTCAGGCAGATCGCCATAAATTCAATGGATAGGCCATCATAGGTGTGTCTTTCTATTTTTAAAGCAACGAAAAACCCTTTTTCCCGACCATTTTAGGATATTCGCATGCGAAAATATCATCTCATTCTCATCGCTCGCTTTAGTTTTTCGCTTTTTTCTTCTTTTTTCTCGATCAAAAAAAATCACTTTTTTTTTGTTACTTAATTTTTTCTATGTGCGTTTGCGAAATTCTATGGGCTAATGCGATACCACTTCACACTTTTTCCAGCATCTTAGTTGACCCTCTGAAAAAAATAATAATAAAAACATCAGTTCGAATCATGTTCCATTAATCATCATCATGATTTCTCCCGTAACGAGGTAAATCATTCGTTTTTTTACAACCTAGTCGAGGTTGCTTTCCTTATGCATGAGCAATCGAATGAGTCGGATCGAAAACTTCGAAGAATGGATCGAAAAAACTAAAATCTGTCTGCCAAGGTCATGGTCGATTTAAAAAAGATAACCTTCTTGCTCCTTCATCCAATGGGATCCGTCAGAATCATTCATAACCTATACGATAACGGTTGATACGTTATCAATGGATCCAAACAAAGCCGTTTTTAGTTCTAATTTTAAATTATAATTCAATATTTATATCGATTCGCATGGTAAATGGCACGGTAAACCCAATGGAGTGGATACAAAGATTCTGGGAGTATTATTTTTCGCGCTGCAGCTTATGGACCAAATTTCCAAAGAGCTCCACAAGTTTTTGAGTCCATTTGTTCGAATGATCCATCCGACTCGATTTTCGGATCGAAAATTCCTAACGAATTCGGTCTTTCTCGTTTTTCCAGTCTGCAAAAGCAGGTGACAGTGATGAGCGTCAACTTGAACGCCAAGTTGGACGAGCTCCAGCGTTCGGACCGACAGCTCGAGACGACGGTCGCGCTCTGCGAGATCCGCTCGCAGCTCCAGGAGCTGACCAAGTCCGTCGAGTCGTGTCAGTCGGAAGTGTCGGAGGTGAAGCGGGACATGGTCGCGATCAAGCAGGAAGTCGACACCTTCCAGCAGGTCAAAGAGCAAATCGAAGAGCTCAAAGTATTCGTCGACAGGCTCGACGAACAGACTCACAGGCGAAAGCTAAGACTTCTAGAGCAGGTCCTTCAAACAAAAACAAAAAAATATAAAAACAAAAAAAAATTTAATTTTTTTAAATTTCTGTATAATGATTTTGATTGAGCAAATTACTTATTAAGCCCATATTTTTCTTTTTTGCAACTTAGGACAACAGAAAAGAGGTAAAAGGTGATAAATCTAAACTAAAATCCTTTCAAAAATTTGGAAACCCACTAAAAGCTTTGTGATTACAGTTCACTCACTGCTCCTGTAAAAAAAGAGGATTTCCTCTTGAAAATTGACAAAATTTGGTTTCGAAATCCATAAAAGTCAGGACGATCACCTTTCACCGTTTAATTCTTTTTTCGATTGTAATCTTGTCACATTCACTTTCGCATGTTCTTGATTCTAGTGCTAAGTTTGCTATTTTGAGATATTTTCAATCCCCAATGAGTTCTTAAGACAATTGACCCCCCTTTCCAATTATGGTGCCCATTTACGCCATTTTGGTGGCCCTATTACCACATTTTTGTACCAATCTTAGCCCTTTTTGGTTACCTTCTCACCCCAGCCACTTTATATGAACCCTATTTGTGATGCCCATTACCTTATATGGTTCCTCTTTTACTCCATTGTGGCACTTTTTTTTTTTTTTGTCTTTCAATGCTCAATCAAAATCGACTGCAAATTTCGATAGAATTCAAAACGTGCATGGCGAGCATGACGTTCAATGGAATTTTAAAAAATCAATTATATAAGTACCTAGCATGTATTTTATTTTCAGATTTTATTTTTATTTTTAAACGTTTTACCTATTTTATTTATGTAAAACAGCCCTAAGGTAATTTTTTTAAATAATTTTCAAACTGGGGAAAAATGTGATAAAAGGCATGTTTAACGGAAAAAATCAATGGGTTGCTCGCAAAATTACACACTAAACTTAAACCACCCGATTTAGCTTCTTTTTTTGTTTAAAAAATGCATGTTGCATGATGGAGGCTTTTGTGTTGTCATTTTTTAATTTGTTCTTCGTCGAAAACCAGGAGGATCTTTTGCCATACCTGATTTTCTTGGTTATAAGCAAATAGTGGATAAAACTACATAAAAATCCTTAGAATGGCTTTTAAAAAAAGTTAAATTCAAGAAAACCCTTTAAGAAAGTCATTTTACATAGTCCTGCGTATAGAAGTTCGACCCTGCATCAGATTTTGAAGCATAACTGATAACTGGAGGTTCTACCACTGTTAACTCACAGTTCTCCCAATCTTCAAAATTTTTGGCCTCTAGCAGCCAAAAACCGAATAAAGACTCTTCCTAAGTGTTGCCAACTTCATTTGATGCGGGGGTACCTTTTTTGAGCGCTCTATTCCACGTTTTGAACCTTTGAAGATCCCTTTTTTTATAAGTCTCATCTTATAGACCTTCAGGAGAAGATATTATATCCATAGTTCTCAAGTTGTCCCTCAATGGGCTAAACATGAGAAATAAGCTCAGCAGGATGAAATTTATATGTAACCTAGTGAAGCTTGCTTAAAAATTAGTTAAATTGAACATAAAATAGAATGTTAATTTTTTTTATTATTTCAGGGACTGACATTCTTCCTGTCTTATACAATAATGGCTTCGATGCTCGGGATGTTCCAATTCGGGTACAACACAGGTGTCATCAACGCTCCGGAAAATGTAAACTTTTGTTCAAAGTTTCGATTTTATTTGATTGTTTTTTAGAATATTGAAAAATTTATGAGGGACGTATACAGGGATAGGAATAAAGAAGATTTAAAAGAAGACTCCGCAAAGCTGATGTATTCGTTAGTCGTGTCGATATTCGCGATAGGTGGAATGATCGGAGGGTTCAGCGGCGGAGCGGTCGCCAATAAGTTCGGAAGGTATTGACCGTTCTGGTTGATTCAAAAAGTTGATTTTCTTTTACAGAAAAGGGGGTCTGCTGATAAATAATATTTTGGGTATCGGCGGCGCTGCCCTTATGGCCTTCACTAAAGCATGTAGTTCGTATGAAATGCTTTTCATCGGAAGGTTCATTATTGGTGTTAACTGCGGTACGTATTTTGGTGAAGGGATCATCACTATAACCTGTTATTTTAGGTTTAAACACTTCCCTTGTGCCTATGTACATATCTGAGATAGCTCCATTAAATCTGAGAGGAGGTTTGGGAACTGTGAATCAACTGGCTGTGACAGCTGGATTACTGATATCTCAGATTTTAGGTATAGATGAAATTTTGGGAACAGACGATGGTTGGCCTGTTCTTTTAGGTAAGGAATCCCACTTCTGATGTCGTGGTCGTAAAAACGTTTTGTTTTCAGGTTTAGCTATTTGCCCCGCTGTAATACAGCTTATCCTTCTTCCAATTTGTCCCGAATCGCCGCGATATCTGCTCATAACGAAACAATGGGAAGAAGAGGCGCGGAAGGCTTTAAGACGGTTACGCGCCTCAAATCAGGTCGAGGAAGATATCGAGGAGATGAGGGCCGAGCAGAGGGCGCAACAGAGCGAGAACACCGTCTCGATTTCGGAGCTCATCTGCTCGCCCACTCTCAGGCAACCTCTTATCATCAGCATAATCATGCAGTTGTCCCAACAACTGTCAGGAATCAATGCTGTACGTATTTACCTATCTAGAAACCCCAAAATTCTTTCTTTAAATTTCAGGTTTTTTATTATTCCACGGATATTTTCGTGAGCTCAGGGCTTTCAGAAGAAGTCGCTAAAGACATGACCATTGGTATCGGAGCCATTATGGTCGTTATGACTCTAGCGACTGTCCCTCTTATGGACAAAATGGGGAGGCGGAGTCTTCATTTATATGGCCTCGGAGGGATGTTCATATTCTCAATATTTATAACGATCTCATTCCTAATAAAAGTAAGTTCTCGTCGTCCAATCGTTGTACAATGTTGGCTCATTTTATGTCCCAAACATCTGGGACTCTCGTTTATTTTATTAATTAAAAGCTTTACCCCAAACTTACCTTCTCCTCTCCCCACACTGCCGATCTACCCTCCAAGCATTACCCTACAAGGTATTGGGTCGTTCGGAAAGTCCGTTCGCCGGTTTTCAGGAAATGAATTTAGACATTTTTTTCAACAATGCCTTCTATTTCTATCGATAATATAATTTCCCCCGTTTCTTATAACTTCTTCCCACCTCTCCATAAGCTTTAAAATCCCTCTTTTAAAAAACTCTCGTGGCTTTTCTGCAAAAACTGCTCAAGGTCGTTTTTCACTTCGTCGTCGTTTTGTCTTTCAAATGACTACTCAGAGACCGAAAAAAGTGATAATCTTATGGGGCGAGGTCTGGTGAATAAACAGAATCACGGAAGGATGGGGTAAAACAACGGCAAAACCTTCCACTCGAGCTCGGTTAGTTTCTGGCGAGTCCGAATCGCCGCGTGAGGGCGCGCTTAGACGTGGTGGAAGATCACGGAATGACGAATTTGACGATTGACGAGACCGGGCCTTTTTCTATTCCAATGTTGGCTATCTCACGAACTTTTAGGGACTTTTAGAAGAGGATGGCAGCTATCAAGTCCCCTCACTCGGTCAGAATAGGTTTCTTTTGGTCGTCCAGGTCTAGGCGCGTCCGACACCGAAAAATCACCTCCTGAAAACTTTATAAACCATTTCTGGCAATTTTGAGCAGACAGAGCTTTTACTGGATAGACAAGCTTTAGTTTTTTGCTTACTTCCGAAGCTCATTTCCCTTTAAGATGAAAATAAGGCATAATGTGCTGAAAATGCTCATTTTCGGTCCTTTTTTTCGCTGCCAAAACCTGCTGTTTTAAGAATCAAAACAAAACATTCCGGATTGGTAAACAAACAAAAAAGAAAGTAAACTGTTATAGGAAGAGATCCGAAAAGGTTTCTTTCAAGTCTCGAGTGGATTGATGACGTACGATCGGTCGAAAGTGGTTAATTGGTGAACCGGCGAACGGACTTTCCGAACGACCCAATACATGCTATTCTCAGCCTGGAAGGTTACATTATAGAAGGGTTTATAGGTTAAGTTACAAGGTTATATTTAGAAATGAGCAACATTGTACCCTCTTTATTGACAATAATGCCCAATTTTTTTTAAGTTGCACTTTTGTCCTTATTTTTATTGTTTTGACTGTTTTTATTGTTTTATCCCAGTCTATTATTTTATGTTTGCTTTTTTTCCCTTTCCTTAAAACTTGAGGCCTTCTCGAACGTAAACTGAAAACGACATTTTGTGTAGCCCTTTTTTTGTTTTATTTATTATTTTCACTACATGAAAGTGGTCGAGTTTCAAAATTCGAAGCGAGAAGGCCGAACGGTGTACTACGTCGTTGATAGGAGTTTTTTGGTTACGTACAGGAGATGATAGACTGGATGTCGTATTTATCGGTCGTGTCGACTTTGATGTTTGTCGTTTTTTTCGCACTCGGGCCTGGTTCGATCCCATGGCTTATAACCGCTGAGCTCTTCTCGCAAGGACCTCGGCCGACCGCGATGTCGATCGCCGTTCTCGTCAATTGGCTCGCCAACTTCCTCGTCGGCGTCGGTTTCAAACCTCTCCAGGTAACATCGAAAAACGTCCAAAAAGAAACTCACATTTTCATTCCAGCAAGCCTTAGACAACTACACTTTTCTACCATTCGCTGTCCTCCTCGCCGGATTCTGGATCTTCACCTACAAAAAAGTTCCCGAAACGAAAAACAAAACTTTCGAAGAAATTTTGGTATTGTTTAGAAACAACAACGGAAGGTAAGCACCTTCAAATTTCACATTCACTGTACAAAAATAGTTTTATTTATTTTTTATTAAATTATTTTTTAGAAATTTTATTTTTTATTTTTAAAGCATGAACCTTTTCATTTCCTGCTGTATAAGCAATTTTTTAGAAAAATCGCAAATCGTCAATTTTGGCTTTAATTAGCAAAAAAGTAAAGAAAAAATTAGATTTAACATAAAAAAATATTTTTTTATTTTAAACTTTTTTTTTTTAATTTTATATTTAAAGAGGAAGTTTGCGAGACAATAGACTTTACGGGTAAGTCAAGTCTAAGCATTATGAAAAAGCATGGCTTATTATTTTTTAGTTTATTATTTTGCACGTAATAAATTATTTAAAAAAATAAAATATATATACAAAAAAGAAGCACATTTGCATATTAATGTGTCACGATAGCACAATATGCTAAAACACGCCTTTTAGCATAAAAATGACAAAAGCGGAGTGAGAGTTTACTTTTAGTTTTTGGGGGGAATTTGGCTTTTTTGTTTTTGTTTTTTTAGATAGATAAGAAAAAGAGAAAAAACGAAATTTTAAACGTATGCATGGGATAGGCTGGCCGGGGCATCCGAGACAGACTCTTGGCAAGCTGAGTGTTAAAATAAAAAATTTAAAAACTCTCACACTCAGTGTTTTGATCATCTCATATTTCAGAGTTCCGACGTAACGACACCGACCCCCTCTGGACAAGGCGATATATAACTACAAATAATTTTAAAAATTAAAGCGAACATGAAAGTTCATTATCCACTTGCACCTTTCTTTTTCCACCGCTTTTTACACTATGGGCGATGTAAGAGCTCATTTTTTTTTCAAACAAAAAAGAGTGTTTTTTTGGCCTTATTATTTTTTTTGGGTGGGTTTCTGTTGTACTTTTGTCAGCCTTTGTATAAAAAGTAAAAGTGCCTGCCATAAAATTGTAAAAAGAAATTTTTTCTTCTATGTAGTAATGTTAAAAAGGGTGTGTAATGTAAATATAAACCAAAAAAATTATTTAGAAAAGGAGGTGTGCTACCTTTGTTTGCAGGAGCACGCTTAACTGTGTGAATTCATTAGAGCAACGATTCGCGACGACCGAGTACTCGATGGCGAACCCTCTCCCTCATTCATGTAAGCATTTTCGTGAGAAAAGACAAACAAACAAAAAATTTTCGTGAAATTGATCAAAACTTCCCTATTTTGTCTGTGTTTTAGTGCTTTTGAAGAAGTGAAAAAAGTAGAAAAATTTTTTTTGTCCTGAATCGATGTCATAGAATAAAATATCCCCGTCGAAATTTTCTTTTACCATTTGTGGAGTTTGCAACATCATGGTTATCTCTGATTTTATCGTGGGTCCAAGTTTTTTCCATTTAAATCTCGATAAGGTTAGTTTTTGATTATAGGTTATCTTGCTGTTATAGAAACCTCCAACCACTGCTTACATTGAATTAATATATTCTTGAAAAAAGCACCTTTTTCGACAAAAACTACCTTTTTTTCGAGATATTTATGGTAAAAATGATTGTGACCCCCCTGGGGGAAAGTGGAAAACTCCTTTGATAAAATCGGCTCAAAACTGCATGATCCAGCATGTTTATCCTTTCCCATGTACAAAGTGTAACCCCATCCTTTATTTTATTTTGAATTATTTTTATTTTGACCTTAATGCATGTTAGACGCTTTGCAGCATGTCCCTTTTCCCATCATCACTTTCAACAAAAATGCACTTAAAAAAAACCTTATTTTTATTTATTTAAAAATGTTTGTGTAAAACAGTGGTGTGCCCGTGTGAGAGAAGGATGTTCCTAACAGAGAATAAATACAGAAGGCATTCGTCGTACATATCAGTGCCAGGTATGCTCGACAATATGAGCAACAGAGCACCGGAATTCATGAATATAAACACCGCTTCTCTCACATAAAAAAAATGCATGTGGGATCCTTAATTCCTTAAAAGCACGAGTTTTCCACACAAAACCGCCTTTTTTCTCTTCTTTTTTTTTCACCAATCCAAGCCGAAAGTTTTGATCGAAAAAAAGGGTCACGGAAGGCAAGTTTTGAGCAAAGAGGAGGTTTCGAATGGTTTGACTCCTCGTGGTGTAGCCTGGTGTTTGAGCTGTGAAGGTGTCATCTTGGAACTACCCTCGTTGTGTAGCCTGGGAAGTGTAGTTGCCAAGTTCCATGGTGGTGAGATGTCGGTTAGGGACCCATCATTGTGTAGCCTGGAAAACCTAGTTGCCATATCCCATTTCGGTTGTGTAGCCTAGGAAGCGTCGTTGACATGTTTCAGGTGGAGAAATCTGGGATAGGGACCCCTCATTGTCATTGCCCCATTATTGTGTAGCCTGGGAATAGTAGGTACTTTCCATGTCCAACTTATGTGGGAAGAATGGAGATATTCTGCTCTCAACACAATGGCTACAGCATTTGTTGCTTAATTATGTTCTGGATGTTTCAAAATAAGTTTCCTTTCTCCCTAATCATCAACCTAGGCTACACAATAAGGGGTTCAAACTTCTTTTCAAAACCTTAATTTTAACCTCTTTTGGGTTGCTGGTTTCCCAAAAATGGAGGAAAAAATAAAGAAAGTGCAATTAAACCTAAAAGGTTGAAATGAAATGTCTCTTTGTTGTTTCCAAAGCTAAATAAACCAAGAGGAGCTCAAACTTCACCTACCACCAACCCCTCCACGACAAAAGATGTTGAAGAATCAACTTTTCCGAAGCACACAGCACAGATAGTAAAGACATGAAAAGTCAAATTAAAATATTCACAAGCACATTTTTTAAAAAGTGAAGTTCGAAGATTTTTAATTTTTGACTCAAAATGTAACAAAAACTTGGATTTTGATGGCCATTTTAACTTATTTTGTAGTTTGAGGTGAGGGGGAAGGTTTGTTTAACATTGTGTAGCCTGGGAACTGAGAAGTTCAGTTAACCTGAAAATAGCTTGACACCACAGAAACATCAACTCTAGCGCACCCTAGCTTTTAAATGAAGAACTACTGTATAAGACATGTTCTTTCTCCCATATTCCACGTTTTTAGTACAATTTTGAGTCGAAAATTTAGAAAGAAAAGCAATTTGGCACGATTTCAAAACTTTTTGATTGGTGAGAAAAAAAAATTCAAAAAAAGGCGACGCGAATCAATATTGTTTTGAAAATTTGGGTGCTCTTGACTGAAATTTCTCCGTTGTTTCAGTTGCTTCCGAGCACTTTTCTCGAGATCATGGCCTGAGCCAGCCGGTTCGGCCCCCTCCCCCCCTTCCTCCACCTCGTCTCCTAGACAACGGCGGTGTCTGACACCGGAGCCGATCTCTCCTTCGTAACGCCGTCGACGACCAGAAAAAGAAACGCTTTAAACGAGACGACTCCGACAAACAAAATAAACTTTTCTACCTTCCAGGCCTCTCCCATGTGTACGCAATTTTCTTTTTTTTATTTTATACTATCTGTAAATTGCTCACTCTGCATTATTATTTCGGGGAATGGACATTAGGGGTGTATATAGTAGTGTGAGTAGATAAAAAAAGACACTGCCAAGTAGATAATGTTGCAGTCAAGGAGAGGGTGAAGGGTATCTGAGACCTCGATGGAACTTCCCAAAAGATCAGCATGTCTCGCCCACATATTAGTCTACATTGCTCACTAATCCAGCTGCCAAAGGTTTTAGGACATTTATTATTTATTTTTCGTTTTTTTCATATTTGACTCTTCCTTGTAGGCCTCTTGTTATTTTTAAAAATTTAATTTTTTTGTAAATTTTTATTTAGAATTTTTTAAACAAATAGCATTTATTGTAACCGTTCACTATTTTACGCGGAAAAAATTGCACCAAGTCAAAGTTGCCTGCAGAAGGCGATTCTATTGTGATATTATTATTAAATTTTTTTTTCATTTTTGCCTGCTATTTTAAATTATTTTTCTATTTAAAAAATAAAAAAATGAATTTCCAAAATATTTGCATGTGCCAATAGAGTGCCACAGCTTATTTTAAATTTATATTTTTTTATCGCACTTGATTTCATTCACCAACCTATAAGGTTTTATTTAGTTTTATTTATTTTCACTGCAGGCAACTATTGGGATTTCCCTCCCCATTAGAAAAGACAGGTTGCAATTCGGATAAACAATATAAAAATATATATAAAAATATTATATATGACACTTTTTGTAAATAGGTCTCAATGCTCAAAAGTTTAAAATGTAGAAAACAAAATTTTTTTTTCAGATCCCTACATTCTAAATTGTAATTTTTATTTTATGAGACTGTTATACAGAATATCAATTTTGAGAAAAAAAATTTTTGTCGCTCAAACCACTCATTTAAAATTGTTTGTCGCTATGGAACCGAACCAATTCTTATAGAGTGCACCACTGTCTATCTATGGTGGCGCACTCTATAACCTCGTGTGTGGTTCATCCACAAGCGCCATTTTTCTTTAATTTCAAGTAGAATTTTTTATAACAAAGAAATTTCCAAGGAAAAGTCCGTTATTCTTTCTCTCTGTGATATCTCATATTTACGTAAAGTTTAAAAAATGAAATTACATTTGGAGTGAGGCAACCATCACATTTTAGTATAAAAAAAGCAATTAGAATTTAGACAATTTCAAAAATGTATAAAAGCCGATAGCAATTAGGCCTAGAATCAGGGCTCATGGAAAAAATATAAAAAATAAAAAAAACTTCTAGTCAATTGTGATTTACGGAATGTAGGGCCTTGCTCTGAGGTAACTACGGATCCTGATAGGACGCTTGACCGAAGTGAAATGTTATTCTAAATGTAAATATTGTTAATTTCCCCCATTTTTTTTATTTTTAAATTTAACCTAATGTATGTATGGTATTTAGAATATTATAATAATCTAGTCAAGGCGTAGGATATAATCTCTAAACATTTGAGGACTGAAAGCGTTCCTCCTACAAAATAAAATGTAATATCCAATAATGTATTTGTTTTTTGTATTTTATTTGTTGTTTATAACCGTCTTTAGTAAATAACAATTCATTCTAAATTTTTCTATATTTTTAGACGGTTGTTAACAATAAAAAGATACCATTTTTGATTTAAAATTGTGTTAAAATGCAATATAAATAAAATTTTACGACGTTACTGTACAGTTTTTTTACATTTTAATTTTTAAGTATTAGTTTCAATCTTTTTTTTTTTTTTTTTTTCTATTTAAAATTGCACAATATTCGTACTTTTAAGTATTATACAATTAATAGCAATTTAAAAAAAAAAATGTAAATCTCGACTGAGTTTGAGATTGTATAGAATGTTAATGAAAAAAAAAATGCAATAAAAATTATTCTATCTCTTTTTCGTTTGGTTTTTTTATTTCCTGATGAATAGTCGTTTGAAAAGTCAATGAAAATCGGTTTATTTTAACGAAACTTCAGCTTCAACACATATTTTATCTTGACCTGATCGACGTCATAAATGATGTATCTGTGGTAATGAATTAAGGAAAAAACATGGAGCAGGGACAAAAGGATACTCGTTGTGCATTAAGGTTCTGCTTCCCCTATTGCTTGCGATAATATTTCCACAAGGAATTTCGACACCATCGATAAATATTGAGCCCTCTGGGTCCGGATATACCATCCCTAAGCCTCTGGTGCTATTTTTCCCATGTGGCAATTGCGTTATGAATTCCGCATTCGTTCTTTCATAACTAAAAACAAGATAAATAGGAATAAAAAAAATAAAAGTTTACATTTCTCCCAAGGCGACTTCACAAAGGAGAATGAGTCCTTCAGAACTAGCATGGCAATAGTTGGCCGATTTTGATATCATGTCGGCGAAATAGATGCCTCTGCCGAACATGGTCCCAGTTGATGGCGCTTCCGGTGGAGCTATTTTTAAACCCTTAAAAAAAAAAAAAAAAAAAAATTAATAAAAAAAATTAAAAATTTAATTTCAATGCTTTTGTACCTGGCAGAGGATTCCAGCAAAATTGGTGATTCGAGATCCATGCCATAATAATTTTTTGTTGTGCAAATTTTTGTATTTCCGATCATATTTTTCATGTTCGCCACCTCTTTTGACTTTGAAAGCCTGAAAACGAATTAATACAGGGTTTTCCAGAAAGAGTGCACTTACTTCGATGATTTTGAGCTGCGAATATCCATGAACTTGAGAATTGGTTTTATAAGCATAGGTCTCTATTATTTTAAATTCTTCGGAATTTTTATCGACAACTTTGATATTGCAGTTGAGTACTTTGTAATGGACATCCAAAAAATTGAGGTCACCTTGATTTTCTTTGGCTTGCTTCATCAACCCGTATGTATTTTCGATTTCAAGAAGTTCTTCCAACATGTCGAGTTTGGAATCGATCAACTTTTCCGAGTTTAAAATTTGAGGGCGTCCGGGAAAACTATGAGGGATCAAAGTGTAAAAACGATTTGAAGCATCGATCGCCCAACGGTCGTTCGAAAAGCGTTTTTCTTGTTGTAACTCGGCCAAAATCATAAATGCCTTCAGAATTTGTGTCCGGCTTAGTGCACCTAATGGCAACTTCGCCATATCCAACTATAAAAAAATGTTCATTTTCTAATTTGACTTTTAAAAACATACTTTATTAGTGATCATCGCTTCAATCATAACATTTCTGTCAAAAATCATCGATACGAGGTCTCTGACTGGTTGCGAAAGCTTCGATAAAACTGGAGAATCTTCCGGCAATATAATTTCCTAAAAAAACATAAAGATTTGGACTTATATGCGATTTACTTCATTATCGACATCCATAGGAAACATGAGATTCGGCTTTTTTTCAAAGTTGCTTCTGTTGATCCACTCATTTCCTGTCTTTTTCAAAAAAATTTGGCAAAATTGTTTCTTCGCTGATTGAAGGTCGGGCATGGTTTCGGTCTTCCCTTTGCATCCGTCAGTTCCGATTTTTCCCCAAGAACGCCACACTGAAAATCTAAAAAGGACATTTTAGCTGAGGATTTAAAACGGATTTTACTCTTTTGTGGCTTCGTCGACAAGAAGCTGAATCTTATAAAATGAGTTTCGCCCTGTCTGGATGTCTGTGAGGCTTAAGACAGCACTGTAGATGCCGTTGGCATCTTTATATATATTTTTGCCAGGGTTAACTAAAGGAAAAGACTGACGTCGACGTTTTGGAGCTGCAAGAAAAACAAAATTAATCTGGAGTCTTGATGATCATTCCTCAAATGTTCCACCTCGAACCTCCCCCACCCTTCCCCACCTCCCCATCACTTCCCTCAACAACTTTCCAAATACATACCTTGTTTATTCTTCCCTGATCGACGCATCTCCGAATATTCAAAATCACTGTCGGAATCACTATCGTTTATGACGATCGGTTTTTGAATCACAGCAGTTTTAAACAACCTGTCGTCAACTCTCGATTTGAAATCGGCGCTAAAACAAAGCTATAAAAGAACAAACAAAAAAATATTGCTTACAGAAACAAATATTCCTTGGAAATGTCAGTGGGTATTTTGAAGAGCTTTCTGGCCGGTTTTTTTACTACGATATTGCACTTGGACCAGTTAGAAACGTTTCCAGTGCATTTATATCCGATTCCATTTTGGAACACAAACTGCCCTCCGCATGCCTCGCAGAGTTCCAGGGCTCCAAATGTCATAATGTCACTCAGGAGATCCAATTTCTGAAAAGTAACCTCAGAAAGGTTATCTTTTTGAGGTTAACTTACACGTTCTTTCCCGCCAGTAGTTTCTTGGCTGTTGAAAAGCAAAAGCTTGTCGAGTACAGAGTGGCTCAGTTCTTTCAAAAAATCACGATGTTTTGACATCAATTTGTCCTGGATTTTCAATAAGTCGGCTTCATTCGACTTTAAATTTGGATCATCGTCGACATCGCTCAAGGAAGAAAATGCGTCTTTTATTTTAATCTGATCGTCACAATGCATTTCGTCGAATCCTGGCAAATTGTTCTCATTTCCGAAGAAACTGAGTTCTTCACGGTTCTCGGCGAAACAGTCCAAATGGAATTTATCATTTGGATCGATATCGTTTTCATCAAGAAACTTCGATATGCTCTTCTTAGAGACTCTAATACTTTTCTAAAAATTTGATTAGAAAATAAAATGAAAAAGGATCATACTTTTGGTATTTGCATATTGCATGAGGCACAAATGGAAAGCGACGATTTGGCATATTCGACCTTGAAATGGTGAAACAACGTCTTCTTTGCTTGCTTTTCACTTTCGATCTTCCTTTTCCTCAATCGTGTCATAGGCCATTGAGCATTTTCTGCTTCTGGAAAAATAAACCAGCTGGGTGCTATGGATTCAACAAGTCTTTGACCATACCATCGAATTTACGTTTTATTCTCTCCTGGTCTTTTTTCTTGAGCCAATTAAAACATTCAATCGAGCCGATCGACTGCGGCTTCCTTTCATAGAAAAAGCATTCAAAATGATACATCCCAGTGATGTCATCAAAGGACTAGAAGTAGAATCCGTGAAATTAAAACTTAAAAATAATAATATTAGTATACCCTGGTTACAAAGCGAAGGGAGAGTTTTTCTATTGTTTCGCCGCAGTCTTTGCAGAGGGTGGTGCCCGTTAAAGCATATTCCACCTTTAAAAGCGACATTGCACTAGCTAAATGAGTGTATTTTTAAAATTAAAAAGCAATCAACTTAAAAAATAAATCATCGAGTAAAAAGAGGTCATCAAAGGAAAAAACAAGCGCCAATCACAAGTCTCCGTTAGAGGATAACGGTCGAACGGATAGTTATAGGTTAGGCAGGACACGTGGTATTGAGAGTGAAAAACCGAGAAATAACCGACCAGTTCGGCCATAACCGGTTCTCTGTAATTGAATTGTGAATTGAATCACAGAGTAGACAAATTTGTCTCCTCTGTGAATTGAATGTGGATTTGTGAGTTTGATTCTCGGTTTTAACCATTTTTTATAGGTAAAAATCTGATTTCCCAAAAGAAACGTTTTTTTGCTGTTCCTTCAATTTTATTTTCATAAAGCAAAAACTGGTTGGTCGAACCGGAAGGTCACCAAAACCGTTTTTCTTGTCCAAAATGGAAAGTCAGTGTTACCAACTGGAATAAAAATTTACCACTTTTGAGGATAAAAAATGGACTTTTCTTCTTTCAGTGTTGCCAACGTAAATATCCCAAGTTTTTTTCTTAATCAAAATGGTCAGGCGATGGACCGATCGACTTGAAATTTTCAGAACGTTCAAAAATAATCTAAAACCTTCAGAAACCAACTCGTATCCTTACAAGTGACCCAGTTCCTCATATTATGGGGAAAAAAATTCAAAAATATCATAATAATTTGTTTATAAATAATAACAAATAAATAATATACAAATTTAACCAATAAAAAATAGGAGTGCATTAAGTTAATTAAATGGATTGTATGGATCATTGGACGCATCTTGACTTCGGCTTCCATCGCTGCTGTTGATGCTTCCGACTTCACTCGAATCACCAGACTTACTAGAAGAAGAAAAAAATTAAAAATTTTTAGAAAAAAAAAGTTGTTTATTTGTACCTCAAGCCTTCTTCTTGCTGTTTTAAATATTCATTGCGAAGTTCAAGAAGATTTTCTTCCAAACTGGAGACTTCATCGAACCTCTGGGCGATTCTAAAAAGGTGCATAAATGATTATAAAATAATTGTCATCTGAAAAACAGAGTAAGTCCAAATAAAGGTGACTACGGCCTTAAAAATATGTCAAGTCGTGTCTTTTTAGTTGAAAAAAGTTCCCTTTGACAAAAAGGGTCAAAGAAAATTGAATTTCTCAGTAAAATGAGTCCAAATCCAGCTAAAAGTGACTTTAGTCCAGAAAAGGTTTCTTAAATCCACCTAAGAATTGGCTTCCTGGTTAAAAAAGGATGAAAGTCCACCAATTTGAGTCCCTTGATAAAAAGATGAATCTAAGAATATCTCTTGATCAGCAGAAAAGGGTCAAAGTCCGTCTAAAAGGGTTAAATTCTAAAGAAAATTTAACCTGGCCTCTTTGATGTATCCTCGAATAATGTTCATTTGCTGTATAAGAGGATGGTCGGATTTGTTGACTTTTTTATTTTCAGGTACCCAACCTTGTCCTTTGGTCAAAGGCTGGAAAAGAGGAAATTATTAAGAAAAGACGCCAAAAAATGAATTACCGCTGCGGTTATTTTGTGGTTTGAAGATCCGTTCGATTTGACAGCGGTCGCCTTGACCCCTTGACGGACTTTCTCCTCTTGAATCTTGGCGGTGATTTCGAGCCGTCGTCGCTCTTGAATTTTCCGAAAATCCTCTTCGCTCGGCAATTCGGGCAATTTGAAAAGCGTATTCCGCAAATAAAGCCCCGCAGCCTCCCTAACTTTCGTCTGCAACTTTAAAACCTGACCCTGCGGCGGAGTTTCCGCTTCCTTCCCCAAAATAGCGATTTTCGAACTGAGCGATTCAATACACTCGGCGAGTTTTATTAAAGACATCTTTTTCGCCTGCGCTTCTTGAAGGTTGTACGTAGATTCTCCAGAACTAAAGATTTCAAATAAAAATTATAAATAAATAAAACATTTACTTCAATGATTTCGCCATTTTTGTATATTCAACTACTAAACTATCAGCCTGCTTTCTGTACTGAGAGAGCCTTTCATAAAATTGACTAATTATCGGCTTAAAATTTTTCAGTTCTCGTCTTTCATCACGGATTTCTAATAACTGGAAAAACAAATTATTGTTTTTTAATAAGGATATTGAATATTTACATTAATACAATGTAAACACAGCCTTAGATGTTCGTGATCTTGTAAATCTTCAACGGGTTTCTCGATGATTTTGACTTAAAAAAGAAATTAATGGAGGAAAAAAGGTGAATGGAGAGTACCAGCAGTCACTAATGACATAAATCGACTGCAGTCGTGACACATGATAGAGCCACAAGTTCTGCAATGGTGCTGCCTTCTGGCGATATGGAATGAATCGGCACAATTAGGACATCTTTTGACATCGGTCCCGTCGATCCAAGGGACCACATTTTGTTCGTGAACTAGAAGAAAATTAATTGCATTTATTGATGAAAAGGTTACTTTTTCTTTTGAGAGGATCGTGAGGGATTTTGTCGAGTAGTTTTTCTAGTCTGATTATGATTTGATTGGTCGGTACGGCGATTCGCTGGAGCCTTTCTTCTCGGATCGCGTCGAAATATTCTTTGTGCGATCGCACGAAGCCGATTTCTGTCTCCTCAAAACTAGCGGCTGGCGATCGCCTTGAAAATGAAAATTCTGGGACGTTTTCTTGTTTCAATATCTTCTTCTTCGCTTTGTCTATCATATCTGAAAACAAAGAATTTTATTGTAATATGGGAAACTGAAAAGCATGATTGTGACAAGAAAAAGAGCAAATCAAAAACAGGATTGCCAACCTCGAAATGTCTTAATAAGATCCTGCTCTTCGGAATGCTCCTCTTGAAAATGCGAGAGAAGTTTATTCGGATTTCCCAAATCACTTTTACATATCGGGCATATAAAACCCTCTAAAACTTCTCCTTCGTTTTCATCCATTTCTTATTAAGACTTAAAGATAAAATCAATTATCAAACTTCCCATTCAAAATTGACAGTAACAAATTGTAACCTCGTAGGATAATATAACCTTCTTGGTTATATTGGCTAAACTGGGAAGTTTATCAGTACCAAAGACAATCAGTACGTCAACACTGAGGTCTTTTGATTTTCAAATTCAGTTTAAGTTTAAAAGCTCTTTTTCTGTTAAAAAAGATTCTTTCTCTTCCACATCCGGAACTCTGGGGGAAAGAGGGAAATTTTTCGCACTTTTATAGTGTGGCAACACTGAAATAGTAGAAATTCGAAAGGGCTAAAAAATCTAAATTTGTAATAATACTGTCTTAAATGGTCCAAAAAACGTCTGAAACGTGAAAATCCTTTAAGAATAGACAAAAACACCGCTATGTCCTTATGTATTTAGGCGATTTTTTTCCCTCATCGTAAAAGGGAAGTTTGTTGAGTTTAGTTGGCTAATCTGGGAGCCTGTGAGGAGAAACTTTTATTTAGGTTATTTTAATTCAATCTTCTGTTGACATTTGTGTCAAGTTTTCTCTGTGCTTAAATTTGTTCTAAAATCATTTAAAATGGGTAAGCGAGCCGAGCCAGGTACTCCGAAATACATCGCGAATAAAATGAAGGCGAAAGGCCTTCAGAAGCTGCGTTGGTTTTGCCAAATGTGCGCCAAACAATGTCGAGACGAAAACGGATTCAAATGCCACATAATGTCCGAATCCCATCAGCGGCAGTTGCTACTTTTTGCCGACAATAGCCGCAAATATCTGGGACAGTTTAGCCACGAGTTTACCGCCTGCTTTATGGACATCCTCCGCCGGCAATTCGGCACAAAGCGAGTCCACGCCAACCGAGTCTACCAAGAATACATTTCAGACAGAAACCACGTTCACATGAATTCGACCCATTGGAGCACATTGACAGGTTTCGTCAAATTTTTGGGTAAAACAGGCAAATGTATTGTGGACGAGACAGAAAAAGGTTGGTTCATAACATACATCGACAGAGACCCGGAAACACTCAAAAGACAACAAGCGATCGCCCTCAAAGAAAAAATGGACAAAGACGACACCGAAAAAATGATGGAATTCTTAGAACGGCAGATCGAAAAAGGGAAAAAAGAAGAAACCAACACAGAAGAACACCAGCCGACAGATTTGGTCCGAAATCCCGATGAAAAGATCCAACTCGACATTCCAGTTTTCAAAAAACCCGAAGCTCCCAAACTCCAAGAATCCGCTCTCGCCAAATTGGAAAGACAGAAGAAAGAAAAAGAGTTTAAAAAGGAACAGAAAAGAAAAACCGCGTTAGACGAAATTATGGAAGAGGAAGAAAAAAAGCGAAAGACGATGAAAAAACGTGATAATTGGCTTGATACTGATATCGTCGTCAAAGTAACCACTTCCTCTTTAGGTGAGAAATTTCAAAACAAAAAAGGAGTCGTTGAAGAACTCATCGATCGTTATGTCGCCCTCGTCCGGATGATCGATTCCGGCACAAAAGTCAAACTAGACCAAGCCCATCTGGAAACCGTAATTCCGGCCATAGGTCGCAAAGTTAAAATCCTGAATGGAGCCTATCGCGGAACCATCGCAGAACTCCTCGATATCAATTCCGCCAAATTTTGTGTCCACCTCAAAATCGCTGCTGGACCTCTCCATGGAAAAATCGTCAAAGACATCCCCTATGAAGACATCAGCAAACTACACATACCTTAAAAGTTGATCACTTTTCTTGTAAATAAATCTAATATAACACAATTTTGTACCTTTTTTTATTTTTTTCATTGATGATATCAACCTTAAAGTCCAAGAAATAAAGGGTTGCCATATTGTCGAGCATCCTAAAGCCCTTCTAACTTTCGGCAATGCGAATTAGCCCGATTCCAGCATTTGAATGTGAAAAGTAGCCCAATTTGTCAAATATTCTGACATTGGGCTGCGTAAAGTAGCCTGATTTGCAATGAATTACCCCACCTGTCATTTGCACCATGTAAAATAGCCCAATTCACTAAAAATTGCCCCAAATGTCAACTTTTGACAATGCGAAGTAGCCCAATTCCAGCTTTTGAATATGAAAAGTAACCCAATTCTTTATAAATTGCCCAAACTGTCAAATTTAGTAAAGTAGCCCACTTTGTCATCTTCCAACAGTGGACTGTGCTAAGTAGCCCAATTTTCAATAATTCGCCCTACCAAGCAACTTGTCAATAATGCAAGTTAGCCCAACTTGCAAATAATTGCCCAAACCGTCAAATTTTGACAATGTAAATTAGCCCAATTTGTCAAATCCTCCAACATTGGAAAGTCCACTGTAGCCCAATTTGCAATGAATTACCCCACCTGGCAAGTTAACTATGTAAACTATCCCAATGCCCCCGAACCATCAACTTTGACAATGCGAAGTAGCCCAATTCCAGCTTTTGAATATGAAAAGTAGCCCAATTCTTTATAAATTGCCCAAACTGTCAAATTTAGTAAAGTAGCCCACTTTGTCATCTCCCAACATTGGACTGTGCTAAGTAGCCCAATTTTCAATAATTCACCCAACCAAGCAACTTGTCAATAATGCAAGTTAGCCCAACTTGCAAATAATTGCCCAAACTGTCAAATTTTGACAATGTAAATTAGCCCAATTTGTCAAATCCTCCAACATTGGAAAGTCCACTGTAGCCCAATTTGCAATGAATTACCCCATCTGGCAAGTTAATTATGTAAACTATCCCGATGCCCCCAAACCATCAACTTTTGACAATGTGAAGTAGCCCGATTTGTCAAATTTTCCAACATTGGACTGTGCTAAGTAGCCCAATTTTCAATAAATCGCCCAACCAAGCAAATTTTCAACAATGCAAACTAGCCTAACTTGCAAAAAACCGCCCAATCTGGCATCTTTTGAGACTGAAAAGCAGCCCAGCATTTCATGAATCAGTTACCATGGCAACATAGGTGATAAATAAAAAGACTGTGTTTTGACTAGCGTCAAAATTAGATGAAGTCTTGTTTATTTCATTTTGAATGGTACGTTTTCTTATTTCTTAATCCCTTATTGTGCACAGTGTCTATATAACAAAAAAAAAATTAAATGCCTTTTTTGTCATAACATAAAATATAAGCTGGATACAGAAAAGAAAAAGAACCTTTAAACGAAAATTAAAATGAGAAAGCCTTTACAAAAAAAAAAGTTTTTATCTACATATACATATATATGTGTAATTTCTTTATCACAGAAAGGTATGTAAAAAAAAGGAGACATCTGTGGCACTTGGGATTGGCGTTTACTCAGCGGTGAGATGGCCTGGGAGTCGAGGGACGCGAGCAAGTTTCGAAAATGGGACGTCGGACGGTCCACGAGGCTGGCGGACGACGACGACTCGAGGTCCGCTTTCGTCGCCTGCCGGGAGCGAGCGACGCAGCATTAGTCGCTCAGGTCGGGCGGCCGCTGGAGTGTTCGCATCACTGAAAACAAAACAGGAAGTTAAGATAACTAAGGTTAAAATCCTTGACATCTGTTCAAGGTCTTTATAAATAAAACTACCTCAAGATTTCAATTTTAGTCTTCTTCCTTTTACGTCCCATTTTTTCCAAACTCAGAATTTAAAGCACCATATTTTTGAATTCGTTTTTGTTTATTTTGGTCGAAATTAATTTAAAAAGAATAAAAATAGAAAGTGGGGGAGTTTCCCAGTGGTCAGTGACCACGGTTCATGACTGAAGAGTGACAAAAATGAAAATTTGGATTAAAAAATTGGGAAGGTTAATTTAAGGTTATAACAATGCCGCCAACATTAAGGCTTGTCTCATTTTTTTGTGCAGTTCTCGAATGATATAAGTTCTAAATTTTGAATAGGTGGGGAATGCTGATAATAAAATACTTTTTCATGAAGGATTAGATTTGAATAAAACGGAGGCCCCTCCGTAATTTCACGACCAATTTAGAGATCTAACAGACTAGCCAACAAAGCTTACTAATCTGTGATTCAAAAACATTCTTGCCAACATAAACTGGTGGAATATACCAAACTGGCAATAAACTTAATGCTTACCCAGTTTTGGTGACGTTGCATGCGAAAGATTTTCCGTTCCGTTGGTTAGTGACGACGACGAATTCGACGCTGTCGCCTTGCTGAAGATTCACGCCGTCTTTAACCTCGGACATGTGAAAAAAGAGCTTCTTCCCTTCTTCAAGCTCGTATGACAAAAATCCAAATTGCCCTACAGGAAACGGATTTATATTTTTGAAATTAAAGCTTTGAAAATCACCTTTTATCGAATCTACGGTTGATTTTTTCTTTTTTCTAACTGGAATGATGTTCGCCGCTCGATTTTCGCTATCAACCTGAAACTCGACTGCATCTCCGACTTGTAACAAATCTCTTTTGTTTGATAGACTTGTTATTCCGAATTCATATTCCGCTCCTTCTTCTCCTTCTGAAATTAACAGTTAAAATACTCTGTAGCGGCCCAAAACGGTCCAGAATCTAGAGGAGTCTACACCATTCAAAACTCTAGAGGGGTCCAAACCAGTCTAGATTATAGGGAAGCTCAAACCAGTCTAGACTATAGGGAAGCTTAAACCAGTCTAGACACTCTAAAGGGGTCTCAAACAGCCTAAACTCTAGAGGGGCCATAACCATTCTAAACTCTAGAGGGGTCCCAACCAGTCTAAAATCTAGAGGGGTCTAAACTCTAGAGGGTACAAACCAGTCTAAACTCTAGAGGGGTCCAAACCAGTCTAAAATTAGAGGGGTCTAAACTCTACAGGGTCCAAACCTGTCTAAACTCTAGAGGGGTCCCAATCAGTCTAAAATCTAGAGGGGTCTAAACTCTAGAGGGTCCAAACCTGTCTAAACTCTAGAGGGGTCCCAATCAGTCTAAACCCCAGAGGGGCCCCAACCAGTCTAAACTCTAGAGGGGCCCCAACCATTCTAAACTCTAGAGGGGTCTCAATCAGTCTAAACTCTAGAGGGGCCCAACCAGTCTAAACTATAGAGGGGTCCAAACCTGTCTAAACTCTAGAGGGGTCCCAATCAGTCTAAAATCTAGAGGGGTCTAAACTCTAGAGGGTCCAAACCTGTCTAAACTCTAGAGGGGTCCCAATCAGTCTAAACCCCAGAGGGGCCCCAACCAGTCTAAACTCTAGAGGGGCCCCAACCATTCTAAACTCTAGAGGGGTCTCAATCAGTCTAAACTCTAGAGGGGCCCAACCAGTCTAAACTATAGAGGGGCCCCAACAATTCTTAACTCTAGAGGGGTCTCAAACAGCCTAAACTCTAGAGGGGCCATAACCATTCTAAACTCTAGAGGGGTCCCAACCAGTCTAAAATCTAGAGGGGTCTAAACTCTAGAGGGTACAAACCAGTCTAAACTCTAGAGGGGTCCCAACCAGTCTAAAATTAGAGGGGTCTAAACTCTACAGGGTCCAAACCTGTCTAAACTCTAGAGGGGTCCCAATCAGTCTAAAATCTAGAGGGGTCTAAACTCTAGAGGGTCCAAACCTGTCTAAACTCTAGAGGGGTCCCAATCAGTCTAAACCCCAGAGGGGCCCCAACCAGTCTAAACTCTAGAGGGGCCCCAACCATTCTAAACTCTAGAGGGGTCTCAATCAGTCTAAACTCTAGAGGGGCCCAACCAGTCTAAACTATAGAGGGGCCCCAACAGTCTAAACTCTAGAGGGGTCTCAAACAGCCTAAACTCTAGAGGGGTCCCAACCAGTCTAAAATCTAGAGGGCCCAAACCTGTCTAAACTCTAGAGGGGTCCCAATCAGTCTAAACCCCAGAGGGGCCCCAACCAGTCTAAACTCTAGAGGGGCCCCAACCATTCTAAACTTCTAGAGGGGTCCCAATCAGTCTAAACTCTAGAGGGGCCCCAACCAGTCTAAACTATAGAGGAGCCTCAACCATTCTTAACTCTAGAGGGGTCAAACAGCCTAAACTCTAGAGGGGTCCCAACCTGTCTAAAATCTAGAGGGGTCCCAACCAGCCTAAAATCTAGAGGGTTCCAACCCAGTCTAAACTCTAGAGGGGTGCCAACCAGTCTTAACTCTAGAGGGGTCCAAACCAGTCTAAACTCTGGAGGGGTCCAAACCAGTTCAGACTTAAAAGGGGACCAAACCAGTCTAGACTCTAGAGGGTTCCAAATCGGCCAAGACTTTAGAGGGGTCCTAAATAGACTAGAGGTGCCCAAACCAGCCTAGAGGGGTCTATACAGTTAAAAAAAATTCCCCCAACCTAGAATGATTTAAAAGCACTCTAAATCCAAACCAGCCTACGGGGTCAAAAACTTTGTGCTATTCATATATACCTGGTGTCATGGTTACGATGAGACCTGGATACGAAGACTGTTCAGGATTGACACTGCGAAGTGGTCTAGCGATCTTTCCAGATAGAACTTCTTCAGAAACGGTCACGTTTGAGTTAATAGTCCCTTTTGGAAGGATAACGACGTTTTCTGCAGAAGCGCAGCATCCGCCAGCGCTGGTACGTGTGCTGACAGTATATTCGATTTCGCATCCCAATTCTAAAGTCGCAGGATCTCCAAGAAAATTGCTGAAAACGAATCATAATTAAAAGGCTGACAAGAGAACCAATTCACCAAAAGGATAAGCAGATAAACTAGTTCTTACCTGAAATGGAAGAAAACTTCATTGTCATGACTCTCGGTTTCAATGAAGCCAAAGCCATCTTTCAATGCCGCTATATATCCTTGGTACATATGATTTCCGTTTCGCATGCCGTTATTGTTGTTAGGAACATATGTTGGGGTCGGAAGTACGATTCCGTTGGTGGTACATGATGGATCTATATCAGCAAGTCGTACGTCGACGGCTTTCAACTCTTTAGATCGTTTGACTTGATTCACATTGAATTCGACCTAAAAGAAGATAATGAAATGCTTTGAGTTGAATAAAGACAAACCTTGTCGCCAAGAGCAGGAAGAGAACTTCCGATGAAAGCTTTAGGACTAAATGGGATACTTTTCTTGGTACCGTCTTTGCTAGTGTATAAAATAAGGCCGTTATTGTCGTTTTTGTCACCGTTTTTGGATGGAGAGCGGTTATTCCAAGTCGCTTCTTTGGTCACGAGTCCTTCGCAGTTTTTCTCGACGTTTGTTTCGAAGATGACCGTTTTGGGCGGGAGGGCTTTAATGCGTGTCGCGGCGCTCATTTTTTGATTCGAGAAGTTTGCCATAGGATCGTGGACGACTGTAAACTCGACTTCTTGGTCTACAGCGATGTCGATGTCCAAATCCAAAAATTCGCTGAAATGAAAATAAATACGCGCCTCACGATCGGCACAGCGGATGAAGCCGAAGTTGTCTTTGACCGAAACGATCGCTCCTTGCTCACGTCGCTCGCCTGAAACTTCAAAAGACTCCGGAGAAAGCGAGATGTTTGTGGCTCTTTGTAGCTGATCTCGTCTATCAGTCGCTACTCTAAATTCAACCCAATCTCCATGTCTGAAATCACGAATCATTATTTTGATTTTAAACAATAGAGTCTTTACCTTAAGGTGAAGTCACCTTGTTGATCTTTATCACCAAAAGGGACTTCAACTTCGCTATGATCTGGAGCTCTGTATCGTATGCGGCCGGGAAGCGGATCAGTATTTGCATGCCTGTTCAGTTTATCCAATGGCTTTAAGACTTGACCTTTGATCTTTTCATTGCATATGTCTTCAAAAACGACGGTACCACGTGGCAAAGCTGTTATCAAACAAGCGACTTCTTTTCCCTAAAGCAAAATTGAAGGTTTTCATACAAGACAAAACGTTTATTTACGTTTCTAGTTTGAATCGTGAATTCGACATCGTCGCCTAACTGAAGCGGTTCTTTGGTCTTCGCTTCTGAGAAATGAAAGAAAATTTCTTTGACGACATCGGCCCTTTCGATGAAGCCGAAAGATTCTTTCATCGAGCAGACGACACCCTGGTATTTGACGGGATGAGCGGGGTTTTCAAGGCGGACGTGTGTCGCACCTAAAGTCCCTCTGAAACAAGCAAATAAAGTTTAAGAAGTCATTCAGTTATACAACGAACCTCGGATTGGTGGCGATTTGAAATGAGACCTTATCTCCAGTCCTTAGCGTAACATTGCCCTCGACATCGTCTTTGTTATACGGGAGGAAGAAACATTCGCCGCGGTTTTCGTACGAGATTCGACCTTGAATGTCTCCGCCCGCACTCGATCCATCGATTCGAAGTTCAGTCGTAACCGTCCCTGTCACTCGTTCTTCGCTTAAAACCTACAAAATAAATCAAAAAAATTATATAAAACAAAAACAAAACAACCGTCTCTTCCATTTTAAACGAATAGAATGATCAGCTGAGATTATGAGGAGGTTAAACTTACGACTTCCGGAGCTATTTTCGAAACCATGCTTGCAATTGGTTTTCCAGTCCTTTTATCATATGTCATCTCAAATTCAACCGGGTCGCCAATTTTCAAATGCTCGATATTCCCTCCGAATTGGCTAAAGTGGAAAAAAAGCCTCGCCTGACGTTCACAGCACTGGATGAACCCATACGAATGCTAGAAAAAACGTGAAAAATGGAAAAAAGAATAAATGAAATACAAACAAGAAGCTTTTCAATGATTCCGGTCTCTCTTGGGCCTTGATTATTTAACGTCGTATCGTTATAAATGTTGTTCGTGTTGTTGCTAGTGCTAAACGAGTTGTTTGAACTTGAAGAATCTCCGTTGTATAGATCGGTACCTTCTGTACCCATGAAAGTACCTATCGGGAACCTAGAATGACAGTTTAAGATTGAATAATTGCTATCACAAAGTTGCTATCACTTCAATTGGTCAAAAGAAGAAGTCAATTGGCTTTCTTTTACAGAAAAAGTGATTCATTAGGCAGTATGAGTGAACTCTCCACTTAGGAGAAATGAATGGGGAAATTGTTGGGAGGAGAGTGTGGGGGAACATACAAGGAGAATGTAGGGGACCATACAAGGAGTGTGGGGGGCCATACAAGGAGAATGTGGGGGATTAATTGAGGAGAATGTGGGGGACTGGTGGAGGAGAATGTGGGGGACCAATAAAGGAGAGTGTGGGGGACCATTCAAGGATAATGTAGGAGACCATACAAGGAGTGTGGGGACCAATAAAGGAGAATGTGGGGGACCAATCAAGGAGTATGTGGAGGACCAATAAAAGAGAGTGTGGGGGACCAATAAAAGAGAGTGTGGGGGACCAATAAAGGAGAATGTGGGGGACCAATCAAGGATTATGTGGAGGACCAATAAAAGATAGTGTGGGGGACCAATAAAGGAGAATGTGGGGGACCAATAAAGGAGAATGTGGGGGACCAATAAAGGAGAATGTGGGGGACCAATAAAAGAGAGTGTGGGGGACCAATAAAGGAGTGGGGGACCATAAAAGAGAGTGGGGGGACCAATAAAGGAGTATGTGGGGACCAATAAAAGAGAGTGTGGGGGACCAATAAAGGAGAATGTGGGGGACCAATAAAAGAGAGTGTGGGGGACCAATAAAGGAGAATGTGGGGGACCAATCAAGGAGATGTGGGGGACCAATAAAGGAGAATGTGGGGGACCAATCAAGGAGTATGTGGAGGACCAATAAAAGAGAGTGTGGGGGACCAATAAAGGAGAATGTGGGGGACCAATAAAGGAGAATGTGGGGGACCAATAAAGGAGAGTGTGGGGGACCAATAAAGGAGAATGTGGGGGACCAATAAAGGAGAATGTGGGGGACCAATAAAGGAGAATGTGGGGGACCAATAAAAGAGAGTGTGGGGGACCAATAAAGGAGAGTGTGGGGGACCAATAAAAGAGAGTGTGGGGGACCAATAAAGGAGATGTGGGGGACATAAAGGAAATGGGGGACCAATAAAGGAGAATGTGGGGGACCAATAAAAGAGATTGTGGGGGACCAATAAAGGAGACATAGGAGTGGGGGGACCAATCAAGGAGAATGTGGGGGACCAATAAAGAGAGTGGGGGACATAGAGTGGGGGACCAATAAAGGAGAGTGGGGGGACCAATAAAGGAGAGTGTGGGGGACCAATAAAAGAGAGTGTGGGGGACCAATAAAGGAGAGTGTGGGGGACCAATAAAAGAGAGTGTGGGGGACCAATAAAGGAGAATGTGGGGGACCAATCATGGAGTATGTGGAGGACCGATTTAGAAAGATAGGAGACCTTTTCTAGGGGAGTGAGGGGGACCAATGGAGGATCAATCTTCGATGGATTAGAAAGAAGAGAGGAAGCTGAGAAAACAATTAGTCTGTTTAGGGTTGAAATTCTACTTATATCGAGAATAGAAAATAAATCAAAAATACCTTCCGATTGATGAATTGTCGCTGTGTTGACTTGCGTTGTTGCCTCCGAAGACGTTGAAGTTGGAAAAGTGCGATTGAGACGAGAAGAGATTGTTGGCGATGTCCTTGACCGTCGTGTCGCCATACGCCGTATCTTCATAACCGCGATACGCTCCGCTCGAACTCCGCATCGTCTTGAACTCTATTATCGATGTGTCTGTCAGATTTGGCGGCTGGAAAGATTTCCACTGAGGATTGCTTGACATCTTTTGTTTTTTGCTTGTTTACTTATTTTCGTTATAACTTATAACGCTTTATTAGTTTTTTTGTTTGTTTCCTTAGTTCAAGTTTTATAACTAGAATCGTCACTTATAATTTATCACAGAATAGTCTTAAAATATAAATAAAGCCACTATTCCAATCTTATAAGGTTCAAAGTCCTCTCGGCTAATAAGCCAAGGGGTTATTTTAACGATATTATTACTCTCCCTTATACTAAATATATAAATAAAAAACAAACTTCAAAATAAAAAGCTTAAAACACTTTTTTAAATTTTTTTTTTAAGTTTTTTTTTTTATAATTTTTTTTTGTTTTTTTGCTTTTGTACAATAGCTTAAGGAATTTCACGACTTGGTAAAAATTAGAAACTAAATTGGTTAATCCTCAGATGTCTTCAATGCTTGCTGGGTTCGTTTGTGTTGTTGCCTTTGTTTTTGTCGATATTGCGATCCTGGTCGTTGCTTTAGTTTTTAACGTTCTATTCTAATAGTTACACAAGCTGAAAAACAAAAACAAAAAGTTTGTTAGGTTGGTAGCATTGGTTCTGTTTTTGACTCCTAGTAAGAACACATGCATACTGGGTATTGACCTAAGGAATCAAAGGCAAATGATGGTACTATCGCTTAAATTTCATTGCCAGGTTAATGCACCTTTGTGTGTTAAAATCACTGAAAAGTTTAAATCCACGAGCCCCCCCCCCTTACTGAAAATGTTGATTCGAGGATACAACCTCGTTTTGAGGAAAAGAGACCATTATAGCTTGACTTAAGGATAAAAACCAAATGAAAATTAAGAAAACTCTAAAATCAAAATTACGTTTATAATAACCTAAACTGTCTACGCTGAAAACGCTGATATAGTCAAAATCTAGGTTCAGCTATTTTAACCTGACCTGATAAATTCATCATAAAACAGAACAAAACTATTCCCAAATCCATTTTTATTAATTAGACTTTGACCTCAATAAAGGGCTCCAGGAAACCATTTCCTCCTCGTGGGTAAAAATTAATAATACTTCACTAATGTAAATTTGAAAAAAATAAAAAGATAGTTTAAGTTAATCCTCCACGTTTTTCTATAATAAATTTTCGTGATTAGATTCAATCACAATCATGATTTTTCATGTTCACTAATTAAAATGAACAAAAATGTTGCAATTTAAATTACAGTAATTAATTTTAGAGTTAAAGAAAGACGAGTTACAAAATATTTAATTAATTAGTAATAAATGTAAGGACGAAAAGATTTTTAATAAAAAGGAAGAACCGTGAGTTGAGAAGGGGTGGGGGGTCAGGATATTGGAAAGTTTCGATTGAAATGTTTTCGAAACAAAATTATTTATGGAATTCATACTCGGATGGTCTCTGAACGTCATGGAAGGTTTAAAATTGTCCAAAAAACCATAAAAACGGGGTAAAAACCATTTATTTTACGTACCACAACACAGCAGAGCACTGACGACATGCCGCCATATTTGGTGTCAACAAAAAAAAAGTTCTGAAAATCCGAGGTGTGCTTTCGATACTATCGAAGTAGGTATCGATATTTTGTTTCATAAAAGACGTTATTATTCGTTTAAAATATTCTATCTTGATTATTATATTAATGAAAAATATTTATTTATTAAAAATTTACAAGGAAAAAAGGATTGGAGAAGGAATCCATCGATGGATGGAAGATTGTGAGCATTCGATTATTTGGGCTATCGATTAGTTTTCCCGCTTATTTTTAACTTTTCCGGCTCATCGTCACTCCGATCAATGTTACCAACATAGTAGAGTGAAAAGTTGATACTTTGATGCCCGTGCCTCACCCCCATTGGAATAGGAGGTTGGAAAACATTGAACTAGACGGTCACCATCAAATGTAAAGAAAAATAAATTGATAAAAATTGAATTTAATACAAAATAGCGATACAAATGGATTAAACATTATATTGTACTCTTTGGTAAGTTTTGATGACTTTTTAAAAAATTTCTTCATTTTTCAGATCTCGATGCACTCATAGGGGTACGCCCTGGCACGTGTGTTGACACTCGTGCATGCTGGAAACAATAAAGAGTAAAAAAAAATTTTGAAAATTAATTAATTTTACAATGTTGGCATCTTGGTCCGTAAAATCCGGTCCCTTCGCATCGGCATTTGTAGCGGCTGAAAGTCGTCGTCGTTTGCAAACAGGCGCCTGAGTTGTTGCAAGGATTCGGCTTACAAGGGTCTTTACTGGCGCCTAGGAAACGAATAAACATCATGGTTTACGTCTAAGAACCAATAGGAACCCTATGTCGATGTTGGAAGTCTAGGGTTCCTATTGGATTCTTCTAGCTAAAAATGTCATAACATTGTCTTAGCTAGATGTCTCGCTACTATGACGTAGAAATAGCTACTATGAAGTACAGAGAAGCCTAGTTGAAAGGTCTGTCTACTAAGTAGCAAAATGACTAGCTCAAAAGACATTGCGTTTCCTCCGCTCCCTTTGGGCCGATCGACTTGAAATTTTAAGGGATTTTTCTTAACACATTAAAGAATATTTGTGCCAAATTTTAAGTCAATCGGTTAACAGAAAGCTGAAAAAACGTAGTGACTAGGAGTTCCTAGGTTTAGTCCATTGTGGTTGCAGAAGGGGATTATGCTGACCCGCATAACGTAACCGTTTGGCGGGTCTACAACCGAAGTGGGAGTTAGTCGTTAGAAAAGAGTTTTTGCTGTCCATTGTTTAAAAATGCAGACGAATAAGAAATAAAATCGGAAAACGTGATTTTTTTTTCTTCTACTACGCTTGTGTGGAAGGGAGAACAACTGAATAACTGCATTTTATCATCTCCTTTATCTTATCAAGCGGAAGCGTGAGGATTTTTTTTCAATTTATATTTATTATTAAAAATATTGTTTGTTGTCAAAAGTCGTAAGGTGAAGGAAGAGATAAAAGAAAGGAGACCTCGCAATTCGACTTTGCACTCCTCGCGGTCTTTGTAGCGGAACTCGGAGGAGCATCCCATCCCGCAGAAGCATTGACCCCCTTGGATCATGCAACCTCGTACGATATCTTCAGGACTACATCCTTCGCAGATCACAAAAACTAAAAACAAACAAATCAAATAAGATCATAACGATCATAGGAGGGAAATGGCCTATTAGAACACGAGAATACGTAGCCTAAAATACTTTTTTTCTTTAACTTTAAAAACTAAGCTCTAAAACTCGTAAAAAATTCCTAGGTTGGCAATCCTGATTTGAATACGTAAACCTTGGTATTTATGAGCTTAAATATCAAGGATTACGTATTCAAATCAGGATTACCAACTAAATAATGCTATGTGATTCTTTTCTCAAAGAATCACATAATTCTGATTTGAAGACTGGTAATCAAGCCCTAAAGCTTGCTAAAATCATTAAAGAGCTTAAAAACGCTCAAAAATCGAAAAAGCGCGCTAAAAATTCATGTTTGGACGTGTCCACGTGTCATCCAATTTTTAAAAAAAGACTTCAATGCGGACGTTCCTTGTTGAACAAAGAAAGAGTATTTTTAAATTAGGAAATTTTTTGTCTTAAATGCACAAAATAAAAATCTTTTATAGGTTGCTAATCCTTTTTTGAGGAACTAAATAGCGTTACTTACGTAGAAAGGTGAATAAAATCGGGTAGGCAAGCCGATACGATGTCATTTTCAGGATGCACTTTTCCAGTCGTTCTCGAAATGGAAGAAGACATAAAAGTGACTGAAAAGCGAAGAGGGGGGCATAAAAGGGGAAGAAAAAAATAGAAGATGCGTCCGGAGGTCTCCCACCCCCCTCCCTGAGCATTTCTCTAGGTCAGTGAACCGATTTCCGAGTCTCCCCCACCATTTCTCATCCCCCTGTCTGTCACATGGACGCCATGTGTGCCAACAAAACACGTCTGGGTGAAATATGCCAAGACGAACATATTTCTTGGCAATCCCTATCCAAGACAAAATATCCTTAGAACAATAGACAGCTTCAAGTAGCTCCTGAGTTATAAGCAATTTTTATCACACATCAAACAGTTGGCAGACCTGAAATTCTTTCAAGGTTTAAGAGTTCAAAAATCCTTCAAAATAGAAAAAATATCTCATTTATTAGAGAAGATAATACATTTTTATCTCCCCTTGTAATGAAAGAAGAGAGGGACAATACTTTGGGAAAAAAATTGTACAAAAAATATTTTACAATATTGACAAGGTTGTTTTAATAGGAAAAATCATGTCCTCGGAAAAGGCCATTTGATTTTACTGTTGGGAATTGAGCCGGTCCTTCTTAAACGTCTCACTGCTTCACGAAGATGTTTGGGCTGAAGAGGACCAGTTTCCCCGTATCTTTCCATGACATCCAGAGCTGGAACAAAATGAATAAAATACAATATTTGTCTGGAGCAACCCTAATGTAAACTTCATCGGTACCTCCCCCCATCAAAGGATATATGTATTTAGAAAGTGGCGTGGCTCGGGCTACAAAATTCTTGTAACGGGGACCCTAAAAATTAAAGGAGAAATAATATCAATGCCCCAAACAATCAAAATTAGACACTTCCCTATTCCCCCAAACCCGCCATTTACTCCCTTCACAATTCCCCTATTTATCCCCAACTCATCTCATTACCAGGACCACCACTGACCTTAATTCCCCACAACTAATCCCCCTAAACCCCCAATCTCAATATTTCCTTCTATTTATTGCCTTGCCAAACTCACCTTACCCTACCTGTTACACCCAACTAACTGTAATTATTTCTCCCATTTCTCCTCCTAACTTTCATTCTCTAACCCTGGGACTAGATTCCTGTACCCCCAACTAGGCCCCAAACACCGATTACCCAATAACTTCACCAATCCCCAATTAACCCACCCAAACTAATCCAGCAGACCTCCTAATTATTAGCTCCATGATTTCCCCATTTGTCTTTCCAACTTTCCCTCCCATATTATAACCCCATGAGCCCAGCTTGACCACTTTCGAAAATCGACCTAAAGTTATATTTGAGAGTAAATATTTCATTACCTTCCTCGACGACTTCACCGACAAATACCTTAGCAATACCTGACATCGCGATGACAACATTCTGCGATATCGAAGTACCAGTCAGCGTCTGCATTAACTGAAAAATAATCGTATTAGATTGTAAATTATGCTGGACGTAAATACTTTTTTAATCGCCGCCCTGGGAAAAGCAGATCGTCTATACATCTCATAATGGTTCAACTGATCTTCAGTGAAGTTGGAAACAAGAACTCTGAAACAAAGATAACACAAACGTGAATCAAGACCATCGTGCGTTTTCATGGTGGCCACTTGAATATTTCTCCTTGATAAGTCAGAATCAAAAACCCAATTGTATGTTGTTTATAATCAACCATTTAAGACGGTTTAAAGACAATTGGGACCACATTAACACCCTAAGTGGGCCCTTAGGGGCTCACCTAGCCCATGAATGGGACCAAAAGGTTCTCTTACTGCATTTTCTCTCGTTCCTCTTCTTCGACCTCCTTCTTCGATTTGATCTCCTTCTTTTTTGGCTTCTTCGCCGCCGGTTGGCTTTCCCAGATCTCGTCCCCTTGCGAGCTCGATGCCGGACGCGATTTGGTCGCCTTCAGGCTCTCCTCGAGCTCCTCTTTTAACTGCTCCATGTTCACCTTCGACTCATCCAAAGTTTCACCATCGGAATTCTCATTTTCGACTTTTACACCGAAGTTTTCCTCTTTCATCAACAAATCGTTCATTTTGAACCAGATTATCTACCTGCAAAAATATTGATAATACCACAAACTTATAAAGTAGTCGTCAAAATACATACAAACGTAGGATATCACTCTGTGCAGTCAAAATTGTAAAAGTCAAGAATTTTTAGCTTACAAACATAACCTACGCGAAGAGGTTAATCCATGGTTATAAGCCAAGAAGTGACTTTTTATTTGCTGCGTTTTAAAATAAAAATCAAAAAATACAATAAAATCTATAAAAAATAAGTATAATACCTAAAAATGTTTTTATATACCTATTCTTTTATCTAATTTAGCCTTACAATGGATAAGATTTAAAAAAATTAATTTTCTTATGACGCTGCATTATTATGTTTTGTGTTCTCCAGATTTTTCCGGATCAGCTGGTTTTTTCGAGACGACTCACGCATGCCCCCCTCCCCCTTTTTCATCATCAAATTCCTTCAGGAAAAACGCGTCTTTTACCGCACTATCGAATCAATATTATCGTTTTTATTAAATTTTAATTTATATTATATAATAATAAAAGTTTATAAGGTGGATTTTTCCATTTGCGGGATTGATTTTCAAATCGGATACGTTTCTCTTTTAATTTCTTTTGTGATAATTCAATGTTTTTTTGCTTTGTTTTTTTAACTTCCGATTATTGTTTGTGAGTGATTATTGGAAAATAAGCAGCCAAAGTGGAGACTATCGTCAACATAGGTTCTAGGTATTAAAAGTTTGATATTTTATTCTATTTTCGTGTCTTGAATCAATAAATCGATTATTTTATCTTAAGACCGGAGACGGTTCGACGGAAAAGTTGGGTTGGCGATTTCTTTTGTGTATACTCGGAAAGGTGGCAACATTGGATTTTATTTTTAAACTTCTGTTTTCTTTATCTTTTTGCAGAGCGGATGGAGGGTCGGGGGACGTGGGTTTGGCAAATTTAGCTGCTAGAACCCTCGACCTCGCGCCGCAGAATCAAACTTCGAACGATCTTTCGATTCAACCGCAAGGTAAGAAGAGATGACTTTTTGTCTTGCATGGTTTTCTGGGTTGGCAACACTGGACTGGTTGGATATTTTAATGGAGACATCACGTGCATGTATTCGTTAGTCTGGGTAAATGACTCTAGCCCCTCTGGAGTTGGTCTGCCATCATCATTTCTTTTCTTAAGTTAATCCCTAATAAACGCTCTGAAATCGCCAACAATTTTGCACTCACTAATCCCCCAGGCCCCAATACCCACATAATCCCCCAAATTCCTCCCCGATCTCCCAAATTCCACCCTAATCCACCAAATTCCTCCCCAACCCCCCTAATACCTTCCTAATGCCTTAAAAACCCCTGAAATCGCCAACAATTTTGCACTCACTAATCCCCAATACCCACTTAATCATCCCCCAAATTCCTCGCTAATCACTCAAACCCTCTGAAATCGCCAACACTTGCACCCCCACCAGTCCCCCCAAATCTCTCCTTAAGCTCTTAAACTCACTTTATCACCCAAATTCCTCCCTAATCCCTTAAAAACTTTTTAAATTGCCAACGCGTTTACTACCACTAATCCCCCTATCCTTAATCTCACCTTAATCCCTCAAATCCCCCACCTTGTGGTCCCTCAAATCCCCCAAATCCTTCTTAACCCCAAACTAGTTCCTTTTTTTAACGTCCAACCCCTCCATTCTCGTCAAACCTCTAGCCCCCTCGAAAAGTTTTCTTCATACTAACCCGCAAGACATGAAAATGTTGAGGGTTAGCTTCCTCCACACACCATCGTTTTAGCAAAACTCTGCCCATTTCGACGAAAAATACCAATTTTAGATGCACCAGAGCTAGTTGGTATAGAATTCCATTAATCCAGAGCATCCGAAGTTTTTTTTTTCCTCCATTTTTACGTCCAGACATTATAAAGTTCTCGGTTGACAGTTGGACTCTGACGGGTAGGTCACTGACATCAGACACGGGGAGATGAGCTTTTCTTTGAACCCTACCGAGACTTCGATTTCCTTCTTCTCTCAAACTAGTTTTAGTTGGCAAAGAAGTTATCTGGTTTTATTTATTTTTCTTTCCCTAGAGTCATCATTGATCAGTTCCGTATTGACAATTAAAACCAAATCTAAGTTTATTAAAACGTAAAAAAACAAAATATCTAAATTGGTTTCAATTTTTAGAACAGAAATTCAAAATCCACCCACATTCTCCTTGAACTAGAATTGTCTGCTATCGCTCGAATGAAGAGTAGGTCCACGTGGGCGATTGAAAACATGAGTCGAGTTTTGCCTGTAAAATTACATTAATAAATTTTAAAAAAGATCCCCCTAAACTAATTTTCTGGGGAATCCCCTAAAAAGTTCTCTACTCCATAATCCCCCAATCTCTCTAATCTCGCTATACCTTTACGCACCAAAATTAATCCTTAATCTCTCAAAATCTCTCTCTAATCCCCCTATATCATATCGAAAACCTTCGTGATCACTGAAAATCTTTTCAAATTGCCAGCACTTCTTGAGTTCCTAACGCCCTAAAAATTCATCTAATCCCTCAAATATCATAAAACCTTTACAAATCGTCACCTCTTTTGCAGTCCAAGCTAATCCTTTATCTCGCAAAATATCTCTCTAATCCCTCAAATCCTCGGTTATCCCATCCTAATCTCTTAAAACTTTTTTGGAATTAATAAAACTTTACTTCGCGAAACCACTAAAAGTTAACTCTTTTTCTTCAATATGGGATCAAAGTCAATCTAAAAGATGATTTTTTTTTCGGACTGTAGGTTGGTGGAACGTAGACGCTATGTGGTCGAAAAGCGACAAATTATCTGATGACCCTTTTCGCTTCGAAATTAGACTGTCAGTTTGAATCTTTTATGGTTTTTGATCCAGGTGTGTATGTGTCGCGTTTGTAACGTCGGTGGGGGGTCTTCGGGCGAGGAACGGGGGGTCAAACGATCCGGAGAAAGGAGAACGTTTCTTCAGTGAACGATCAGACGCGTCCGTGTTCAGTGTTTGGTGCGTAGTGAAGGTGGGGGATCCTCAGAAACGAAACGAAATAGTTGTAAAAACAAAATTAAAAGTGAGGTCCAAAACCACGGCAGGGACAATCATCGCCAGGTTCCTCCGGTGGCTCGCTAAGCTCACTCATCAGGCCAATCAAACGCAAACATCAGGTACCTTAAAATCCATCGGGGACAGTCCGGAGAAAGTGTGCCAAATCCCCAGAAAAAATGACACATGCCCTCAAACTACATTCCCCGAGAAAAGCTGCACTAATTTTAAAATATTGGCAACTCTCGCTTCTTCATATTTCATATCGAGTTTTTCATCCAAAAACCGACTTATTTGTCACGAAACGTTCAAATATAACCCCGGATTTTGGCCTAATTTTCCAGAAAAAGAACCGAATCTTTTTATCTCCTCAAAGGATGTCGAAATCGAGAAATTGTCCATTGTACTCAAACGGTATTTAAAAACCGAGATCCCATTGTGCCTCAAAAACCGGTATCCTATTTCCTAGGACGTTTCTGAGAGCTCTTTATCACGGAAAAACAAATTGTTGACGTTTTCCCCTTTCAAATTGGAAGTTCTTTTACGGCATATTCTAATCTTGTGTAATTATAATCGCAAAAACTGAATTTTATTTAACATTTTATCTTGACCTTCGTAGTTTTATAACTGCCACTTGACCTCACTTACAAGGCGTCATGACAAAATTTTGGATATGGTCAAGTCTTGCATCCCCAAAACTGTATTTTTCCAAATCTCTAATCCCTTCGAACCCTGCAGGTCCTCAAATATCTCTCGAATACCTCCCTAATCACTCGAAAACCTCCTTAATCTCTTAAAACCTTTTCAAACCTCCAACATTCTTCTAATCCACAAAACCTTAATCCCCCAATTTTTTCTCTAATCCCTCAACACCTTGTGGGGCCCTCAAATTAATACCTCCTATATCTCTCTAATCCCTAAAAGACCTCCCTAATCACTCAAAAACCTTTCCTAATCTCCAACATTCTTCTAATTCACAAAACCTTAATCCCCCAATTTTTTCTCTAATCCCTCAATACCTTGTGGCCCTCAAATTAATGCCTCCTATATCTCTCTAATCCCTAAAAAAACCTCCTTAATCCCTTAAAACCTTTGCTAATCTCCAACATTCTTCTAATCCACAAAACCTTAATCCCCCAATTTTGCTCTAATCCCTCAATACCTTGTGGCCCTCGAATTAATGCCTCTTATATCTCTCTAATCCCCAAAAAACCTCCCTAATCATTCAAAAACCTCCTTAATCTCTTAAAACCTTTCCTAATCTCCAAAATTCTTCTAATTCACAAAACCTTAATCCTCAATTTTTTCTCTAATTCCTCAATACCTTGTGGCCCTCAAATATATGCCTCCTATATCTCTAATTCCTAAAAAAACCTCCTTAATCCCTTAAAACCTTTCCTAATCTCCATCATTCTTCTAGTCCACAAAACTTTAATCCCCCCATTTTGCTCTAATCCCTCAATACCTTGTGGGCCCTCGAATTAATACCTCATATATCATCCTCTCTAATCCCTAAAAAACCTCCCTAATTATTCAAAAACCTCCTTAATCCCTTAAACCCTTTTGAAATCTCCAACATTCTTGCTGTCCCCAAACCCTTCTAATCCATAAAACCTTAATCTCCAAATTCTTCCCGACCCCAAACCCCACTAATCCCCAAATCTCTAATCCCTCAAGTATCGAAGAACGTTCATTTCAAAGATATTTTACTGCAGAATGTTTTGCAAGTTTTATCTATTATAGCTTCCTCCATAGAATTCGCAATATTTCATAACGACCTCGATTTTTCCTGACCATTTTCTCTCGTATTAAAAAATCAGAAATCGCACTTTCGCTCGCTTTTGTGTATTTTTATCGTTCGAAAACGCAATATCTTAACGAGGAAGCGAACAAAAGTCTTTTGTCGTAAGAAGGTCATTGAATATCCCATTTTAGCTTTTTGAACAAAGAGATAAATCACTTAAGAACAGGTCCGATTTGTAATTAACCGCCTTTATCCTTAAGTAGAATATGTTTTGTAAAAATGTTCGAATTAGGAAGAAAAAGCAATGGAGCGGAGCCAAACTCGGAGTATTTATAGGCAATTTCTGCATCTATCCAGTTTTGAATACTTCCCTTTTTATTTTTTTAGACTTATCTCTTATCTTTTGTTAACCATGAAGATAACCAGGTGTTCCGGAACGTGTTTTCGCTATAAAAAAAGTTCAAACGAAACGGCAATTTTTACACGATCATCATATAGACGATTTTGATCACGTTTTTCGTAGTTCTTAATCGTCTATAATTAGTCAAAATCATCCAAAAAAGTTGGCGAAGTAGTCTCCTGGGAAAAAAAAAGAAGGATTTTCTTGCAAAAATAAGTTTAAAATCTGGTTTAAAAGGGTCTTTTATTGACTAAAAGGTTTAAAATCGAGTGGAAAAGTGTTTTCTCGACAAAAAGGATCTAATTATTGCTTAAAAGGGTCTATTCTTGTCGAAAAAGAGTTGAAATATTACTGGAATGGGTCTTATTTCGTCAGAAAGGGTTTAAATCTGACTGAAAAGGTTCTATTCTTGTCGAAAAAGAATCGAAATATGACTTTAAAGGGTCTTTAGGTACTTGTCAAAAAGGATCAAAATCTGCCTGAAAAGGATCTTTTCTTGTCAAAAAGGGTCAATATCTTTCTACAAAATGTTTTTTCAGACATAAAGGGTCAAAATCTGGCTAAAAATAGTTTTTCTTGTCGATACAAGGTGCTTGATTATCTCTTTGGACTATCGTCCCTAGAAATGCGTGAAAGGCTGGCAAGTTCAATGCGTGGTGCGTAAAATTCTTTGAAGATGCGTAAAATCACGCACCATCTGGTCCCTCCGCTTGTTCCTTCCTGAACGTCCATTCAGCAGCAGTTGGCTGTATTGAGCAATGATGCTATCCATCTGGGACCACCATGATTAGCTCAAGAATTCGACACCTCCCATTTTTTATTCAGTCGGGCTTGGTGCTTCCATTTCCCCACCCGCTCCACACCCACGAGGAAGTCAGCTGAGCGACCTCCATCAGCTGGAAATGCCTTTCTTTCCCCTCCCACTCCACTTGCAGTCGAATTGCCAAAACCGGGTCATACGGTCAAATTTTACTTTTCGTGTTTATACAAATAAAACCTTTATCATACATAAATTCCCTTCCCCCCTTAAAAACCAGGTTAAAGATTTTAAATCTGGGACGGTTTTTAACTTTTTAGGTTAACGTACTTTCTCTTTTTGACAGGATCTTATAAGATCGGAATCCTTTTTTTCGTGTAAAAATGAAAAGAATTTTTTATTATTTTATTTTACACGTGAATTATGCGGTCAGATTATCCGGTACGGGCCCGCATGAAAATTAACTCTCATTATTTTAAACGGGGTTAAGGTGAGAGGAGATTCGTGAACCAGTTGCCCATCCATACAAAAACCGCTGAGGTAAAAAGAAGTGAAAGATTCTAAATGAGTCGATCTACTGATTTTAAAACTCGAATTTCGGTTCACTTTTTAAAAAACATCCCGAGTCCATCAATGACCGCTGTTGACGTCGAGAAATACCACTATTTTGACCCTTTTTGTACTAGAAAAAACATTTTTAATACAGTTTTTGATCATACAATGAACTTTTCTCGACAAGAAAAGACCCTTTTAGACAGATTTTAAACCTTTTTCACTTGAAAAGACCCTTTTTAGGCAGATTTCGTACCTCTTTTGACAATAAAAGACCCTTTTCAGCCAGGTGTTGTACCTTTTTCGAGAAGAAAAGACCCTTTTCAGTCAATTTTAATGTTCTAAGCATTCTAGGCATTGCTCTTGAAAGTTGTGTTAGGTACGCATAAACTTTTCTTCCATAACTCCCCCAAATATCCTAACTTCCTTTCTCCACCCGCAATGTTAAGACCCTTAAGGGGCCGTGAAAACAGTTATTCAATGATAGCTCATAGAAAAATGATCCGATCTGGACCGGACTTTTTTTAAAATGAAGCTTATTTATTTCTCCGCGCATTACACTAAACTTATTGTAATAAAAATAAATCTTTGTAGTAAAAAAAAATGTTTAAATTTTTTTTAAAACTTTTTAAAGAATTGTTTAGTGAAATGCGCTCCACATAACAAAGAACATAAGTATGCAAATTTTGAATCAATTCCGATGACTCAATCTTTAGTTATCATTGAAATACTATCTCAACAAATTTTGAATCACGCGGGTTTTTCAACGAATCAAAGACAAGTGGGCGGAGAGAACCGGCTCCTCCTGCCAATTGAAGGGGAGGGATAAGTTTTAAAACCCTCGTGTTATGCGGGTCGCCCCGCCCTCGCGACAGGCGCTGGATGGGCCCTTAAGACCTAAAGTTCACTGTCGAGTTAGTCATTTTTGAGTTCAAAAAAGTCAGCTCATTGTTTTATTTAGCCTCCGGTTCCGAATGGACCTGGCGGAACGACACCTTCAGCGAACTGTTTCAAAAGCGTGAAGCATGTCACTCGTTTCAAAGTTAGCCTTGGACAGATTCGATCTCGGCATCCGTCATAAAAAGCCATTTTCTCCTCTAATTTTATAGTTAACAATAAAAAGAAAACTTTTTTTTCGTGTCAGGGGCCAAAAGACCTTCCTAATAAATCTTCTTGAACTTGGCGGTTTCGTTTTACAACATTTTCTATCGGCTGTGACCTCTGAATGCGTTCTATTTTTTGTTTCTCTCTCTCCATATCTTCATCCTCTTTTGCGTAGGAAATGAAGATGGGATGGATGAAAGGAAGACCTTGCCTCTTTTTTTCGACCCCGGCAGACCGGCGACTTGTTGAAGAGAAGACAAATCGATTCGGTAAATAAAATACAAAAACGCATACAAAAAAGTCGGTTTAAGTTCCTGGTGGATGGGTATCGCACAGTGGATTAGGGCTGTACATATTGCACGTTATTTGCATGATTTAACCATTGTTCATATTAATCCATCTTGTATACCGGGTGTTTCAAAATAAGCGCTCTAAGTAAATCTCCATCCGAGACTGGGAAGACTTTGACCCTTTAGGCACTTTTGGAAGAACCTTAACCCTTTGTTTCCTCATTGAGGGAGAACTTAAAGTCACTTTTAATGGAGGACATTGATCCAAGACACTTATTGGAAGGACTTTGACCCTTTAATGAGTAATTTATCTGGGGGAGTTCACTGACGGAGAGTTGCCGAGCTATTTCGAAACATCCTTTAGTTTGAGTTTTTTTTGCTTATTCAAAAACTTCGCCTAGCATCGACGTTTTCGCTTCCCAGAGGAGTCACGAAGTTTACGGTCGTGATACTTCCTCCTTTTATTAAACTTCGTGATTTTTCAACATTAACGCCCAAACATTGATAACCTCGAAAAATTTATTTAGCCGTCGACGATCAATTTTCTGTTTGTTTTCAAATTGACCAGCGTGACTTCGACCCGAGATTTCATATAAGGCGAAGATGACAGGGCAAGGCTCTTTTAATGTCCTCACTATTAATAGAATCAGCCAAAGAAAACACGCTAACTGGATATTGTACAGAAAAATACTCTTTTTTTAGGATATTCACTCGTCCAGGGCTGCCAACTGTCCAGATCCAGTATTAAGATAGGGTAACCATCACTCGTTAATCTTGAGTCAGGGCTGCCAACTGTCCTGATCACTAACCATTTTCTCTTTTGTACAGTTTATAAGTTGGCAAACTTTTAAAATGCTTATAGTGTGACGTTTTAATTAATGCAAACGCTTATTCACGCTTTAAAAATAAAAAGCTTTATTTTGTATTAAATTTTGTCTTTTTTTCTGTTCCAGGTAAGGACATGTTGCCAGAAAAGAGTATTTGTAAGTTAAAATGAACTTTTTTGAATTTCGAAGGGAAAAAAGGCGTTTTCCGATTTGTCCCGGCGACTTACCCGTTAGATCCACTATTGTGGATTCTCCTTTTTTCCGTCCGCTTTTTATAAAATGGCTTCCACCGCTAGTTTAATTGAATCTAGGGGCGTTCTTGAAGACATTCACGACGCTCTAGGAACAGTTATACAAAGAGAAAAACGAAGCGACATTAATGAAAGAGCGACGGCCCCAATTTCGTCTCGTGGCTCTCAATCTAGGGCCTTCTATAAGAAAAGACCTCAAATTTCCCCAAAGGAATTACGGGTTCATTGTTATTAAAAGGAACGTGATAAATATTCATTCAGGAAGAAAACAAGAGTGTATTTTCGACTAAAACGGGACGAGTTTTTAGCCTTTTTTTTTTTATTAAGGAAGTGGGTCAACTCAATGCCAGGGACCAATATAGAACCGTTTCTATTTTGTCAAATTTGGGCAAAAAAGAGGTAAAAAAATTCGAATTGCCTTTTTTCTTTGTATTTTTTCCGTCTTGGAAGGGACAAAATGTTTCAAACATTATAGATGTCAACATTACCTCTCAATACCCTATTTCTCTCATTACCCTTCTCCTAGTTGCCTCGATTTCCATCTCAACACCCTATTACCACCAAATACTCTCTAAATTGATCACTCTCCCTTACTACCAATACTATAAACACCCCTTTATACTCTCTTTTTACCGCAATACCCACTTAATGGCCCCATTACCTATAATCCTTCCATTTTTATTCCACTGAGCATAGATGTGAGAATAACCCCTATTCTTAGCTCTATGCCATTACCCCATTGTTACCCCATTACCTCCTTCAAGACCCAATAAACCTCTCATTATTGGCCCTTTTGGTGCAAACGCCTTTATCCTTCGTTAGTCATTAGACATGACCCTCTATATTAGACCATTCCTCTTCAATAGCCAATTACCTACCTTTGAGCCCTAACACCCAAACCGATTGGCCAATACCACTCCTCCCCCCTCCCTACCCACCGGGCCATCGAGTCCTTAATAATTACCCCATAACACCCATTACATCTTCTCAACTCCCCCATTCTAGTTACTCGTGTAATCTCAAAATGGTCCATCCCATTTCTTGTTGTGTATTAGTCACCTTTCTCAAGTTTTTCAATAAAAGCGAAGCAACTAGGTCACCTCATATCGGGAGAAGGAAGTGGCCTGTCGTGACGTAGGAGCCATTAATTTTATGCTTAAGATACTCCAAGAATAATTCATTCGCCATTTATCAACACATTTCAAACCTTTTCGGACCGTTCCAGGACATTTTTTGTCTCGAAACCAACAACTTAAGATTTACAAATCGTCATCGATTACCGTTTAGAAAGGTCGAACGGTATTGTATAGCTCGTGCGGATGCTCCGGCTCTGGGCCCTCTAACGGGAAACGTTCAAGTAGAGCAAGAAAAGACCTACTTATGAGCTACGTTTTTAAAATAATAAATGTTTTAAACATTTTCGTTTATCGCGTTTTTGGCACTTTTGTTTGTCAAAAGCGGTCATTACCCAAGGCCATTCTTAATGTCGTCCATTACCTTTTCCACTGTTTAATATCCTTCTTTCCGGTTTCGAGATCGACGAACCATCAAATCCGTTATTTCGTCGTAGAAATTCAACGTAAGCACTATTTTAATGGACGAAATTACTTCCAAAAACGGTTTTTCCCCCTCAAAACTCAAGTGCTTCAAAGCGTAATTATGCTGAATTTTGCATTTTTCCGAGCGGAAAGGCTAAATAAGCAATTTTTGTTTACCATCGCATATTGTTAAATGCTAAAAAATAAACTTTCTTGCCGATTCCGATCCTTTTTTGCAAAAACGATAAAAGTCCACCTGAATCCCACGGAAGAACGGTCATAGTCCACCGAACAGTCAAAGGGTCAAAAAATCATTTTTTCTTTTCCTAAGCACAAATATTAGCGAAAAAATGCCGCGACAATTCCTGACCAAAAACGGATTCTCGACTACATATCGAGACCAAAAACAGAAAAAAGGAAGTAAAAAGTGAAAGCTAATCTTAAACTCATTAAAGTGACGTTTCCGATGTCTATTTATAAGAAAAAAAGAAAAAAAAAGACTTTCGAAGAAAAAGAAAAAAATCATCTACAAGTTTTGCCCTCAAACTTCACAAATTTTGTCCACTTTTGACCACAAAAACCGCATTTTCAGCCTAATTTTGGCTTCAAAATGGCATCTTTTGCTCGTTTTGTACTAAATTTCCGCCTTTGATTCTAATGAATAAAAAGAAAATCAAAACCGAAATGAATGATCTCTTAAAAATACGAGATAACCGTTATTGACAATGTCCTTGTGTAAATACTTCAAGTAAGAGATTGACGCAATAGGAATGATTCACGTGCTCGTTAAAATTAAAATCGGTACCGCTCGTTTTTCGTCCTTATTAGGAAATCGGGCGATCCCCTCTTATTAATCACTATTAAAAGTTCTTGGTTTTGAGACAGATTTTCGAACAAAATCATATCCAATGGTTCCAATCTTCCCCCGAAGACACGGGGGATACCCAAATTCCCTCTTTCTGAGGCCAATGCCTCCAAAAGGTACTTTCTTATTACATCCATAGGACATAGGTTATCCCCAATATCCTATGGCAATTCCCACAAGTTAGCCCAATAACTCAGCCCTAACCTTCACGTTTGTATTAGAATTGCCCAAATCCCCATTACCTTTCTCCAATACCCTCAAATCCTCTGTCTCATCCTCCCAAATTCTCACCACCCCAATGCAGCCAAAATAACCCAAAAAACCTCCTGTAGTTGGCAGCCCTGTTAAATGACGCGGGCCATCGATCCGGGAAAAACCTAGAAAACGAATCATTTTCTAGATTAGAAAGTGTCGGCCATTAGGCAATTTATAGATATGAGTTTTTCCCTTTTCCTTTGAACGTATACTGGATTGATTTCTTTAAAAAGGTCGCATTGCATACTCTACGTGACCAGATTCGAGCAAACGAGGACGGAGCCTTGAACTTTTCTCATGGGCTGGGAAGAAGTCCTGCCCTGCTTTTGTACTTTTATTTCTCGATTATCGCCCTCTTTTCTATTACGAATTCAAAGGAATCATCAAAGGGATGGGCGGATTAACATCGAAAAGGTCACCGCGAACATTTTTCGTTTGATTATAAAGAAGGATCCTGGAAAGAGATGATTTTTGGGATTTTGAAGTTGGAGACGTAAACTGCGAGCTTTCTCCTCAGGTCTTAGGTCAAGTAGCAACCCCTCCTCCTTTCTATTACGTCTTCAAACATTGCGGTTACGTAGCCCTTGTGAAACCAATATCACAAAAAAGCACTTGTCTGGGGTAAAGACGGACTTAACTGACTCAAAAAGTATTCAACCGCCTTATTGATAAAAAAGTTGACTCTTAAAACCTTATATTTGAGGTTCGTTGACAAAAATTTGGCCCTTAATACCTCGATTTTGAGTTTTTGACGAAAAATTGTCTCTTAAAACCTTCATTTTGAGGTTTTTGATAAAAATTTGTCGCTTAAAACCTTAATTTTCTGGTTTTTTTTGACAAAAATTTGGCTCCTATTACCTCGAAATTGAGGTTTGGGACGCAAAATTGTCTCTGAAAACCTAGATTTTGAGGTTTGTGATGAAAATTTGGCCCTTAATACCTCGATTTTGGGTTTTTGACGAAAAATTGTCTCTAAAAACCTCGATTTTGAGGGTTTTTTTACGTTAAATGGCCTCTAAAAACGTTGGTTTTGAGGTTATTGACGAAAATTTGGCTCCTAATACCTCGAAATTGAGGTTTGGGACGCAAAATTGTCTCTGAAAACCTAGATTTTTAGGTTTGTGACGAAAATTTGGCCCTTAATACCTCGATTTTGGGTTTTTGACGAAAAATTGTCTCTTAAAACCTTCATTTTGAGGCTTTTGATGAAAGTTTGTCGCTTAAAACCTTAATTTTCTGGTTTTTTTTTACCAAAATTTGGCTCCTAATACCTCGATTTTGAGGTTTTGGACGCAAAATTTTCTCTCAAAACCTCGATTTTGATGTTGTTTGACGTTAAATGGCCTCTAAAAACGTTGGTTTTGAGGTTATTGACGAAAATTTGGCTCCTAATACCTCGAAATTGAGGTTTGGGACGCAAAATTGTCTCTGAAAACCTAGATTTTGAGGTTTGTGACAAAAATTTGGCCCTTAATACCTCGATTTTGGGTTTTTGACGAAAAATTGTCTCTTAAAACCTTCATTTTGAGGCTATTGATGAAAGTTTGTCGCTTAAAACCTTAATTTTCTGGTTTTTTTGACAAAAATTTGGTCCCTAATACCTCGATTTTGAGGTTTTGGACGCAAAATTTTCTCTCAAAACCTCGATTTTGATGTTGTTGACGTTAAATGGCCTCTAAAAACGTTGGTTTTGGGGTTATTGACGAAAATTTGGCTTCTAATACCTCGAAATTGAGGTTTGGGACGCAAAATTGTCTCTGAAAACCTAGATGTTGAGGTTTTTGATGAAAATTTGGCTTTACAAATGTTAATTTTTTTGTTTTTGACGTAAAATCGCGATTTAGAGGCTTTTGATGAAAAGATGACCTCTTAAAACGTTGATTTTGAGGTTATTGACGAAAAATTGGCTCTTAAAATCGCGATTTAGAGGTTTTTGATGATAAGTTATCACTTAAAACCTTAATTTTCTGGTTTTTCGACCAAAATTTGGCTCGTAATACCTCGATTTTGAGGTTTTTGACGAAAAATAGTCTCTTAAAACCTTGATTTTGAGGTTTTTTGAGGAAAATTTTTCTCTGAAAATCGCGATTTTGAGTTTGATAAAAAGTTCTCTCTTAAAACCTCAATTTTCTGGTTTTATTTTACAAAAATTTGGCTCTTAAAACCTAGATATTGAGGTTTTTGACGTAAAATTTGCTCTCAAAATCGCGATTTTGAGGTTTCTGATGAAAATTTCTCTCTTAAAACCTTAATTTTGACGATTTTAGCTCCTAATACCTCGGCGTTGAGGTTTTTGACGATAAATTGTCTCTTAAAACCTCGATTTTGAGGTTTTGACGTAAAATTCGTCTCTTATAATCGCCCAATCGTCCTCTCTGGATCCGCCATTGCACTGGAAGTTGATAAAAGTTCACCGAATTTCCAAATACTTGTCTAATCCCATCTCAATGCCCTAAAATTTCACTAAAACTGCTCTTTCCATCGATTTTAGGTTGTATTTTCAAAGTTTTCATTTGTTTCAGGTCTGTTTGAGATGGCGAGCGCAGCGGCTGAGAGCGGGGCGGTGAGGTTCAGCGGGCACACCCTCGACAAAGTCACCAAAGCGAAAGTGACCCTCGAGAACTACTACAGCAACCTAACCAACCAGCATATGGAGAGAAAGCAAAGACTGGCAAAACTGGAAGAATCTTTAAAAGAGGAGGGACTCTCGGAGGTGCAAAAGCAAGAGAAAAGACATCAACACGCGCAGAAAGAGACTGAATTTTTACGACTAAAACGATCGCGTCTTGGCGTCGAAGATTTCGAGCCGTTGAAAGTAATCGGACGCGGCGCGTTCGGCGAAGTCAGACTCGTCCAAAAGAAAGACACCGGACACGTCTACGCTATGAAGATTCTCAGAAAAGCCGACATGCTTGAAAAAGAGCAAGTCGCCCACGTCAGAGCGGAACGTGACGTTCTTGTAGAAGCCGACCATCAATGGGTCGTCAAAATGTACTACAGCTTCCAGGACCCCATCAACCTCTATCTCATCATGGAATTCCTCCCCGGCGGCGACATGATGACCCTCCTCATGAAAAAAGACACCCTCTCCGAAGAATGTACCCAATTTTATATCGCCGAAACCGCCCTCGCCATCGATTCTATTCATAAATTAGGTTTTATTCATCGGTAGGTTTTCATTTTCAACATAAAACACTCATTTTTCCATTTTAGGGACATCAAACCTGATAATCTTCTTCTTGATGCCCGAGGACATATCAAACTTTCCGACTTTGGCCTTTGTACGGGCCTGAAAAAGTCACACAGGACGGATTTCTACAGAGATTTAAGTCAAGCCAAGCCTTCAGATTTTAGTAAGCGTCTTTTTATTTAGCTGGTTGGTCTGAGAAGTTCAAGTTTAAGTTCAATGGTGGCACCAATGATGCTCAGTAGTCTCAAAATTGGAAGAACATAGCTCTTGTATATGAAGAGATACCAAGGCTTCTGTATAAGGATTTTGCTTTCATTTTCCAACTTTCATTGGTGCCATCATTCTGCTCTTAAATATTCCTTCAATGTTGCGGCAACCAACTAGCATTCGTCCTTTTTGTTGTTTTTGTATAATTTGATGAAAAAATTTAGTTAAAACTTGGGCAGCTTCCAATCCGATGGATTCGAAAAGACGGGCTGAGTCGTGGAAGAGAAATAGACGGGCGTTGGCGTACAGCACGGTTGGCACACCTGATTACATAGCGCCTGAAGTTTTCCTTCAGACTGGCTACGGGACTTCATGCGATTGGTGGAGTCTTGGTGTCATCATGTATGAAATGCTTATAGGTAAAGTTTCGCGTTTTTTGGTTGGCAATGATTTAATTTTTATTTTTTTAGGTTATCCTCCTTTTTGTTCGGAAAACCCTCAGGAGACGTATAGAAAAGTGATGGCGTGGCGGGAAACGTTGACTTTTCCTCCGGAGATTCCAATTTCGGAAGAAGCGAAGGATACGATCATGCGGTTCTGTTCTGAGTCGGATTCCAGACTTGGGGCTTCTCGAGGAGTCGATGACCTCCGACTTGTCCCGTTTTTCCGCGGTTCCGACTGGGATCATATGCGGGACCGTCCTGCTGCTATACCCGTCGATGTCAAATCCATCGACGATACCTCAAACTTTGATGAATTCCCCGACGTCAAACTCGAAATTCGTAAGTTTATCATCCTCCGTACTTTGCTCTTCTAATTTTCATTTTCAGCTTCCGCTCCTGTCCCACAAGACGGCGAAGTCATCCACAAAGATTGGGTCTTCATAAACTACACGTTCAAACGGTTTGAAGGTCTCACGCAAAGAGGAACGCCGACGAAAAAATAAATGTTTATATATGTTTATATTTTAATTATTTTTGATCGTCGTTCAGGGATAATAAAAATTTTAGCCTCGGCCCATTTTCACTTAGGAAAGTCTTTCAAAGAAGGTCTAGAATGCTTCCTGTAGGGCCTTTCAGTTTCACTTTTTCTGATCTCCAAGAATGTCGATAAAATTCAGAAATCAGTACACAAACCCAATAAAAACTGGCACCACTTTGAGTATGTAGACATACTCAAGAAAAAATGGAATATAAATTTTGTTTTTGAACTCTTCAACTAGGTTGCGTTCAACCTATAATTCCCTTAACTTTTTTTTCTTTTTCCTATCTTTCTAATGAGATTTTTCTCTCAACGCATGTTCTCACTTAAAATCCAAAATTCAGAAAACAACTTTTTACCGACAAAATCCTGGATTTTACGCATTTTTTCTTTTTTTTATGAAAACTCTCTATTAGTTTCTATTCCATTTAGTCTATAACTGTACATCTATAGATCGCTCATAGTATTAAGTCACACCTTTGTATAATCAGAGAGTTCATGAAGAAAGAGGAAAAGTTCATGGAACTTTCTGGTAGGTTTCGCCACTGTTGTGTGTTTGAGTTTCTTCAATTTCCTCTTTTTCCACGATCTCTTTACTCAAAGGTCAAACCAAAGTTTTTCTTTAAATCCCTTTAGGACACATTTTGACATCTTAGCACTAAAAGCCTTTTTTTAGTGATTTTTAATTATGTGATATTTTCGGGATTTCGATGGGGTTTTATTTTTTTCATTGTAAAACATTGTAAATTTGTTTTTTGTTTTTTTATTTTGTAAATTTCGACGAGTCGTTAGGTTAAAATGCTTCTGGTAGGTTTTCAAGTCTCGCACTCTGAGAGAATAGTTATTATTTATAATTTTGTGTACAATTTTTGTAGTTAATGAAAAGAAATAACCATAATTATATTATAATAATAATTTATTGGTTTATTTATTCACCTGACGGGCTAGAGGCTTTGGCAATTTTGCCGAAGTACAAGTTTTCCTAAGATTCTTGGCTAGAATAACTTGGCAACACTGTTTCTTGGATCAGTGCTGTAATCAGGGAGGGAAATTTATCGAAAAAGGAAATTTTTCTAGTATTTTTGTTCTCATCTAAAACAACTTGGCAACACTTGGATCAGTGCTGTAATCAGGGAGGGAAATTTATCGAAAAAGAGAAATTTTTGTACTCATCTAAAACAACTTGGCAACACTGTTTCTTGGATCAGTGCTGTAATCAGGGAGGGAAGTTGATCGAAAAAGGGATATTTTTTAATCATTTTTTACTTTTAGTTTATGTTTTACTTTTAAAAAACCTACATCGGTTTCTGGTGGGTAATGAAGTCTAAAATTAAATAAAAATATGAAAGAAACGTCTAAAAGCGTATTTATCATACATACTTTTAGGGTTCTGATTCATAAAGTCAAGTAGTCCGAATTTCTAATGATGTACATACACTAAAAAAACATCAAGAGTTTAAATTTGGCGCCAAAAGCATGTTCACTGTTCAGAAATGAGAAGGTTTCAATCTTGGGTGGGGTTACCACCACTGGTGGTCCACCAGGTACATACTGTATAAATTTCCCTTTTCTATACAATTTTTCCCTTTTCTTCTATTTTCTACTAAAAAGGAAGATAAATTAAAAAAATATACTTTTATGGACTTCAAATTTTCATTCAATAAAAATAAAGTTTGCCAGACTCCGTACTGAAATGTTTGCCGAAAATTCCCACTGTTCATTGCCTTCTAGATTTGGAAAAGTTTGCAGAGATCAAATTTTTATTTTTTTTTTCCTCTTGAACTTGAAGACCTTCAAATTGTTAAACCTACGCTCTCCATTTTGATGGATTGCCATCAGATAAGTCAAACTTAAAGGTGAAAGTTAACGTAATCGGGTTCAAAGTTTAAACTAGAATGAACCCTTTTTTTTAATGGGACAAGAAAAGCAAGATAAGTGTTAATTTATAGCTATAGAACTGGAAACAACATGGAAAAAGGCGGATTCAATGCTATAAGGAGAATGGGCTAGTATAACGTGTTCCACAGCCTTCTAAATCTAGACGATTCCTGACTGTTGATCTGAATAAAGGTCAATGAAGCTAGACGTTTAAGTCTTAATCTACCTCAAAGTAGCTAGAATCTAGCTAAAACATCACATTAACCTCCAAATAGCTAGAAGTCTAGCTAAAACATCATAATCACGTAAAAGAAGCTAGATGATTAGCTAAACTCGCCAAATCTAATCAAATTAGGCAGAAGTCTAGCTAAAATCGCAAAATATAGTCCAAGTAGCTAAACATCTAGCTGAAAACTAAATTTAACCAACTAAAGTATGTACGTACTTAGCTACAACTCGCTAAATACGCCATATAATGTTATTTAAAAGAATAAAATGTTGAAAAACCTTGAATATTATGAAAATAAATAGGATTCACGTTTATTTTGGACTTAAATTTATTTACAAGGAAACCCTTGGGTTTTTTTTTTCTTTCACCTTCTGACAAGGATGAACTTCGGGACGATTAATAAAAAGAGGAAGTCGAAATTCAATTTTTAAAAAGCGTTGATGACAGTAAAAAGTTCCGTTCCGTTGGGTGATTGATCTTCGTGATCGGGAGCGAAAATCGTGAACGGGCGTTTCCACGTGATTTGAGCTCGTGACTTCTGATAAAAGGGCTCCACTTTTGCGACACCCTGTATACAAAATCTAGCCTCCTACCAGTAGAAATTCTCCACATTTTTCCACCGCAATTTTGTATTTTTTCGAAAGGGCCACCGACGAAATCGTCGCAAAAAGCTATCCTTGACTTTTAAATAATTTTTATTATAAAAACCGCTTTTAGAGGTAAAAAAAAGTTAGATAATTAACCAAAACATGCGAACAATCTTAGGACAGTTCATTTTGCAAAGGTCAAAAATTTATTTGGCGCCTCGAATAATTAAATTTAAAAAAAGAAGAGAAACAGGTCCTTAATTATACGAAATCACAACTAATCGTGCGAAAATTCAATAAGTAGGCCAGAGAATTCGTATAAAAAACGCGAATTTCTTCCTTGTTTGATTTTTTTAAAATTATTTTGATATCTTCTTGTCTGAGTTCCAAAAACACGGGAGGAAAAGAAGGTTGGCTGGTAGGTAACGATTTTAGCTAGACTTATAGCTACTTTGACAAGTTCGTGGAGTATGGAGCTAAATTTTGACGAAATAATAACGTATTGAGCTGGACTTCTAGCTACTTTGACCATTTTTAGGGTTTCTATCTATATTTCGAGCTAATTTTGACGATGTAAAGATGTTTTTTTAGATAGACTTTTAGCTACTTTGACTAGTTTGTGACGTTTGTAGCTAGGTTTCTAGCTAATTTGAAGATATAATGACGTTTTAAGCTCGATTTTTAGCTATTTTTACAATATAATGAAATGACGTGTCCAGCTAGACTTCTAGGAACTTCGGCTATAATAGAAGTTTTAGCTAGAATTCTAGCTACTTTGACGAAGGTAATAACGTTTTAGCTTAACTTCTGGGCTACATTGACGTTAATTATAACGTTTTAGTTAAAATTTTAGCTACTTTCACCATAAAAATTACATTTTAGCTAGAATTCTAGCTACTTTGCCGAAGCTAAGACGTTTTAGCTTGACTTCTAGCTTCATTGACGATAATAAAAACGTTTTATCTCAAATTCTAGCTACTTTCACCATAAAAAATTACGTTTTAGCTAGAATTCTAGCTACTTTCACGAAGGAAATGACGTTTTAGCTAGACTTCTAGCTACTTTTACCAAAATAAAAACCTTTTAGTCAGAATTCTAGCTACATTGATGATAAGTTTTAGCTTGACTTATAGCTACTTTCACTTCGTAGGGGTACGTTTACAATATGCTAGAATTGTAGCTACTTTGACGAATTTAATGACGTTTTAGACAGATTTCTAGCTACTTTCGCTATAACAATTACGTCTTAGCTTGACTTATAGCTACTTTGACTCGTTCGTGGGGTCGGTACCTAGCTAGATTTCGAGCTACTTTGAAGATATTCGATGTTTTCAGCTATAATTCTAGCTACTTTGACGAAAATAAGGACGTTTTAGCTAGACTTATAGCTACTTTGACTAGTTCGTGGAGTACGGAGCTAAATTTTGACGATATAATAACGTATTGAGCTGGACTTCTAGCTACTTTGACCATTTTTAGGGTTTCTATCTATATTTCGAGCTAATTTTGACGATGTAAAGATGTTTTTTAGATAGACATTTATCTATTTTGACTAGTTCGTGGCGTTTGTAGCAATGTTTCTAGCTAATTTGAAGATATAATGACGTTTTAAGCTCGATTTTTAGCTATTTTTACAATATAATGAAATGACGTGTCCAGCTAGACTTCTAGTAACTTCGACTATAATAAAAAAGTTTTAGCTAGAATTCTAGCTACTGTGACGAAGGTAATAACGTGTTAGCTTAACTTGTAGCTACATTGACGATAATTATAACGTTTTAGTTAAAATTCTAGCTACTTTCACCATATAAATTACATTTTAGCTAGAATTCTAGCTACTTTGACGAAGGTAATGACGTTTTAGCTTGACTTCTAGCTACATTGAAGATAATAAAAACGTTTTAGCTAAAATTCTAGCTACTTTGACACTAATAACGTTTTAGCTAGAATTCTAGCTACTTTGCTGAAGATAAGACGTCTTAGCTTGACTTCTAGCTTCATTGACGATAATAAAAACGTTTTATCTCAAATTCTAGCTACTTTCACCATAAAAAATTACGTTTTAGCTAGAATTCTAGCTACTTTGACGAAGGAAATGACGTTTTAGCTAGACTTCTAGCTACTTTTACCAAAATAAAAACCTTTTAGCCAGAATTCTAGCTACATTGATGATAATAATTATAAGTCTTAGCTTGACTTATAGCTACTTTGACTCGTTCGTGGGGTCGGTACCTAGCTAGATTTCGAGCTACTTTGAAGATATTCGATGTTTTCAGCTATAATTCTAGCTACTTTGACGAAAATAAGGACGTTTTAGCTTGAATTCTAGCTACTTTGAATAGTTGGTGAAACTAGCTAGATATCGTGCAAGATTCTCCGCTTGAATTTCCCTTTTAGCGGATTTTTTTTTTCTCTCGCTAAAGTCACCTTTAGTTAGATATAATTTACCTAATAACTAATAAGTATGTAACAAAATTTTAAGCCTATTATTGGAAAGTACCTAGTTAGTTATCTACTGCTGGGTCATGTTCACTTTTATAATAACGACAAGATTTACGTATTCTTGTGAGTCATATACTAAAATTATTTTTTCCTCTCCCATTTATTGACAGGCTGTATATTAGGTATGCTAAAAAAGCAATCCAAGGATGTTCGTCTTTCGTATTTTATTTTGAAATCGGCATTATTCCGACCTTTTTAGACGAAAAAAATATAGTCCTTCACCCAAATAAAATGCACGAAGAAGAGACAAGAAAAGCTTCGAGTTTTTTCAAGTTTTTTTTCTTTTTTTCATACGCCTACAGCAGACACAAAAAAATAGGGTTCGGCGAGGAATTTAAAAAAAGGAAAAAAGGATCACCTTTGACCGTCCTTCAAGGACTCTACGCCTTCTTAACATCTTAAAGGTCAAAAAAAAGAAGACATGATTTATATTTTTCAAAAATTAACTTCCTGGTCCATTTTTGAGTTTGCATTTTTTTTATTTTTTACAATTTTCCTTTTTTATCCATATCGGTTAATAAGCCGGATGGCCTCGCTCTTGTATGTAACGAATCGCTCCCGGTTATTTAAATTGTTCGAAAAAAAATAAAGTGTTAACTAATGGGTTGGGTCACAGAGAATGGTAGATGTTGCTTTAATGGCTACGACCGTGACACGTAGGTTAAGGATTTGTTTTTTTCGTTTATTTAGTTTAACGACTCCTGGATTTTCGGCGGAGGATAAATTATTTACTAGCTATACCTCTAGTATCAGAAAGACAGCTCCTAAAAGAACCTAGAAGTCCAGCTTATCATATAATCACGTCAAAGAAGCTAGAAGTCAAGCTAAAATAGCCAAATCTCGTCAAAGTAGCTAGAATTCTAGATGAAACATCACAATAACCTCCAAATAGCAAGAAGTCTAGCTAAAACATCATAATCACGTTCGGACGTAAGCTTGTCCGAACCAGTTTTTCTTTAAGGGGGATTCTCCCTCCAGAATTGTTTGTTTCTCATTCAAGAGATCGCAGCACTATCACCCCCAAAATTAGTTTCCTCGTTTTGGGCTCTAAAAATGGTCGGAAATTTTTTTTGAAAAGAGCGTTCTCATTCTTTCGGAAAACTACGCACTTTTTAGAAAGCGGTTTTCCCGGAAAATTTTTCCTCGGAAAAATAGGAAATGCAATTTTCCACCAAAACTTTATTTTTAAAAAAACAGGTAGTCATCTTGTAGGTTTTGACGAGCTGATTCCAAATATGCTAATATTAAGACGATCGGATGGATAGATTCGTCGGTACGAGATTTTTAAAGCTTAGATGCTGCGGGGTTCCGGGGAGTTCAATGAGGGGGGCGGGGAGAAAAGATAAATTTTCCCTTTGTCAAGGTCAGGATTCTTCAAACCGGTTTTTATTTCAAGAAACCATTTGCCTGCTTTATTTTCTACAATGTTATCATTCTGTAATTTTAAATTTTTATCCTTTGCAGACTGACTTTTCTAAAATCTGACTTTTTCATCGGTAAAAATCGAAAATCCAGGGTTTTTGTCGCCTCGTGGATCATAAACGTTTGGTCCTACAAAAAATCTTAGTAGATCAAATTTGTAGCAAACTTAATAATCTTTAGTTTTGTTTTTATAAAATTTTCTGAAATCTACACGCGAATTTGCAATTGTTGATTTTGAGTTTTTTGACGAAAATATGGCTCTTAAAACTTTGATTTTGAGGATTTTGGACAAAAATTGGGCATTACAAAAGTTGATATTGAGGTTTTTGTCGGAAATTGGGCTCTTTAAACCTTGATTTTGATATTTTGTACGAAAAAAGGCTCTTTAAACTTTGATTTTGAGGTTTTTGGACGAAAATTGGGCTTTACAAATGTTGATTTTGAGGTTTTTGGACGATAATTTGGCTTTTAAAATGTCGATTTTAAGATTTTCGGTGAAAAACAGCCTTAAAATATGTTCAGAAAGAAAAGAAAAACTAAATTTTTGGGGAATATTGAAAAAAAAATCATGAGTCTTTTGTGGTTTTCACTAAATACATATTATGAAATGGAAAATCTACCTAACAATCTCACAATAGAGAGAAAAAAATTAAGCCGTTTGAAAAGTTCGATGACCTTGAAGGAGTGAGAGTGATGTGTCATCTTTACTTCCCCAAAATAAAACTCCCCTTCCCCGCACCATCTAATCCTTAAAAATCTCGTACCGACGAATCTATTCATCCGATCTTCTTAATATTAGCATATTTGAAATCAGCTGGTCAAAACCTACAAGATGACTACCTGTTTTTTCAAAATTTCTGTTTTGGTGGAAAATTGGATTTTATATTTTCCCGAAGAAAATTTTTCAGGAAAAACTGCCCCCTAAACAGTACGTAGTTTTCCAAAAGAATGAGAACGCGCTTTTCAAAAAAAATTTCCGACCATTTTTAGTGCCCAAAACGAGGAAACTACTTTTGGGCATCTTCCCTCTCTCTCGCACACTTGGTAGAATTTTGATGTCGGATCCCCCTTAATAAAAAAAAAAAAAACGTTCCGACAATTTATCCTCCGCAATTGGATCTGTGCCCTTTTAATAAATAACGGAGTCTCCATAATCCGGATTTGAGAGTATCCGTGTAGTTCTAATTTGAATAATCCAGTTTCGTGGAATCCACGGTCTCGTTTGATGTTTCATCTAAGCTACACGACTCCAATAATTCTTTTTACACTTTCTAATCAATTATTTCGAAGCGAATTTACGTACAAAAAGACGGGAAGGCAACAAATTTTTGACCTCGACTTTTTTTTTGGGTTTCCGATGATGAAACAAAGGAGACATTTTGACTCTTCTTCTAAAGATCAAGGTTTTAATTTTGCATTCGAGGTTTGTCTAATTCAAAAATTGTTGGATTTTCGGCTCCTAAAATAGGGAAACTATCAAGTTCGAGGGTCAAAATCCAATTTCGTAAAAATTGGCCACACTGCTTCGAATGTGGTTGTGCCAAGAAATCTATGAGTCTAAAAATTAGCTCGAAATCTAGCTGTAACGCCATTTTCTCGTCAAGTACTACATTTCTACATATTTCCGCAAAAAAACGGAGCTAGACTTCAAGATACTTCGACGACATATCTCGTTTTAGCTGAACTTCTAGCTTAAAGTATCATAATTTCGTTAGCTAGCTAGAAATCAAGTGACGGCTTTGTAACGGCTCTAAGTAGCTAGAACTACATCTAAAAGTATTTTATGAAAGTAGCTAGTAGACTAGCTAAGAGACAGCCAGAAAGTGCCATTATTTCGTCAAAATAGCTAGAAAACTTGCTTAAAAACCATCGTCTCGTCAAACTAGCTAGAAGTCTAGCTATAAGTATTTGGTATCGTATAAGTAGCTAGCTGAAAGTAGCTGGAATTCGAGCTAAAAATAGTCTAGTATTTCTTCACCTCAAAGTAGCTAGAAATCTAGCTATTATTTATTCACGTCAAAGTAGCTAGAAACCTAGCTATTAGTATTTATTCACGTCAAAGTAGCTAGAAATCTAGCTATTAGTATTTATTCACCTCAAAGTAGCTAGAAGTCTAGCTATTAGTATTCATTCACCTCAAAGTAGCTAGAAGTCTAGCTATTAGTATTCATTCACCTCAAAGTAGCTAGAAATCTAGCTATTAGTATTTATTCACCTCAAAGTAGCTAGAAATCTAGCTATTAGTATTTATTCACGTCAAAGTAGCTAGAAACCTAGCTATTAGTATTTATTCACGTCAAAGTAGCTAGAAACCTAGCTATTAGTATTTATTCACGTCAAAGTAGCTAGAAATGTAGCTATTAGTATTTGTTCACCTCAAAGTAGCCAGAAGTCTAGCTATTAGTATTCATTCATCTCAAAGTAGCTAGAAACCTAGCTGTTAGTATTTATTCACCTCAAAGTAGCTAGAAATCTAGCTTTTAGTATTTATTCACGTAAAAGTAGCTAGAAGTCTAGCTAAAAAAACTGCCATATCTCGTACTTGAGGTCCATTTTTTTCTGTTTACCTGATCCAACGTTTACTGGTTCCAACTTGCCTCACTCCCCTGGGACAAAAGTAGCAGCTTTTGAAATCGCAGGTCCATTACCTCATCGAAATGGTCTACTTTGCATAAGAATTAAAGATTGGACAAGAAAAAGTATTTTATTTTTAAAAAAAATTACATTATTTTTTAGTAAAAACTATCACAAAAATAACTTAGAAAATCTAATATTTACAATTGATATTTACATTTTAAATATGGTTTTGTTGGACGAATGGATGAACCTCGGCCAGCTTTTCTTGGTCCAACTCTACCGTCGCTCTTATAGATAGTATTTTATCGGAAAATAAATTAAAAAAGAAGGTTTTAAAGGTACAGGTTTTGGTTTTTAGTGTTTGGATCTTTTCATGGAGACGTTCGAATCTCGTCTGGTAGCGACGGTTTCGTGTTTGTAGGTTATGTCGGAAATCGATGGGAGAGGTTTGCTTCTCATGGCCAGATATTCTTCGGCGTCTTCGTCTTTAGGGAGGGGCGACTGGCTAGGGACCGGGCTACCGTCTGGCAACACTCGGACGACCATCGGTCCCAATATGTATCCTTCGGTCCCAGTGTACTTTTCAACATTAGTCGATGCCTCTTCCTGCGATCCAAGATGGTTTCCTTCACCAGTACTCGGTTCTAAAAAAAACCTCAATAAATGTTATCCCAACATAACCTTCCACCAACCCATCGCATCCGCATAGTAATCTCGATGCTGATTTTCATTCTTCTTCTTGTAACTTCCATGCATCATCGACTCCCAAACTAAAAAACTAAATCAATTGACCTTTCTATGACGTCATCATACTTATATCATTAGCCCCTCTTTGATAAGGGTCCATTTTGTCCAAACTGTCCTCCTCCATTTTACCCAAATTGGTCAGCCCGTAGACAAGCAAGACTTTCTGACAATCTGAAAAATAGAGATTAATAGACTTGTTTACTTTCTATCAAAGGCCTTCCCGGGTCAATCGTGTTAAGGACTGATACCGAAGGCCGGGAGGAGTTAAAAAACGCGACTTCCTCGTCACATCTTGGAATTCGACAAGGTTTTTAAGCCTCCATTGTTTAAAAGATCTTTTTTTCTTCAAAAACAAGGAAACAATACTTTCTCCAAGGAGCACGCATAAAGGAGAAAGTAAGACTGAAGGAAAAAAATATGTAGTCTTTATGAAGAACTAAGAAGCCATTTTAGGTTATCTAAGAAATAAAATATTCATAGGTGGATCATGTTTTATGTAACATCAAAGTCAAGTGCAGCGTTATCGATTACAAGCGATTCGTCACGCCTTTGAAACCTCATGAATAATTTAGTGAGATATGGACGTCTCGTTTATTAATAATTAAGGTATCGAAAAAAACTAGAAGATCATTTCACTGTCATTTTTAATCTTCTCTAAGATATCCTGAGCTTAGTGAACTATCTTAATTAAACACCTTAGTCTGGTCTCGATCGGACTAATAGTTTTTGCGTTTAGAAACATCCCTTTGGATATCTTCAGGTTGGACTGGACGAGTGAGAGGTTACCGGCTAACCTCCAATTAAATGAGAGGCCGGAAACATGTTTTTTCTCGACTTTGAACTTGTGAACCCTGAACGCGAGTTTCCTGAACGCCGCCGGATATTGGCGACCATATCCGACCGTAAAGGACTTTCTTCCTGTATTTTGGCCAAATAATTTCGGACATTTCAGGGCCTGATTTTTAAACTGTTCCGGTAATGTTAAAAAAGAGGGTAAAAGTATATTACACATTGAAATCCTTCCACTTTCGTCAAATAAAATGTCTCAAGTCGATGTGAAGGGTCGTTGGTATAAAGAATTATCTAATTAGTCTTTCCTTTTACGTTTTTCTTGCCAATTCCTTTTGCTGCTTTTCTCGACAATAATGGATCAAAGTCGTCTATTTTACTGGTTTCCCTCGCCAATAATGGGTCCGTTTCCTTTTGCTGCTTTTCTCGACAATAATGGATCAAAGTCGTCTATTTTACTGGTTTCCCTCGCCAATAATGGGTCCGTTTCCTTTTGCTGCTTTTCTCGACAATAATGGATCAAAGTCGTCTATTTTACTGGTTTCCCTCGCCAATAATGGGTCCGTTTCCTTTTGCTGCTTTTCTCGACAATAATGGATCAAAGTCGTCTATTTTACTGGTTTCCCTCGCCAATAATGGGTCCGTTTCCTTTTGCTGCTTTTCTCGACAATAATGGATCAAAGTCGTCTATTTTACTGGTTTCCCTCGCCAATAATGGGTCCGTTTCCTTTTGCTGCTTTTCTCGACAATAATGGATCAAAGTCGTCTATTTTACTGGTTTCCCTCGCCAATAATGGGTCCGTTTCCTTTTGCTGCTTTTCTCGACAATAATGGATCAAAGTCGTCTATTTTACTGGTTTCCCTCGCCAATAATGGGTCCGTTTCCTTTTGCTGCTTTTCTCGACAATAATGGGTCAAAATCTTATCTTTTACTGTCTTTCACGTCAATAAAGGATCAAAGTTCCAACAAGAGATCGTTAAATAGATAGCTCTTTGAGGTGTATCTTGCTTAGGTCGTTATAGATCGAGTTTTACCATAAATGTACTAAATGGAGCCGAATAAATATTGTAGGTAGTTAGGCGAAATAAAATAATTTAAAAAGCAAAAAAAAAAGTAGGGCATATGATTTTATAGGAGCGTTAACGACATGTCATGCATAGTAATTGGACAATTTTAAAATCGAATTGAAACAACCTGTTTAAACCAATTCCATATTCGATGAAATACGACCTCGAGAAACGCCCAATCGGTCAAGAAATCCAGGATTGCCAACATAGAGAGAGTGCTCATCCCGATTTCCTTTTACTTTCCGATCACAGATGCAAACCTTGACATTGAAAACGAAAGAGAAAAGGGACAAGCGGTTAAAATAACTCGAATCGTGATCCTACGACTCGAGATTACGATCGCAAAACCCACGCTTTTGACTAAGTCGAGTTCGTGCCCTGGAGAGGAAAAAATGCAAGGTTCTATAATGAATCCCTTTTTTATCTATTATATTTATTCATAAGTCAATAACGTCCTCCTACAAGGACTATTTCACTGTTTTTCTCTTGAATAATGGGTCAAAGTCTTCCCTTTTACTGTTTTTCTCGTCGATAATGGGTCAAAGTCTTCCTTTTTGTAAGTTTTTCTCGTCAATAATGGGTCAAAATCTTCCTTTTTGTTAGTTTTTCTCGTCAATAATGGGTCAAAGTCTTCCTTTTTGTTAGTTTTTCTCGTCAATAATGGGTCAAAATCTTCCTTTTTGTAAGTTTTTCTCGTCAATAATGGGCCAAAGTCTTCCTTTTTGTTAGTTTTTCTCGTCAATAATGGGTCAAAATCTTCCTTTTTGTTAGTTTTTCTCGTCAATAATGGGTCAAAGTCTTCCTTTTTGTTAGTTTTTTCTCGTCATAATGGGTCAAAGTCTTCCTTTTTGTTAGTTTTTCTCGTCAATAATGGGTCAAAATCTTCCTTTTTGTTAGTTTTTTCTCGTCAATAATGGCCAAGTCTTCCTTTTTGTTAGTTTTTCTCGTCAATAATGGGTCAAAATCTCCTTTTTGTTAGTTTTTTCTCGTCAATAATGGGTCAAAATCTTCCTTTTTGTTAGTTTTTCTCGTCAATAATGGGTCAAAGTCTTCCTTTTTGTTAGTTTTTCTCGTCAATAATGGGTCAAAATCTTCCTTTTTGTTAGTTTTTCTCGTCAATAATGGGTCAAAGTCTTCCTTTTTGTTAGTTTTTCTCGTCGATAATGGGTCAAAGTCTTCCTTTTTGTAAGTTTTTCTCGTCAATAATGGGTCAAAATCTTCCTTTTTGTTAGTTTTTCTCGTCAATAATGGGTCAAAGTCTTCCTTTTTGTTAGTTTTTCTCGTCAATAATGGGTCAAAATCTTCCTTTTTGTAAGTTTTTCTCGTCAATAATGGGTCAAAGTCTTCCTTTTTGTTAGTTTTTCTAGTCAATAATGGGTCAAAGTCTTCCTTTTTGTTAGTTTTTCTCGTCGATAATGGGTCAAAATCTTCCTTTTTGTTAGTTTTTCTCGTCAATAATGGATCAAAGTATACATTTTTACTGTCAATTATCATTATCGAAAATAATGGGTCAAAATCCTCTTCCAAGGACTACAAATTTCAAAATTTTCATCCGTTTTTTGTATGCGAAAAAAGTGATTTGGGTCAGTTAGAAAGTGACCAAAGATGGATGCTTTCACTAAAGAGGACCCAAGAATCCCCCCTTCCCCCTTCGTCGCCATTGTTTCACCTGTAAAAACTTTCTAGACGAAGAAAAACCATTCCAAGGACCACGCGGCAATTAACTATGCACGAAAAGAAAATTCCCCTTTTTTCCCCCCTCTTTTAATTCTAAAAACCCTCAAGATGAAAAAACTTGGCTAGAAATAGCATTTCGTATAGTAAACTAAAACACTGACCATTTCAAAAAATATGTTTTTTGGAAAAATAAAAAAACTGTGTCAAAGAAAAGGAGGTCTAGAGTAGGTCATCCTACTAAAAATTACCTAAAAAAGATGAGGTGTAACAATTAAATTGTCGAATTCGTCAAATAATGACGTTTTGTAACACATTATTACGTCACCACTTCAGCTAAACTATAGAAAAATTCGAGAGAGAGAAAAAAAAATTGTGATTACTAGTATTTGACTAAGTTGCGTAAGGTTTTTCTCGATTCCAGAGTAGGAAGGATCTTCGGGAACTTTTATCGGGAAGAAATAAAAATCAAAATTGAAAATTATGTAAAAGTTTATTCCGTAACGCCGGAAAAGTGGATGGCCCAGAAGACACCGGCATACACAAAGTTAAGGTGATGAACGCCATAAAGAGGAATAAGGGACACCACAAAATGGGGTAAAAGGGACACCACAATTGGGGTAAATGACACCCCAATTGGGGCAATGACGCCACAATTAGGGTAAATTACGCGACAATTGGGGTAAATGACACCACAGATGGGGTAAATGACGCCACAATTGGGTAAATGACGCCGCAATTGGGTAAATGGTGCCACAATTGGGGTAAATGACTCCACAAAAGGGGTAAATCACATCAAAGATATAGTAAATGACGCCGCGATTGGGTATATGACGCCACAATTAGGGTAAATGACGCCACAATTGGGGTAAATGACGCCACAAAAGGGGATAAATCATATCAAAGATATAGTAAATGACGCCGCGATTGGGTAAATGGACACCACAATTGGGGCTAATTGATACTACAATGCGGAAAATGACACCACAAAATGGGGTAAATGACACCACAAAATGGGGTAAATGACACCACAAAATGGGGTAAATGACACCACAAAATGGGGTAAATGACACCACAAAATGGGGTAAATGACACCACAAAATGGGGTAAATGACACCACAAAATGGGGTAAATGACACCACAAAATGGGGTAAATGACACCACAAAATGGGGTAAAAGGGCCACCACAACGATGGGTAAACCTAAAATGGGATAAAAATGGTAGACACTAAAAATGGGGTAATAAAAAGACACCACAAAGAGGGCAAATAGGCTAGGTATCACAAAAAGAGAGCACGACTGAGAAACTTCTTGATCAAAAAAATGAGTCCCGCGGCAGCAGGACTAAAGAGGTAGATTTCTTTCAGATGGTTAGATCTAGAACATTCTATAATTCGAAGAAAAAAAAAACATCTGTTTCCCGGTAAAAATTCAAAAAAATTCGTTTTTACCTAGGTTCAAATCTATTGCACCCAGCTGATCCAAACCAACTTTAAATCTTTCTTAGCCATCCCCATAACATCACTTTTAAGTTTGAAAGCGATTGGATGAACGGTTTGCGAGATTCGCAGGTTAGGCCCTAAGTAAAGTACCAAAACCGCTGGTCCGATTTCAGCCGTTAACGAACTCATAAATTCTATTAGTTTAAAAGCCCTAAATACCGAATTTCATGGTCGTCAAGTAAAAATTACTCAAGTTATCGTGCGAATATATACATATATATATATACATATATATATATATATATATATATAAACTTTTGAGTTGAGGGTGGTTTGGGGGTCCAGGGGGTCTGAAATGAAAACCTATCACAAAAATTTTTGAATCTGAGACTACTGCCCCCATTGCAATAGGTAGATTTTCTGAAAGAAATCTACCTAAAAGTGTCTTTATAATCGATAATTTGTCACGGTCCACCCGAAATTAGTTTTATCTTCAATAAAAGATCATCTACCGGCAATAGAACACTCGGATCGGACTTTGATCGTCAATAAAGGGTCAAAGTCCATCAAAAGCGGGCCTTTCTCTTCAATAAAGGATTAAGTGGATTGTGAAATATGATTTTTAATTGTGAGATTATTGAGCAATCTGTGGGTACGAATTTGACCGGAGTTCAAGATCAGATTTCGTCAGAAGAACGATCGAGCCCCTCCCGCCAGCAATCCTTGACTTTGTTCGCTCCGTGAAAGCGGCACGCGCCAAATTCCAACCCGGCGAACTCAAAATGTCCAACCGATTGCGATAAAATCGACAGGAAGCCTCTTATCTCGGGCCTTATAAAAATTAAAAATTATTTTTCCTCAAAATCCCTGACCCGCCCAACCGAGAAATCGAATTACACGCCAAACAATCGAATCCGTGGTCTCAAGAAAAATATTCCGACCCTATAATTTCCATCCCGCCTCCCATTGTTTCACCCCAAAAAGAGATTTCCAAGGATTCCCTATCTATCCTCCCACAATTTTGTCAACTGCGAAACTTTTCTATTTCATGAGCAGTCACGTTTTCAAACATTGCCAACCACACTTGACATAATTGAGAAAGCAAATTTGAACATTTTTACATACCAGGCATATTAGAAGTGTGACAATGGTCGGCGACTTGTTTCACAAACATGTTGAACAAATGGCTCATCTGAAATTAAAGAAAAAATTTTATGATCAAATAATTAAATTGTTTTAATAGTTTAGAAAGGTGGAACTGAAATAAAACGTCCTTCGCATTAAAATAAATGAAGATCTGTCTTCCTGAAGGGTAATAAAAACTTTTTTTCTTCCAAAGCATTCAATTTTAATCGTAAATCTACATTTTGAGGTCGAATGTCGCAATTGTAATGGAATCCTAAGATATTCAACCCCTGAAGATCTTAGGCATTTCCCCACCTCCGGAAAACTGAGTCAACAATAAACTAAAAAGACAAAATTTGCACAAAAAATTGCCACAATGAAAAATTTGTTCTAAAATAAAAATAGTTCAGAGAAAGTGTCCAATTTCAACTATGGGACTTTCACAGAATTTTTTCAATTAAATAATTTATGAAGTTTTATTATTTTCCTTTTTTGTTGGAAAAAAAAATTCGAGTTTCGTAACTGACTAGACTGGTTTTGACTTTTATACCTTGACCTCCACGGGAAACGGATCACGTTTTTTTTTCCTCTCTCGTTTTTTCCATTTTTTGTCTTCGTGCAATTTTTATTGCCATCGAAGGAGCGAAAAAGATTAAATTACATCGTGCTAGGCATTCTGGACAAGCTAGAAAAGTTGTAGCTTGAAAAATAATTCAAGTCTGGTCTCGATCGGATAAACAGTTACGAAGCATGTGTGTACAAGCACTTGCTAGTTTGAAAATTTCTAAGCTACATAGTTGAGGAAGGATTTTAGCAAGCAGTCCCATTTAAGCAGACGTTTTAAGCTAGCTGAGAACTTTTCAAGCCAGTTTAGCTATTTTATGCTAATTTTCAAGCATTTGAAGAAATTTCAAGCTAGTTTAGACCCCTTTAAGCTGGTTAGGGATGGGAAGCCAGTTAGGGCAATTTCCAGCTAGTTTAGACCCTTTTAAGCTGGTTAGGGATGGTTAGGAAGCAAGTTAGGGCAATTTCAAGCTAGTTTAGATCCTTTTAAGCTGGTCAGGGATGGTTAAGAAGCTAGTTAGGGCAATTTCCAGCTAGTTTAGACCCTTTTAAGCTGGTTAGGAAGCAAGTTAGGGCAATTTCCAGCTAGTTTAGACCCTTTTAAGCTGGTTAGGGATGGTTAGGAAGCAAGTTAGGGCAATTTCAAGCTAGTTTAGATCCTTTTAAGCTGGCCAGGGATGGTTAGGAAGCAAGTTAGGGCAATTTCAAGCTAGTTTAGATCCTTTTAAGCTGGTTAGGAAGCAAGTTAGGGCAATTTCCAGCTACTTTAGACCCTTTTAAGCTGGTTAGGGATGGTTAGGAAGCAAGTTAGGGCAATTTCAAGCTAATTTACATCCTTTTAAGCTGGTTAGGGATTGTTAAGAAGCAAGTTAGGGCAATTTCAAGCTAGTTTAGACCCTTTTAAGCTGGTTAGGAAGCAAGTTAGGGCAATTTCAAGCTAGTTTAGATCCTTTTAAGCTGGTCAGGGATGGTTAAGAAGCTAGTTAGGGCAATTTCCAGCTAGTTTAGACCCTTTTAAGCTGGTTAGGAAGCAAGTTAGGGCAATTTCAAGCTAGTTTAGATCCTTTTAAGCTGGTCAGGGATGGTTAAGAAGCTAGTTAGGGCAATTTCCAGCTAGTTTAGACCCTTTTAAGCTGGTTAGGAAGCAAGTTAGGGCAATTTCAAGCTAGTTTAGATCCTTTTAAGCTGGTCAGGGATGGTTAAGAAGCTAGTTAGGGCAATTTCCAGCTAGTTTAGACCCTTTTAAGCTGGTTAGGAAGCAAGTTAGGGCAATTTCAAGCTAGTTTAGATCCTTTTAAGCTGGTCAGGGATGGTTAAGAAGCTAGTTAGGGCAATTTCCAGCTAGTTTAGACCCTTTTAAGCTGGTTAGGAAGCAAGTTAGGGCAATTTCAAGCTAGTTTAGATCCTTTTAAGCTGGTCAGGGATGGTTAAGAAGCTAGTTAGGGCAATTTCCAGCTAGTTTAGACCCTTTTAAGCTGGTTAGGAAGCAAGTTAGGGCAATTTCAAGCTAGTTTAGATCCTTTTAAGCTGGTCAGGGATGGTTAAGAAGCTAGTTAGGGCAATTTCCAGCTAGTTTAGACCCTTTTAAGCTGGTTAGGAAGCAAGTTAGGGCAATTTCAAGCTAGTTTAGATCCTTTTAAGCTGGTCAGGGATGGTTAAGAAGCTAGTTAGGGCAATTTCCAGCTAGTTTAGATCCTTTTAAGCTGGTCAGGGATGGTTAAGAAGCTAGTTAGGGCAATTTCCAGCTAGTTTAGACCCTTTTAAGCTGGTTAGGAAGCAAGTTAGGGCAATTTCAAGCTAGTTTAGATCCTTTTAAGCTGGTCGGGGATGGTTAAGAAGCTAGTTAGGACAATTTCCAGCTAGTTTAGACCCTTTTAAGCTGGTTAGGAAGCAAGTTAGGGCAATTTCAAGCTAGTTTAGACCCTTTTAAGCTGGTTAGGAAGCAAGTTAGGGCAATTTCAAGCTAGTTTAGACCCTTCCGTCCGCTCAAAAAATAATAAAACAAAAAAAGTTTTATAATAAGTAATTCTATTTTCTAGATAGCTAAGGTTAAAATCGATAAAACTTTCAAAAAATTGATTTTAAATACCCCCTTAGGAGGCGTAATTTCTGTGGTTTAATTAATATTTTAAAAAAAGAAGCTGAACTGAATCAATTAGTGGGTTTATCGTGTAATTTCTGAGTTATTAGTTAATGACCCGGTAATTTGTCCCGGGGTGGTGTTCGGTAACCGAAAAGGATCGTAAATAATTGAATCTGTCGGGATTCTTCCATCTTATGCAATCGAGAAGATGAAAAGAAAAAAAAATGAGACCAAACCGGCTCAAAGATGGAAAAACTGGACATTTTTTATGTCCCTTCATTCGTTTTTCCTTTGAGAAAATTAAACTATAAAATATTGAAAAATGGCCACCATAAAGCATCTTTCTAGTTTGTAGGTATCAAAACCTAAAGGAAAGCCAAAAAAGTGGTCTAGTACTTTCAAAAGACTTAAAATTTCATAATGCTTCATGAAAAGGTTAATAATGAGGGTTGAGAAAGTTAGAAATGAACTATTGTTTTAGAAATTAAAAATAAACCATTCAAAATCATGTCGAGTCATTTTGAATCCATTAATAATGTTAAATCGATTATTTATTAAAATAATAAATTTTTATGCAACAAAAAGAAGAAAATTGGTATTTTGAACTCAAAAAAAATTCGCTAAAAGGTAAATTATAATAAATTTAAAAAGTCATGTTTTGGTACATGAAAAAAGTTGTAGGCGGAAAAAAGCGACTTCACGGTCAAGCATTGTCATCTCGGAAACTGCCAACTTTTTAACGCTTGACTAGATGTGAAATCCGTCAGCTTGCCCGATAGGGAAGCCGCAAACTTGGGTAGGAAAAAAAAATTGCTGCCTTCTATTTTTTCCCTTTTCTATTTCAATAACATTCCCTCTCTTCCGGAACACTTTCTTTTAATTTTATTACTTCGTCGCTTTTTTCCGCCGTCAGCGATTTGTTGGACGTTCGTAAACGTTGACATTACAATAACTTCTGCCAACTAGAAGAGTAATGACCGCTCAGCCACCATACAAAAACCATCATAACAAGTCAATCTGTACAATTTAATTGCTAATATGGACCATTTAAGCTATTTTAGACCATTTTAAGCTAGTTTGGACCCATTTAAACCTTTTGTATTCGTGTATTTACAATTGCCAAGAATTTCGCTGAAAAAAGAGCCGAACCCGTTAGGTAATGATAGAATCAAGTCCGTCCCTGACATCTTGACCCCCCAGGTGGCTACCGCACCTTCGCCTCTTTTTATCTTTACAGGTGTGGTCACCTACTCGAATAATTGACATTGCAATCTTATCATCCAAATCTGGAGCCTTCTAGTCGTCCCTAGAACGGTTTCCTTCAATTATACTCCTTAAAATGCATTTAAAACGTTTCATGTTCCAAAAGGGTGTTTAACATGCGTAGGGCCTATAATCACAGCAGGTAATAAACACGAGATGAATCAAGACGTCATTCGGTGTCGGATACACCGATTTAAACTCATTACGTAATAGAGCCTTTTATCTAGCCGAGAAATTTCAGATTCTTCTCTTCTTTTTGTACGTAAGACCGTAAATTATTCATGTCACTTGTTTAGGCCACCGTTTAAGAAAAGACCGAAAGATGTGGGAAGTTTTATAAATTAAGACGTTTTCAATTATGTAAGTAGGGAATGTAGATCAAAGATGTTTGCTAACGTTCCAGACGAACCGAACTCCCCCATAAATCGGACTTTTTTTCTTTCTAAAAACATTACACGCTCGAATGACACGAATTTCGGCCTTTTGTGAACGATTTCTCAGTAATAATCGTTTAGATATCGGACGAAAACGTTAAGAAACGACGGATTTGCCAAACGAAACGCACTTTCGACTCATTGAAATGATGCAAGAGTTTCTGCCCCATATTCAATGATAGATAAAAAAAAATTTTTTTTATTTTTAGACCGAATCGTAAATCGTTTTAATTAATGTCACGGCTCCATCCGAAATGCCAATGTCTTCCTTGATGCGTCATGTCATGTCATTAGGTCGGGGGGAAAACAAAGGTCGTGGCATTGATGCGAAAATTACGCCCATTTTGGTCGATTATTTACTAAAACATTATGTTTAATTTTCAAATATTGCTTAAAATTTGAACCACCGCTCGATCAGCGCAGCAAAACGCCTTTTGACGATTTTCAAGGATATGCAAGCCCGCAGAGCACCCCTAATCATTTCCAAAATCCCAATCCAAGTAACCACTGATAGTCCAGTCTACAGAGCAGTTTGAAGGGCCCCGTTTTTCAAGATGGCGGACGAATCGTAAAAACGACGAAACGTTGAATCTAGAACTACCTAATGGTCCAAAACATGGTAAAACAATTAAATCCAATTGTGCATTTCATTGAAGGTGGAAGTTTTTTGATCGCCTGTAAAAACTTTTCTATTGGACCAAAAGCAATATTTTTTTTAATCGACGCAGAATTTTGTCTTCTTTAAATTACTACTTAAGTGTTTTCCACAAAATAGGTCCCGTTTTCGAGTTATACGCAGAAAACTGAAAAAAGTCGCGGCTTTTCGGCTGCCAAAAGTTGTGCTGGGTCGGCACACTCTTCAAATGGGCCATTTGAAACAATAAAAATAAATGCTCCGTAGGCTGGACTATGAATGAAAAACAATAAAATGGGGCAACATAAAGAGAGGAAAGGGACACCACAATTTGTTTTGTTTTTGTAGAAGTAGGTAGATGTTTTATTATTATTATTTTTTTTTAGTAGGTAGGTTTCCTTTTTGTTGTTATTATGTATTCTTCAATTGCCTTCAATGTCGGCCAAGGATCGCGACACCTCCTTCACCTTTATACCTCTTTAGGACTAGGGGACATTTAAATCTGTCCCTAAGATAGTCTTACATGAAAATTCACGATCTTTTCAATAGAAACGGAATTTCCATCGTTCCGGAGGATAAATTCTACTAATCTAGTCAAACTTGGACATTAGCGCGCCTTTTTTCTCCACGGCCTACTCGATCACGATCATTGTTAAGAAATAAAAACAAAGTGACAGTGTGTGAGTGAAAGGTGATACAATCCGCCCTTTCTTGTCCTCGATTAAAAATCAGTAGATTCACCGGACCCAATTAAAAAGGCGACTTTAACACCTTTTGAGGTTACCCGCTCTGACACAACCGCAAAAAAAAGACACCCTATGAATTATGACTTAAAGTTATGACTAATCCATTCAGAATGGATGATATAACCCTTAAGAATGGAGTTTAAAGCCCAGGAAATAAACTCCCATTCATTTTCGTGATCAAATTAGATAATCCCTTTTGAAAACGTACGCCCTTTCTAGACATCAGCACCAATGCTATCGCAATTTCATCCATATACTCAAAATTCTCATCCGAAATAAAGCAACAATGGCCTCTGCCGAAAAATATTTCATTTTTCATGTATGTTACACTAATGATGGTTAAGAAAGAATTTCGAAAAAGCGAAAAAAAGTCGATTAAAAAAGTATTCTGGGAACTCGCGTGTGCAATAAGTGTGAGACAGCGAGCAGTATAATCCAAAAAGATAATTGTTTACTAAAACGAGCATTTTTTTGGACCCTCTTAAGCTAGTTTAGACTGCGCTTCAGCTAGTATAGACCGTTGAGGCTAGTTTTGGGAGCACATAAGCAAGTTCCAAGCTAATATCTCAAGATTGGATGAACCGATTTATCAAGCTGATCATTTTTTGGTTGAATAATCCTCCAAACACAATCGTTTTCGAGATGTCTATGGTAAAGATGGGTGGACATTTCATAACTCATAAAAATTAGTGTAATTGAGGGTTTCTACGACTGGAATTTCTTTTTCCTCACCTAATAATTCATTGTCTATTACTTTTATGGAAATTTCAACAATCGGAGATGAAGCTAATGAAAATTGATGCCTTTCCCCTCAATTGATTCAATTACCTGTAACTACAAAAAAAAATTTTCCCCAACAAAACTTATAAACCTCTCGTCCTTGGACATATCTTCCTCATCTTTTGTCCAAATAGGAAAAAACTATTTTTTTCCTAAGTGTTTTTAGAAGGTCGGGAAAAAATGCGATGATCGACGCACGTTTAAGGAACGAAAGAAAAAAGATCGGTTGACCCAACACGGATGTGCATGACGTAACTGGATGCCCTTATTTGAAAAATAACACAATGGATAAGAAAAAAAAAATGTTTATAACATTTGGTAAGGTTTAAAACGCGTACAAGTCATCAAACCGGGATATCCGATAACTTTCACGGATCAACGATCTGACTTATGTAGGACAAAGATGACTTATCTTTCTGAGAACTCGCATGTTAAATTATTGGCAAAAAAAAAGATGAAAGAGATTTTTTCAAAGTTATCAGGATATCATCGAAATAGAAGCAACTTTGATCCACCAACAATGAATGTTCTGTCTGCAAATTGCCAAAGATTAAGTTTCATAATCCTCGATAGGATCTCGATGGCTGCATTGAGGGGCCCTCATAAAAAATCTACCTAAAAAGTATGTTGTCAACAAAGGGTCAAAGTCCAATAACAAAGTACATTTTTTGTCAAAAAAGGGTCTAAGTCCAATACCAACGTGTCTTCACTAAAGCGTGAAACTCTATTAGCCGATGTCTTTGCCAACGGTGGATGTAAGTCCAACAAAGTGTCATTCACAAAAAGGGTCAAAGTCCATAGTGAGTTCTTCTCGTTCAACCAGGAAGTCGAAATGTTGAGGACAAAACGCCTCGTTCATTAGACATCCGTTTCCTGACGTCATACGGGTTTGAAATATGAATGAAAAAGCGAACAAGTGACAAACATTAAAATAAGACACGCCCCGATAGTAACTTTCACTCGTCGAGAGCATTTCACTTCGACCTTCGCGATATGGCCACCGCCGATTTTACCGTTCGTTTTTATTGCTTTTTAATAACACCTCCCTTATAAGGACTATCCAAAAACCACCAGAGAAATCAAAATTACGTCTTATTCTTTGGTATTGTACTTCACATCAACGGACTTTCATCGTTTTTCCCTAAAACACCGCGTTTTTGGTCGATTTTGAGTTTTTTACGTGATTTAAGGGGGATTCTCCCTCCAGAATTGTTTGTTTCTCATTCAAGAGATCGCAGCACTATCACTCCCAAACTTAGTTTCCTCGTTTTGGGCACTAAAAATGGTCGGAAAATTTTTTTGAAAGGCGCGTTCTCATTCTTTCGGAAAACTACGTACTGTTTAGAAAGAAGTTTTCCCGAAAAATTTTTCCTCGGAAAAATAGAAAATGCAATTTTCCACCAAAAATTAAAAAAAAAACAAAACAGGTAGTCATCTTGTAGGTTTTGACGAGCTGATTCCAAATATGCTAATATTAAGACGATCGGATGGATAGATAGGGCCAGAGAGTGTAACAAAAGGGTTGTGGCAACCTAGCTTTTAAATATCCTCCGAAAACAGCCAGTCTCAAGTTTTCAAATATTAATTTATTCATTATTAAAATGTGATTAAAGTGCAGGTTTTATGCTAAATAGGTCTGTAGGCGAAACAATAAGACAATTGCAAAATTTGTTTTCGCGAAAAGGAGCAATTTGGAGAGGCCGCTTCAAGGGTAGAATGAAAAGGAAGAATTCGAGCGTTGGAAATATTTGCGGATTGGTCAACCGAAATCCAGTTCGAGGCGTTTATTTAGTGTCCAGTGACAGTTTGACGATTATTTTCAGGTTTTACTCCTTTCTCTAGGCCCCTGGAATCTCCGACATTTTACCCAAGACTCACTTTTCAGCCGTTGCCCAACTTACGAGAAAAGAAAATATTCAACGAATTGAAATAATTTTTTTTTCTTTTTTTAATTGAAAAGACCTTCTAGTTTCAAATCGCAATAAAGCTTAATTAGTCATCAAATTCTTGGTTCTCATGTCATTTTTAGCGGATTTTTATTTAATAATTGGATTATTTTCTTAAAGTAGAAAAAACGTACAATAATCGTATTTCAGTGTTCCCACAAAAGGACAGAAATCCCATAGTGACGCATAAAAAAAGGGGCAGAATAGCCAACTGTTAGGCCTTTAAAACAAAAAACCAGTGCTGCCAACCTTCTATCATAAATAAAGGTTCATAAACAGAATAGCCAACTTTCAAGCTTAAAAAACTGGACAAAAAGCCAGTGTTGCCAACTTTGAAGCCTTAGAACATTTTCTTTAAAAACTCGCTAAAAAAATATCCAACATTCAAACTGTAAAACAGGAAAAAACCAGTGTTGCCAACTTTGAAGCATAGAAGCGTTCAAAAACAGACTAGCCAACTTAAGCTTAGGAAAACTGGTCAAACAACCAGTGTTGTCAACTTCAAAGCGTTTAAAACATTAAAAAACACAATAGCCAACTGTCAAGCGAAAAAACCGGTACATGTCGTGAACTGTTAAGCATAAAACCGTCCATAAACAGAATAGCCAACTTAAAAATTGGACAAAAATATCAGTACTGCCAACTGTTAAGCATGAAACAAAAAAATACCTAAAATAATAGCCAACATGGAGGTGAATTTGACTCCTAAAAGAATAGGGTGAGACATTTTATTGCATACACCCCTTCCACCCCCCCCCTGACAAAAATGAATGAAATTTGATTTTTACCTTTTCGCCACGGCTGAGGAACTCCCACATCGGAATGGCGGAAGAGGCGGCGAGGGCGAATATCGCCGGGAATAAAATTAAAAATTTCATCGAACACATTTTGACGTCTTTATGGCGGGACACGAGCATCAGAAGGTTTCTTTACGTTTCTTCTCTCCGGTTCCGTTTACGACTGGCGAAAGAGACGCTCTCAACAAAACGAGAGCTTCTCCCACTTCCCCTTTTCCTTCCTTCCAAATACAAAAATCCCCAAAGCGTCACCGGCCCTACTAAGCCCGTCAATCTAGGAGGCAGTGATTAAGCCTTCGATTATGATGGCAGTGGCTTGCAAATTTCAAACGAAAATTTACATTTTAGCATCAAATCGTTTGCCTATTAGCTACGAATGTGCTAGAAAATTGAAAAACATCCAAAATTAATCGTAATTTAAAAAACGATTATTCGAGTATCATCCGGTACTTCATTAAAAGTAGTAGAAACTAGAATTTACATCTTCAGCTCTGTGATGACACAATACAATCTCCATGGAAAAGTCCTCTTTGACATAGAGCTTGTAAAGTAGGAATAATTCCTATTAGCTTCATGGTGAAGAAAACACTCACTGCCTTCTTGATTTTAACCTATTAACCTTTTTCGTATTTTATTTTGAATCGGATAAGAAAATTTGAAAGCGGATTTGGTATTTCTTAGTTGATTTTCCACGTTGAATTCCGAAGGCCGTGGACCGTTGTCGGTTTTAACGGTACGATTGGCCTGAAAAGAAAAGACTCCTATTCATCAACTTTTACGCTAATTAACTCTTTAATTGCATTATCTCGCTTTTGTTTTCGTATTATTCATCGGAGTGTGAGTTTCCTCCCAATTATCGAGTGTGTTTTATTTTTTATTCATTTTCATTTTGGTTCCTCCAAAAAGCTGTAGGCCATCACACAGAGAAGACTCCTCTGTGGGCCATCAGAGATGGTAGTGTAACCTACCGGCCTTTTAAAAAAGCTTGCCAAAGGTGATGTGAATTGGAATTTCGAATTCTGGCTACTTGTTGGTTGTTTTTGGGTCTCGAAAAGTTATAATTTAAGTATTTTTTTTTTACCTAAAAACTTATTCAAAATTACAATTATTAAATAAATATGCACTAAAAAAATAATTAAAATTTGGAGAAGGATTTTTGAGCATCCGGCATATTTTGGTTTGAGCAGCTTATATAAGCCCTGTCCCTTCTATCCCCACCTTAGGCCCTAAACTTAACATTAAAAAAACAATTAAAGAATGTAAAAATAATCACATTGTTTACAAAACCTAAATGCAGTCACAGGGAGCATTGTGTCAGTCTCAGACTGTGGAACGAACGTAAATTGAGTTCTATGTATAGAATACGGTTTGTCCATTTTCAAACATTTCCTTAAACCATTAACACCAAAATCGATGAAAAATTCATACAAAGAGTCTTTCTCTATCCTCATATGTGTTTCAAACATCAAATCCATGCTTTCTTTATATTTCTCATGAGATGTTTTAAAAGTTTCTGTATATGAAGTAGATTCGTTTGATACTTTGATGTTTATTTCTTCGTGATAAGGGCCCTTTAAGACGTCTTTGAAACGTACATGGAACAAAGAAACCTAAAAATAAATAAACAAAACAATTTATAAAATCAATTTATTAGTTTTACTTCGATTCCGGTTAAATAGATTCTCTCGCTGACTTTAAGTTGGCAAATCTGTTTGGAAATTTCTGAAAAAAAGGTCGACGAAAATGGTATATTAAAGACGGTCTCTTTAAGCTCCTCTTTGTCCCTTCGGGAGCAATTTCTGAAATAGTCTGGCCAAGAATAAAGTTCATCTTCATCATTGATGAGGTTCATAAGGACATAATGTGATTCTTCCAGGGTTAAAATGCCAGTTCGGGTCACTTGGACAAACTCTTTTGGGGTCATATCGCGGAAGAATATTTTTGCGAGAATTTTTTCGAGGAGTTCAGGTCTAGAGGGTGCGCTCGATGTCTGTATTCCGACATCATTTTTAGATTCCGAACTTTCGTCTGCTATTAATTCATCTTCAAAATCATCACTATTATCATTCTCCATGTCAACTCTGATATTGAATTCTTCAAAAATTGATTTTTTCACGTTTTCTTCGGATTTTTGGAAGTTTTCAAACCATTTTGTGACAGCCACGAATAAATCGAGCTCTCTTATGCCGAGTTCGGTCTCGTCCAGCAGTTCCAATATTGATTCTTGGCTCAATTTCATGAAGTTTTCGTTTTCGATTATTTTCGCCAAATTCAAGATGATTTCCTGTAAACTTTACTGTTTTTGTGATCTTTTTTGGTTAATCATACCCATTTATTATAATGAGCCATTTCAGGCAAGTTGAACAGTTTGGACATCTCGTAGTTGGTGCAGAAGTTATCGAAATTCGATAAATCTGAAATGCGGTCCAGGCAGGTTTTTTTAAGTTTCCCCATCATGTATTTTTCACCTAAATAATACAAAGACCATGTCTCTTCTACGGAATCTAACTCCAATTTGTGCTGATATATGTACCTAAAAGATTATTTAAGAAAATTATCATTCCGAAAAACGCCATACTTTAAAAATAAATCGATAATTTTTCCGTTGACATCTTTGATCGTGATTGTTTTACTGTTAAAATTTTCGTTTTGGAACATCGTTTCAAAAACAGGGCTTGCCATTGTTAAAAAAATTGAGTGTACTCGATACACCTGGAAATTTTAAGATAATGTAATAAAGGAGAAATCATCCTAATCTATGGCAGAAAAGGAGGAAATGATGACTGCAAAGCGATTTTCGGGTGTCTAGATCTCGGCTCCCTGGGGACCGATTTACTTGAAATTTTACGTAGACCTTCTCCAATATGATAACAGAAATCCCTGAAAATTTCAAGTCGATCGGTTCACAGGGAGCCGAGATATAGAACTTCAAAAACCCAACCAAATCAGCAAAACTATCCAAAGCAACCAAATCACAAAAACCACCCAACTCTCCAAAACTATCCAAACCAACCAAATAACCAAAACCACCCAAATCACCAAAACCACCCGAGTCACGAAAACCAACCAAATCACCAAAACCAACCAGATCACCAAAACCACACAAATCACCAAAATCATCCAGATCACCAAAACCACCCAAATCACCAAAATCATCCAGATCACCAAAACCACCCAAATCACCAAAACCACCCAAATCACCAAAGCCAATCAATTTACCAAAGCCACAGATATCACCAAAACCATCCAAATCACAGATATCACCAAAACCACCCAAATCGCCAAAATTACCAGAGCCAACCAAATCACCAGAACCAACCAAATTGCCAAAATCACCAAAACCAACCAAATCACCCAAACATCCCAGACCACTAAGAAAGCCCAAACCGCGAAATCTGTGAAAACCACCAAAATCACCTAAACTGCCGAAATCGCCCAAACCTCCCAAAATCACCCATTACACCTAAATCCAGCAAAACCACATAAACCAAGATGATGCAATGCACGATGGGTACTTGAGGCAATACCTTTTCCTCTCCATCGAATTGGTGACGAATCGTCACATCGCTGTGCAAGCCAGAAGTGAACATCCACTGAATTTGATCCTTGATATCTCCATCCCTCCAATCAGTTTCTTCAACGATCTCCATAACAATCAATGTTTTATTTCAATATCTGCAATCATAATAAGGTTTCACGTTCGCTCAATTTATTTCATGAGTCCCGTTGCCTCACCCCCATGGGTGATAGGTTTCAAGTAGGTACGTACCTAATAAAATTCCAAACAAAATTTTTAAATCACTTATTTCAATAATGTGAGAGATTAGTTTGTTTTTGTTAAATTGTTTTTAAAAGGAGAAGGTTAGTTTATCTATTCCAGTGTTGCCAAAAAGTGTTGCCAACTTTTTCTTCAAATCAGTGAAATTTTTTTTAGGCTGAAAGAATTACGAAATTAAAATAAATAAAAATCATTTAATAAAAAAAAATTCTAACCCTTTTGATAGTAAAACCATCGTAATTGTTCACGAAAAGTGGGAAATGCAGTTCCTCAAGTTGGCATCACTGCTGTAAATTTGTTTACAATATGGTGAATGTACGCGTTTTCTGATAAACTTTTCGATCGGTAATTTAAATAATAAAACTATCGTGTTTTAAAATCAGAATTTGAAATGAGTTACTACAAAGGGTATGATATTTTCATGCATTTTTATGTTATTTCAATAGATTCTTTTCTTGTGTATCTTTGACGGGGGAAAAAAAAACCCGGCATTCCATCGATTTTCTTGATCATCACATTTTTAAATTGTTCTTTATTGGTTCTCGCTATGATTACCCATCATGCATTGCAATAATGTGGTAAGCCTTGGCTACTTTTACCCCTCTACCCTGCATTGCTGAAGCAGATTGCTTAAATTAACGTTTAAATACAATAAATTTATATGGTTTATACATACATACAATGGTTTATAGGCCAAAAAGGGTATTTTATTTCCAAATAGGGTCAAAATCTGTTGGAAAAGGTTCGAAATCAGGCTGAAATGGGGTCTCTTTGTGAAAAAGTGTCAAAATCAGGCTATAAAGAGTCTTTTTTTGTCAAAAAGGCTCAAAAGCTGGTGAAAAGGGTCTTTTCTTATCAAAAAGCCTCGTCTGGCTGCAAATGGTCTTTTCTTGTCACAAAGGCTCCAAATCTGGTATAAAAGGTCTTTTCTTTTCATAAATGGGTCAAAATCTGGCTAAAAAGGGTCTTTTCTTTCCATAAAAGGCTCAAAATCTGGTGAAAAGGGTCTTTTCTTATCAAAAAGCCTCGAAATCTGGCTGAAAATGGTCTTTTCTTGTCAAAAAGGCTCCAAATCTGGTATAAAAGGTCTTTTCTTTCCATAAATGGCTCAAAATCTGGCTAAATAGAGTCTTTTTTGTCAAAAAGGCTCAAAATCTGGTGTAAAGGGTCTTTTCTTGTCAAAAAGGCTCAAAAGCTGGTGAAAAGGGTCTTTTCTTGTCCAAAAGGCTCAAAATCTGGCTAAAAAGGTCTTTTCTTTCCATAAAAGGCTAAAAATCTGGCTAAAAAGAGTCTTTTTTTTGTCAAAAGGCTCAAAATCTGGTGTATAGAGTCTTTTCTCGTCAAAAAAGGCTCGAAATCTGGCTGAAAATGGTCTTTTCTTGTCAAAAGACTCCAAATCTGGCTAAAAAGGGTCTTTTATTTCCATAAAAGGCTAAAAATCTGGCTAAATAGAGTCTTTTTTGTCAAAAAGGCTCAAAATCAGGTGTAAAGGGTCTTTTCTTGTCTAAAAGGCTAAAAATCTGGCTAAATAGAGTCTTTTTGTCAAAAAGGCTCAAAATCTGGCTAAAAAGGTCTTTTCGTTTCATAAATGGGTCAAAATCTGGCTAAAAAGGGTCTTTTCTTTCCATAAAAGGCTAAAAATCTGGCTAAATAGAGTCTTTTTTGTCAAAAAGGCTCAAAATCTGGTGTAAAGGGTCTTCTCTTGTCAAAAAGGCTCAAAATCTGGCTATAAAGGGTCTTTTCTTTCCATAATAGGGTCAAAATGTGGCTAAAATTGTCCAAATCTGGATAAAAATGGTGAAAATCAGGCTAAAATGTGTCATTTAGTCATGTGTCATTTATTTTCAGGGGTTCCAGCTTCCGTGGTTCAGGAAGTGGATATAGGGGATCAAGTTCGAGCTATAGAGGTTCAAGCTCGAGCAGCTACAGAGGGTCAAGCTATAGAGGAAGAGGTGGCGATCGTGGTTCAGGATGGCGAGGGAGATACTCTAGCCCATCACGAGGAGGAAGCAGCGCCCCAAAGTACTACGACACCGTTCCTTATGAGTCGAAACCCAAGGACTCCTACATGAGTAAGTTCGCTTTTTCGCATTGCCCTGTTTAAACCTCTTCTTAGGCGACGATCGCTATTCAAGAGGGAGAAGCGACGATTTCCGCTATTCTTCCCAGTCGGGAGCGACTTACGAAAGAAGCTTCCGCCCTTCGCCTGAACCCGCTCGAAAAAGAATCCGCAGCGACAGCGCCTCCTATATGGTATGTCCTCATTTTCTTCTTTTATCATTTTCAGGAAAAAAATCAACACGAAACCATCAAAACATCGAAAAAAAATCTCGAAAACTTCAATGGTTCAAAATCATACCTATTAAAAAAAAAATTAAATGACTTCTGGCAAGAAAGCTTCGAAATTAATTGAAAAATGACATTTTGGAACAGTTTTTAGCATCAGAAGAATGGAATAATATTTATTATTTTGATCACCACTTATGAGAAAAACGTCAAAAACGGAATTTTTCAGTGCTGAGTTTTTGAAACTTGAAGATTTTGCTATAAAAAGCAACATTTGAATGAAATTTAAATCCCGTACAGCTTTTATAATCACTTTCCTTCTTCGACTTATTTTTGAGAAACGAGTCAAATTGCGACTTTTTTGTGGTACTCTTCAAGCCTTGAATATCTTGATAAATAATAAGAGGAGAAATTTTTTCCGTTAATGAAAGTTAAAGGAAATTCAATTCTCTACAAGTTTTGTTTTATTACTTTTTCTTCTTCGAGTTACCGTTTTGGAGAAAAACGTCAAAAAGCAAATTTTTTCGTATTTTTCATACCTCAATACTAGAAAATCTTGATAAATAAGAGTTTCACAATGGAAATTAAATTGTTTTATTGCTTTTCCGGAGTTGCTGTTTAAGATAAACAAGAGGAAAAGTTTAAGAATTTTGGCCAGAAAGAGTCAATGGAGCTGTTTTTTAATTCAAAATTTTTAGCGTTTCTGTGAAGATAATTAATTGTTTTGTTTTTGAAATGAGAAGGAAAAGAAAGGAGGGAAAGAAAGAGATTAAAGATTTTGACTTCCTCTAGGCTCCGAGAAGATCGCACGAGAGGAGTTTCGGATCGGGCGACTATTCCGGGCGGAATAGCTCGAGCTATTACGAGAAGGGATCGCCCGGAGTGGCGAGCTCAAGCGGATACGCTGAGAAGTCAAGCTACCGCGAGGTGAGAGAGGTACGAGCTCCGGAGTACGCATTCCGGAAGCCGTCGTCCTCTCACCGTGGTACGACGGTCCGTGGCGGATTCCGTGCTACGACGCGACGCGGAACTTTCAGATCGTCGTCCGGACCGATTGCTCGGAGGAAAGCCGCCGCCCATTCTTCTCTCATGAGAAAACGATCCCATTATCGAAGACTCAAAAGCTACAGAATGAAAAGGTAATTATACTCAAAGAACGGTCAACTTGGACCAAATGAAAAACAAAAGACGTTTCCTAAACAAAAGAGATCCTAAATGGTAATAAAAACAAGAAAAGACAAACGAAGAATATCGAAAGAAAACTCATAAATGAAGAATTGAGGAGGAAAGGAAGGATAAATGCTATTTTTCAACGACGATGTTTTTGATCCTGTCCTTCATGGTTTTTAAATTATCATATTGCATGTCGAATGATTGTGTTTACCTCTCATTGTGTAGCCTGGGAAGGAAAGTCGCTTCTACCCTCATTGTATAGCCTGGGAGGTTTGGAAATTGCGCGTACTCTATGTAGTCTAGAAGGTTTGGAAGTAGTGTTGCTTTTTTTGTGGGTTACTTTCTATGAAACATAGCATTCTTACGCTTGGTTACTTCGGACCTCCCAATTTATTGGTATGGGTAGTTTGATCGGTTTCTGCGGTTTTGCTGGATTTAGGTGTAATGGGTGCTTGGGCTGGTTTGGGTAGTTTTAGAGGGGTGGGAAGTTAAGGCAGTTTGTGGTTTCGACATTTTAAGCGATTTAGGTGGTAAGAATTTGGACGATCTGGGAGGTTTCTACGGTTTGGGAAGTTAGATGATTTTGGAATTTTTGTTGGTTCGAGTGATCTGGGTGGTTTGGGTGAGTTTAATGGTTTTGGTGGTTTGGGCAGTTTTGCAAGTCTGGGCAGTTCCGGTGACTACAGTGATTTGGACGGTTTTGAAGGTCTGGGCCACTTGGGTGGTTTGGGGAAATGGGGGTTGTTCGAGTGTTTTGGGCAGTTTGGGTTTGATAGCTCTAGTAAGCTGCTAGTTGAAGTCGTACCATCTTCAAGGTCGTATAGTGTTTATAACTTCTGCGATTTTCAGATCCACTTTGGCAGAGGATGACGATGACAAGAAATCTGGTAGCGATGATGAAATCGAAGACGAAGAAGCAGACAAAGTAAGTCGAATGGCCTAGCTGGATGGAAGTTAAAATGTTCATTACAGGAAGACGAAGAAGAAGAAGTCGTCGAAGAGCCTGATGAGCCTGCTGCTGAAGAATCCGAAGGGGAAGAGAAAGAGGAGAAAGTTAAGGAAGAAGGGGATGCCGAAGGAGAGCAATCTCCGCCAAAAGAGGGCGAAGTCAAAGTTAAAAAAGAGGCCGTCACTCCGGTCGCTCCTAAGAAGAAGGTCGTCAAGAAAAAGGCCGAAAAAGCAGAAAAGAGCGATGTAAGTCGACGAAAGCTTTAACTATTTCACACTCTTTTTCAGGCACCTCCGCTCAAATGTCCTCACTGCACCTTCAAAGGGACAAACTTCAAAGATTATGCGATCCATTTGGGAAGTAAGAAACATCTCATTGCGATGAAGGCGCTGGCTACTCGTCTTCGCATCCAGCTCAGAACTTTGCGAATGGAACAGAGGAACAAGCAGATGATTCTTGACGAAGAGAGCAAAAATAAGAACAACATGCGTCTTACCACTTTCT
>JAGWEN010000408.1:13545-99906 GCA_018703685.1 Orius laevigatus | reverse complement strand
TATTGAATTATGGATGTTGGAATAATGAAGCCTTTCGCGCCTTATTTTTCCTTTTTCGATACAATTCTGGGTACGATGTACAATCATCATGATTTTCGATAGGGATGTGATGTATCGGAAAGGGGTTATCATCCTTGTCCGCTATGGGCTTCATTATCGACAAGTATGAGGAAAAAAGTAGAATTTCTGACTACGAATTTTAGTAATAACGAGTAGATTCGTGTATTATCGAGGTTTTACGTCGTGACACAGTCGCCGACCTATAACTTTAGTTTCGTTTCTCTTTGTGATCAAGTTTGGGTTTCATGACAACGTTTTCGAATGCGGTTTGTTGTAAAACCAAAATTCACACGTGGTTAGGAGGAAGAATCAAGCATACATATAGGCGTGCCGCACATGTAGATCACTTTTTTAATAATTACTTCTTTTGTTTTTCAGTACAAAACAATGGCACGTAATCACATTAAATAATATGAAGAATAGCAATTAAAGTCTCTTTATAAGGTGAATCCTATTCTTTCCAAAGCTATAAAATTGATCACTTCTATATTACTGCAACGCACTCCGCATGATTGCCATGTCGTCTCTTAAAATTAATCAAAAAAAACTTTATGTAATAGCTGAGAAACCTTGTCGAAAAGTCATATTTGTCTCAGTTCATAAAAAGTCCATACATTGATTACCAAATGAGGCTGGGGATGTCAGAAACAAAGTTTTTGCTCAAAAGTAATGTGATGTAGATTGTCCTCTTGTTGTGGTGGCATGTCTGCTTGACATATATCAAACTCGTCGATATCTCAAGCTTAGGTATAATCTGTATTTCGAGCTTCGAGTTATTAACAAGAAATGTATCAATTTCGTCACCTACGTGCCACATTTCCCGGTATTTTCCCGAAAAGAAGCAAAAAATATGGAAGTTCGTCAGTTATCCTTGTTCCTCTTTAAAAAAGTTTTCTTTTAACGAATCGTCGGATTTTTTACTCTCCAATTTGCATAGAATATGGGAGAGACAAATATAATATGGACGGGCCTAAGCTGGTTGCCCGTCGTCTTACAAATATGGAGTTTCCGGTTTGACGTAAAAAGTTCTGGGGACTCATCCGAGGTTTTCTTAACTTTTGACGTTTGACGGAAGGACGGGGAAAATAAATAAACACTGGAAATAATAGTCAAGTCAAATTGGGTCAAATTTGGGCTGAAAAGGCTCTTATCTTGTCGAAAAAGGGTCAAAATCTGCCAGAAAAGGGTCTTTTCTTTCCTAAGAGGGTCAATATGAGGCTGAAAAGTGTCTTATTTGTCAAAATGGGTCAAATTCTGGCTCGAAGGGTCTTATCTGTCGTAGAAGATCAAAATCTGGCTGAAAAGGTTATTTTTGTTCAAAGGGGGTCAACAGTCAGGCTGAAAAGGTCGTTTACCTCTCTTAAAAAGGTACAAATTTGGCTGGAAATCGTCTTCCTTGTCAAAAAATATAGAGATTGGCAGAAAAGGGTCTTTTCTTTCCTACGAGGGTCAATATGATGTCTAAAAGTGTCTTATTTTGTCAAAATCAAGATAAAAGGGTCTTATCTGTAAAATGTGGTCAAAATTCAGGCTGAAAGGGTCTTATCTCGTCGAAGAAGGATCACATCTGGCTGAAAAGGTCTTTATGTTCCAAAGGGGGTCAATTCAGGCTGAAAAGGTCGTTAACTCTCTTATAAAAGGTACAATGTGCTGGAATCGTCTTTCTCTGTAAAAAATATGAGATTTGCTGAAAAGGGTCTATCTTATCGAAAAGGGTCAAAATCTGGCAAAAAAAAGGGTCTTCCTTTCCTAAGAGGGTCAATGATGAGTCTTAAAAGTGTCTATTTTGTCAAAATCTGGATGAAAATGGTCTTATCTGTCAAATTGGTCAAATTCAGGCTGAAAAGGTCTTATCTCGTCGAAGAAGGATCAAAATCTGGCTGAACAGGGTCTTTCTGTTTCAAAGGGGGTCATATCAGGCTGAAAAGGTCGTTAACTCTCTTATAAAAGGTACAAATGTGGCTGGAAATCGTCTTTCTTGTCAAAAAATATAGAGATTTTGGCTGAAAAAGGGTCCTTATCTTATCGACAAAAGGAGTCAAAATCTGGCAAAAAAGGGTCTTTCCTTTCCTAAGAGGGTCAATATGAGTTCTTAAAAGTGTCCTTTTATTGTCAAAAACCAGGCTGAAAAGGGTCTTATCTTGGCAAAAAGGGTTCAAAATAAGGCTGAAATTGGCCTTATCTTGGTCAAATGGATCAAATTCAGGCTGGAAAGGGTCTTATCTTGTTAAAGAAGGATCAAAAACTCAAAAGGGTTTTTTTATTTTCAAAGGAGGTCAATATCAGGCTGAAAAGGGTCCTTTTCGCTCTTATAGAGGGTACAAATTGGCTGAAAGTCGTAAATAGAGAGATTTGGCTGAAAAAGGGTCTTTTCTTGTCCATAGAGATTTGGCCTGAAGCCAGAAAAGGGTCTTTTCTTGTCCAAAAAGTTCATCAAATCGAAGCGAAAACGCTCTAAAAGTTTCTTTATATTTTTCATTTGGACGGATTTCAGATCTAATGCTGTGTTTAAACAGATAACGCTGAAGCCAGGATTCGTGAGGAATCAAAGCAGCGTATAATTCCTGGTTCACCTATATCGGTTCGTTTAGTTGAGAGAAAAGGGCGGATTTCCATTCATCTCCATGTTTGCTCAAATAATATGCGTTTGGGACAATTTTAACATCCTGGGAGGATTTTTTCGAAACCCGATGCGTTTAACGGGGAGCCCGTTTTATTTTTTATGCAAACCCCCTCGCCCAGGAAACGTCCCCTAATGATCAGGAGCCTCATTGTTCTAACAAAATGAAAACATCATGAACCCATAATGTAAACAAAGTTCTGTCATTTCCAGGAAACGATAATTTTTCCTCAAATATAATTGACAACATAACCTTCAGTTAAATTAATTTTAATTAATACAGTAAAATATTGAACTATTTATAGCCAGCTTTGGCTTTTAATCCCAAATTGGGCTTACTACATGAAATAGCCCAATTTGGCAACCCCAAAATATCACATGCTGAGCTCTAGGCATGTTGAGCTGTTCGGACTATTAAACCCGAAATGGGCCTCCTCATGAACAGCCAAATTTTCGATAAATCGCCCAACCTGGAAACCCTACATCTAAAAAGTTGAACTTTATGCAGTGTTTGACACAGTTTGGGCTACTAACCCCAGATTGGGCAACTATATGAATAGCCCAATTTTCAATAAATAGCCCGATCTAGCCACGATACGATCCACAAATTGGAGCTTTTGACATCTTGCCAGTTTTATTGACTAATAAATTTTGTACACAAATACCAGCCAGGCCCTAGGCCCATCGGCTGGTGAGATATATTACAGATTTACATGTCTTAAAAGTTATAAAATAATTACAGTTTGTGTACATTTTAAATAATTTACAAGAAAGTACATTTACTAAAACATAAGAGGAGATTACTAAGAAAGAAATTTACTACAAAATAGAGGAATTAACTAAAAGAAATATACAGTGTTTACATATCTTAACTAAAGAAAAATATACAGAATTTACAGTGTGATTAGGTAAAATTTTTTATTCTCACATTGACAAAAGAAAATGAAAGAATGCGAAAATTTGGAAAATTACACCTGAAATATAAGTAAATAAAAATAAAAATTTATAATTGAAACTGGGAAAATAATTTAAGTTATACCATAGTTTTTAGCGGATCTAAATTGTTTTGTGAATTTAATGACTTTTAATGAGGCAAAGGAATCTGAATTAGTTAGGGTAGATTTTTGCGGGACCCATCTTTTATTTTATTCTTTTTTCTAGGTATGGTTTGGCTGGAAGGGTGTTAATAGTTTATTAATTTTTATTAAAAATATGAGGGATTGGTAGCAAGCATTCGCTCTTCCATATCTGTTGAAAGGGGTGGAGCAGACGATGAATTTGGAAGGGTTTCGCAGTTTTTTGTCACTTTGATTTGGTTTTTTATAAATACTATTGTTTTCAAAAGTAAGGAGTAATTTATAGTTGTTAGAGTTGTTGAGGGGTTAATGTAGTCAGCTATTTTGTAATTTTCTTGAATGCTTTGATTATTACAGATTTCTTTAAAATTCGATTTGGAGGGAAGTAATTGGTTGCAAGTGGGGTGTTGATGGCGACACCATAACATTTCTACACCCATATCTAATAAGGGATTCAAATAAGGCTTTGTATAGCTATGATGAGAGTTTTGGTATTGAAAAATTTGGGAGAGCATGAAAAAGTTTTTAGTTTCGGCTACTAACCCCAAATTGGGCCATACTACATGAAATAGCCCAATTTTCAATAAATCGCCCAACCCTACAATCCCACAAGGTTGAGCTTTAGTAGTAGTAGTAGTAGAGCAAGTATTTGACAGTTTAGGCTACTAATCCCCAAATTGGGCAACTATATGAAATAGACCAATTTTCAATCAATAGCCCAATCTATCCACGATACGATCCCACAAAATGGAGCTTTTGACAATCTTGCCAGTTTTGGCTACTAACCCCAAATTGGGGCCATACTACATGAAATAGCCAAATTTTCAATAAATCGCCCAACCCTACAATCCCACAAGGTGAGCGTGTTTTAGTAGTAGTAGTATTTCGTAGTAGTAGTAGTAGTAGAGGCAGTATTTGACAGTTTATAGGCTACTAACCCCCAAATTGGCAACATATATGAAATAGACCAATTTTCAATCAATAGTCCAATCTATCCACGATACGATCCCACAAAATGGAGCTTTTGACAATCTTGCCAGTTTAGGCTATTAAACCCATGAAATAGCCCAATTTTCAATAAAGCGCCCAACCCTTCAATCCCACAAAGTTGAGCTTTAGGCAGTATTTGACAGTTTGGGCTACTAACCCCCAAATTGGGCAACTATATGAAATAGCCCAATTTTCAATAAATAGCCCAATCCAGCCACGATATGATCCCACAAAATGGAGCTTTTGACAATCTTGCCAGTTTAGGCTATTAAGCCCATGAAATAGCCCAATTTTCAATAAAGCGCCCAACCCTTCAATCCCACAAAGTTGAGCTTTAGGCAGTATTTGACAGTTTGGGCTACTAACCCCCAAATTGGGCAACTATATGAAATAGCCCAATTTTCAATAAATAGCCCGATCTAGTCACGATACATTTCCACAAAATGGAGCTTTTGACAATCTTGCCAGTTTAGGCTATTAAGCCCACGAAATAGCCCAATTTTCAATAAAGCGCCCAACCCTTCAATCCCACAAAGTTGAGCTTTAGGCAGTATTCGAAAATTTGGGCTACTAATCCCCAAATTGGGCAACTATATGAAATAGCCCAATTTTCAATAAATAGCCCAATCCAGCCACGATACATTCCACAAAATGGAGCTGTGTGTGACAATCTTGCCAGTTTAGGCTATTAAGCCCACGAAATAGCCCAATTTTTCAATAAAGCGCCCACCCTTCAATCCCACAAAGTTGAGCTTTAGGCAGTATTTGACAGTTTTGGGCTAGTAACTCCCAAATTGGGCAAATATATGAAATGGGCCCAATTTTCAATAGATAGCCCAATCTAGTCACAAAATGGAGCTATTGACAATTTTGCCAGTTTGGGCTACTACCCAAATTGTGCCATACTACATGAAAGAGCCCAATTTTCTACTAATCGCCCGATTTGGCACCCCAAAATCTCACAAAAAAAACTTAATAATATGTACTTTACAACCTTCTTTATTTCACCAAAATTAAATCATGATACTATGTCCATTGGATCAATTTGACCACCTTGTTCACATGTTAATGGAATGTTTTACGATTTTAAACACTCCGTGTAAATAAATGAGGACTTTTAGTTAATTAAACTTTTAGTCAAAACCACTGATGAGGTGATGGAGCTTTACGTAGAGAGGGGGGGGCGCTTATTTTAAGCGGGAGCCAGGCTTCAAAATGGTTGTCAACCTGAAAGTAAACATTATCGCTTGACGGCTGACAACGGCCCCGCAATAACAATTAAATGAAATTTTCGACCCCCCATTTTTTTTATACCCCACGTATTTTAAAATTAATATTCTTTTTTTCCCAAGAGGGAAGAAAAAAATCTCTTTTAAGATATTAACGTGCGATATAGACTCTTGAGAGGCTTCGATTTTTTTCCCAACAAAAGCCATCTTTGGCAGATCTAAAACATTAGCGTCGTTTAAAGATTTTTCTAAAATATTCTTTCCTCAATAATAAACCATTGCGTATCTAGACCAGTGGTTCCCAAACTGGGGGGCTAAAAATCAACATTTATAAAGCCAAATTTTCGTCAAAAAACTCAAAATCAACATTTATAAAGCCAAATTTAAAAACCTTAAAATTAACTTTAAAGAGGCAATTTTCCGTCAAAAACCTCAAAATCAACATTTATAAAGCCAAATTTTCGTCAAAAACCTCAAAATCAAGGTTTTAAGAACCAATTTTTCGTCAAAAACCTCAAAATCAAGATTTTAGGAGCCATTTTTTGTCAAAAGAAAAAAAAAAGTTGAAACTCAAAATCAAGTTTAAAGAGCAAAATTTTCGTCAAAGACCTCAAAATCAACATTTATAAAGCCAAATTTTCGTCAAAAACCTCAAAATCAAGGTTTTAAGAACCAATTTTTCGTCAAAAACCTCAAAATCAAGATTTTAGGAGCCATTTTTTGTCAAAAGAAAAAAAAAAGTTGAAACTCAAAATCAAGTTTAAAGAGCAAAATTTTCGTCAAAGACCTCAAAATCAACATTTATAAAGCCAATTTAAACCTCAAAATCAACTTCAATGAGACAATTTTTCGTCAAAAACCTCAAAATCAACTTTAAAGAGGCAATTTTTCATCAAAAACCTCAAAATCATCATTTATAAAGCCAAATTTTCGTCAAAAACCTCAAAATCAACTTTAAAGAGACAATTTTTCGTAAAAAAATCTCAAAATCAAGATTTTAAGAGCCATTTTTTGTCAAAAGAAAGAAAGAAAGAAAAGAAAAGAAAGTTGAAACTCAAAATCAAGTTTAAAGAGCGAAATTTTCGTCAAAGACCTCAAAATCAACATTTATAAAGCCAAATTTTCTTTTTAAAAAAACCTCAAAATCAGCTTTAAAGAGACAATTTTTCGTCAAAAACCTCAAAATCATTGCTTTAAGAGCCAAATTTTCGACAAAAACCTTAAAATCAACATTTATGAAGCCAAATTTTCGTATAAAAAAACCCTCAAAATCTACTTTAAAGACACAATTTTTCGTCAAAAACCTCAAAATCATGGTTTTAAGAGCCGATTTTTCGTCAAAGAATCTCAAAATCAACATTTTAAAACCCCAATTTTCTTCGGAGGCGCACTGTGAAAGAGTTTGGGAACCTCTGATCTAGACGATAAAAACAAAAGGGAAAAAAAATTGGAAGTGACGAAACTTGTCCAAAAGTAGCTTCTAACTTTGTTTTGTCAAATGATTGTCAAATATCTCCGGAAAAAACGTTATAACGGCAAAATGGAATCGAATAAACCTTGTCCACAGGTCCATTTTCTTTTTTCCTTTTTAGTAGTAGTTTTCTTTTGTCGCTTTTCCGAGAAAAAAAAAATCTTATACGAACGTTATCAATGATTTATTGGGTCTGTTGATAAATGGAATTCGAGCCTCCACTCTCTCATAAAATCTTTTCACATATTGGGCATGAAACGGGAGCGTCATGTGAAATCAGAAGAGACGAAAACGCCTTAGGGGATTTTCCAAACCTTTTTCTTCAATCATGTCACGTCAACGCCCGTCATAATGGAATCAAAAATTATATGAAAATAATGAATTTATTATTAAAATTACATTTATTGTTCGTGGTAAAATTTTGAAATTTTCTTTAGGTAACAAATCTTTTTATCTGAAGCGAGAGGCATGAAATATAAGCTTTGTTTTGATTTAAAAAAACTAAAAGAGTATTTTCATCTTTATTTTCCCCCTTCTTTGAACTTGATCTGTCTTCATTCTTAAATCATTAGTCTGGATAAGTCGCTTTTGTAGAGAATTTCGCTTTTTAGCTGATTTTATGTTATTCTGTACTCGAAAAAGTTGAAAGAAAAAAAGTCTTTCAGTAAGTAATAAAATTGAATTACATTGTAATTATGTACATGTAATAATCTTTAACTTTTTTAATGAAATATTTTTTTTAATGTACCCCACCCCTGCTTATTGATCGTTAATTGATTTTTGAATTTAATTCTCTACAACTTATACGAAATAAACTTTTTGATTAGATGAAGTTTTCCCTCCTTCAGAGGTCAAAATTGAAAATCAAGTTTTTTTGTAGCCTCGTAGCTCAGATATTTTTGGTCCTACAAAAAATCCATTTAGTTCAAAATTGTAGAAAATTAAATAAGCTTTAATTTTGTACTTTTAATGTTTTCGTCTACGACCAAAGGTTTTCGAGATATTGGCGAAAAAACGAAAAAAAAAAGTTGGCTTTTAAAACCGCTCCTGAGGATAAACGGCACTGCTTTAATTTTGTTTTTATAAAATTTTTATAATGAAATTTTTTTTTAATGTACCCCCACCCCTGCCTATTGATCGTTAATTGATTTTTGGGATTTGTTTTTAAAAATTAATTTAATTCTCTACAACTTTTACAAAATGAACTTTTTGATTAGATGAAGTTTTCTCTCCTTTAGAGGTCAAAATTGAAAATCCGATTTTTTTGTCGCCTCGTAGCTCAGACAGGTTTGGTCCTACAAAAAATTTGTTTAGTTCAAAATTGTAGAAAATTAAATAAGCTTTAATTTTGTACTTAAAATGTTTTCGCCTAAGACCTACGGTTTTCGAGATATTGGCGAAAAAACGAAAAAAATTCGCCTTTAAACCTCTCCTGAGGTCAAACGGCACTGGTTTCAGTTAGGGGGACCAACCCCTACCACATTCCCGCTATTGCGATAAGGAAATGCCCTCAAAATTCCAAGGCTCACGGAGCTTAAGAAAAGTCCTCTTTTGACTTGAGGGTCCTTCCGACTCTTTTGTCCATGTATACCGCCTTAAATTTCCATTTAAATTTTATCCTGACAAAAATTTTCACTGTTTTCTTACTTCATTTATATACTGGGGATATTACAAGAAGAGCTAAATAAGTAATTACTCTTTGAAATCTCCTCAAGAAAATAGCAGAATGTTGTTCCAGCCGTTTGTACATTTGTGTCTTTTGCTTGAGTAAAACTTAACAAGAACGTTCTAGATAATTACGATTAAATTCGCAACAATTTAACATTCTATTGTACAAAATCTCCATTGTGAGGAAACTCAAAATGATTTGGCTCCAGGAAGCTTTCGAAGGTAGCACTCACATCCCCCTATTATTATGAGTCTGTGGGAGGCTTTTATAGCTCTTCCGGAACTTCCCTATCCGGCGTATCCCCAGGTTCAAAACTTTAATTCGATCAAGTCATGAAATCTTCACTTCGTGACGTTTTTCTTCACCTTATAATTATATACGCCCAACAATGTTTTAAGCGTGAAGAAAAGCTTTGTTTGGCTTTAATGGATGGCTTTTATTATGTCCGCATAAGTACCATCTTAAGCCTAACGAAATTAACGGGAAACCAAGAAATCCTCATTACCATAGTTAACCCACGCTTATTTTAATATAAATCAAAACCGAATTATTAAAAATCCTATTATAAAAAGTTCCGTAAGAAGCCTTTTGTGATAGAAAAGCTTCCCAGAAAATAAAATTACGTTGATTATTTTTTTACACCTCAAGATTTTTAATAAAACCCACAAAAAATAAAAATGAAATGAAACTTATTCAATATAGTACAGTCAATCTAAAGCCTGGGGGTGGAAAAAAAAAAAGGTATTTTGTTTCTCTTCGGAAATATGTAGAGGTTGGTCCCCTGATTAACCAAAAAAAAGTCCATAACCGATACCCGTGCGCTTTGGCGTCAAGAGCGTTTTTAAGGTGATTTTTTTCGTTTTTTCGCAAATATCTCGAAAACTGTAGGTCGTAGGCGAAATAATTTTTAGTACAAAATTTAAGATATTTAAATTTTCTACAATTTTGAGCTAATACAATTTTTTGTAGGACCAAACGTATCAGAGCCACGAGGTGGAAAAAAAACGGGGTTTTCTATTTTGACCTCTGAAGGAGGGAAAACGTCTTCTAATCAAAACAGTGTACTTAATAAAAGTTGTGGAAAATTTAATAAACGTTTTAAAACAACTCTCAAAAGGCAATAAACGATACATGTTGATCGTTAATTGATTCTCGATAGTTGATTAACAATGGAAATCGAATTCTCTACAATGTTTACTTAGTAAGATTTTTTGATTAGAAAACGCCTTCCTTGCTTTTTTCCGACTTTTCTAAAATCTGACTGTTTTCATAGGAAAAACTCAAAAATCCCCCTTTTTTGTCGCCGCTTAGCTCAAAAACCTTTGGTCCTAGAAAAAATCTTAGTAAATCAAATCTGTAGCACATTTTATAAGCTTTAATTTTGTTTTTATAAAATTTTTTGAAATTTTAATTTTTGAATGAAACTTGTTTTGAATTTTTTTGAAATTTACCCACACCCCTGCCTATTTATCGTTAATTGCCTTTTTAGAGTTGTTTTCAAAAGGTAATTAAATTCTCTACAACTTTTATTAAGTACTCTTTTTTGATTAGATGACGTCTTCTCTCCTTCAGAGGTCAAAATAGAAAACCCCGTTTTTTCTCCACCTCGTAGCTCAGATACGTTTGGTCCTACAAAAAATTGTACTAGCTCAAAATTGTAGCAAATTCAAAAATCTTTAATTTTGTACAAAACATTATTTCGCCTACGACCTACGGTTTTCGAGATATTTGCGAAAAAAAGACAAAAATCACCTTAAAAACGCTCCTGACGCCAAAGCGGTTATGGACTTTTTTTTGGTTAATCAGGGGACCAACGCCTACACATTTCCGTAGAGAAACAAAATACCTTATTTATTTCTTTTATTTGGCCTTTTCGGGCTTAGATTGACTGGACTAATTTTGGCGATACGTCACTATGTATTTCCACAAACTTTTTAAGTAGGTACCTACTTGTTTTTAATTCGATTTTTATTAAAATTTGTATCGAAAAAGTTATCGAATTCAAAAGAGTACTTGAAAGTTCGATCTCGTTTGAACTATAGCGAGAAAGTTCCCTATCATTTCCATAATGTATGTATTTCTTCTAAGGAAAGAATTTCCTAGAAGGGTGAGTAGGAAGAAAGACGATATCGTAGGGGTCAGCTCATTCGTGCGCACCATCGCCCCTATAAAACAACATTTTTTTATACAAATTATCGCTACACATTTGTTTCAAAATTATGCACCAAAAATTAACGTATTCGAGATGACCATTAAGCCCATACGTGATCCCAGTTGGTTCTCAGATTTAGGAGGATGACGTGGACTGAAAATTTAATTTTAAGAAAATTAATCTATTCGATTAAGCCCATGAATTTGCGTATTGTCTTTGTATTTAGGCTACTAATCAAATCATTAATCACCCTTCGCCTAAATACATCCTCCACATGTCACACTAGAAGTTCAGCCTGATATAACATTATTAAATAGCTATAGACAGATGAAATACTTATTAAGACAGTTTTCAACAATTCATTTTTTACGACCTCGGATTCTTGTTTTTCTCCCTAATAATGGTCAAAAACCACATTTTGAATGAAATCAAAAAAATGAAAATTTTAGCGCCCAAAAAGTGAAAAAGGGTCCGCCCTTTGGTGGGGTCGAAAAAATATTTTTATACCAATCTAAAACGACTTTAGATTCTTGTTTTTCACCCTAAAAATGCTCAAAAACCAGATTTTAGTTGAAATAAAAAAAATTAAAATTTTAGGGCCCGAAAAGTGAAGAAGGTTCCCCCCTTTGGTGAGGTCGAAAAAAATATTTTTATATCCAAAAAACGACTTTAGATTCTTGTTTTTCACCCTAAAAATGCTCAAAAACTACATTTTGGATGAAATCAAAAAATGAAAATTTTCGGGCTTAAAAAGTGAAGAAGGGTCCCTCCCCCTTTGGTGAGGTCGAAAAAAAAAATTTTCATATCCCGAAAATGACCTCGGATTCTTGTTTTTCACCCTAAAAATGGTCAAAAACCGCATTTTGGATGAAATAAAAAAATGAAAATTTTCGGGCCCAAAAAGTGAAGAAGGGTCACCCCTTTTCAAAATTGTCTGGTCAAAAGGGTCTTATTCAAAAAGGTTCAAAATTAGGCTAAAAAGTGTCTTTTCCTGTCAAAAAAAGGTTCAAAATCAGGCTGAAATGGGTCTTTTCTTGTCAAAACAGTTCAAAATTGTCTTTGGATTGTTGTCGTAGGTTGTTTTCGGTTTTTAGGATGTTTTATAAAGCTCCGACCTCCGATATGGAAGTGTAGGTAAAATATTTTTTCGCCGTTTTACGCCCATGTTTCAAAAAGATAGAAAAATTAAAAATGATCTACTGCGGGATTCGTATTCATAATGGTGCAGGGGCTTAATTCCATTAGCATGTTATAACAGTTTGTTACTGATAAAGGCGACGTCCTTCCCTAATAATTATCATTTTCAGTCTCGTTTTTAGGATTTTTCGTTTTTGAAGAAAATAGAAATTGCCTTTTTATTAAAAAAAAAGGAAAATTTAAAAGCGGAATTAAACGAAGGTGAGAAAAAAAATTAAAGACTTTTCAATGAAGGGGGAAATGACTTTATTTAATAAATTTTCTCTGTCATTCACCCTCTTCTGGGTGTCAACATTTTTTTACAATATCCACCTAATTTCGCACTGAAAAGCAATTAATTTTTTTTTCTTCCTTCAAGTTTCCATTTAATTTTCCTTTTCTATGAGCATCTTTTTGAAATAGAAGCTAATTATTTTTTGTCCAGTTTGATTAAAAAAAATGTTCGGACAAAAAAGGTGAATTTATGTGAACTAGACAGGTTTATAAATGAGATTTGTGTCGGATGATGCCACCTGTTTGCAGGAAAAATCTTGTATTCATTAAAGAGGGATTTTGAGGTTCTTGATTTAGCATGTTCATGGTTTTTTTTCTTTTTCTTTTTTCTCCTTTTATGTAGGACGATTTTTAGGATGTTCACTCATGGTGTCAGGAATGGGATGATTTATCCAAAATGTGGTTTTTGACCATTTTTAGGGTGAAAAACAAGAATCTGAAGTCGGTTTCGGGATATATGTATAAAAAAATTTTTTTCGACCTCACCAAAGAAGGGACCCTTCTTCACTTTTTAGACCTAAAAATTTTCATTTTTTGATTTCATCCAAATTGTGGTTTTTGACCATTTTTAGGGTGAAAAACAAGAATCTGAAGTCGGTTTTGGGATGTAAAAACATTTTTTTGGACCTCACCAACGTGCAGGTTTTTTCACTTTTTGGGACCGAAAATTTTAATTCTTTGATTTCATCCAAAATGCGGCTTTTGACCATTTTTAGGGTAAAAAACAAAATCTAAAGCCGTTTTTGGGATATAAAATTTTTTTTTGACCTCACCAAAAGAGAAACCCTTTTTTACTCTTTGGGCCCGAAAATTTTCATTTTTTGATTTCATCCAAAATGCGGTTTTTGACCAACTTAAGGGTGAAAAACAAGAATCCGAGGTCATTTTTGGGATATGAAAAATTTTTTTTTCGACCTCACCAAAGGGGGACCCTTTTTCACTTTTTAAGCCCGAAAATTGTCATTTTTTGATTTCATCCAGAATGTGGTTTTTGACCATTTTTAGCTAATGGAAAGGCAATTTCCAAACAGATTTCGACCCTTTTTCGACAGGAAAATACACAGTTTAGCCTAATTTTGAACCTTTTTGGATAAGAAGAGACACTTTTCAGTCAGATTTTGACCAATGTTTTTGACAGGAAAAGACACCTTTCAACAGGTTTTGACATTGTCCTGTTTTATTGATAATAAAAGACCCTTTTCAGCTAGATTTTAACTCCTTGGTGTAGGTACGGAAAATGTAAAATTTCTTCTGGTTAACCTACCCCAAAGCCACTTTCCCCCTTTCCTTTGTATATTCAGGATTATTTTTTATGTTTCAGATGAGCAACTGGGGATTTTGGATTTGGGCCTGTTTAGCTGCATGGTGCGCGACGGTGGGGGCAGCCCAGCCCATGCCAGCGGACGCAATGGCGAGACCCGCCCGTCCCAAAACTTTCGACTCCCCAGACGATTTGCGAACTTATTTGAACCAACTCGGACAATATTACGCCGTCGCTGGAAGGCCAAGGTTATATAAAAAAATATTCGAAAATCTCGTAACTTTGTACTTTCAGATTTGGAAAAAGAACATTCGGTCCAAGGATACATCTTCCGGCGATCGAAGGACTTAACAGCTACAGATACCCTTTAGCAGATCCGAGCGAACTTTACGAGCTCCTATACCCGCAGGCGGACTGAAGTTTTTGTTGTTCCCACCCACTAATTGTAACCCTTCCCAAAATAATTTTTCTTCTTTTTTCATTTCATAGTCAGCTTATGTAAATAATCCAATATTTTAAATAAATCATCCAGTTTTAGAAATTTTCTTTTGTTTTCATTAGAGTAAGAATCAAAAAAATTTATTTTTTATTTTCTCCTTATGCTTTGTCTTAAAAATATATAAATTCGATTTTAAAAAAAGAATAATTTTTCTATATATTTTTGTCAATTATTGTAATTATTTTGTTAATTGTATAATATTGTTGACAGAATAAAAATGGAAAATGTGTGCTTCCTGCCAAAATCATGTTTCGGTCGACCCGATATTGCGGAGAAAAAAAAAATAGTTTGTGAAATTCTGTAGAAACATAATAAAGTCATTTTAAAAAGCAATCCGATGGTACATAAAATCGACGTCATCTCCTCAAAGTTCGAGTGGTTAGTTAAAGGTAGGTACTTAAGAAACATTTTGAGAGGTTGGGGCACTAGAAGTTGAGGGAAGGGACTTTTCTTTAATAATCTAGTTTGTTGTAAACCAGCAATTTAAAGTCAAATAATGCGAAAGAAAGATCTGGGCTGGTAATTATGAAAGTGGAAATCGATTCTTTGCTAGATTTTCAGTAACTTTTACTTAGAACAATTTTTTGATAGGACCAAACTGTCCGAACGTTTGGTCCTATAAAAAAGTGTTTTAAGTAAAAGTTACTAGAAATCAAGCTTATAATTTATTTACATCGTCAAAAAATAGGGTTTGTATATAAAATAACGAAGTTAGGGTCCTTCATGAGCACCCTGTACGTCGGGTCCAAAAGTTATTGATGCCAATCGATTTCTCGCTCAAAATTAAGGGGGGTTTACTTCGATACTTTTTTTCGTCAGGTCAAAAGTCTGGCCGATAATTGGCAGAAAATCCCAAAATGGCACTTTTATGTCTTTTGGTAGAAACTTAATTCAGACTTTTATATTATAAAGGAAGGAGGATAGGCCTTTCCTATTTAAAAAGGGTCTAAATCTGGCTGAAAAGGGCCTTTTCTATTCAAAAAGGGTCAACTTCAGTCTGAATAGTGTTTTCCTTGTCAAGAAAGTAAAAATTTTACAGAAAAGATATTTTCTTATCAAAGCAGGTTCAAAATCAGGCTGTGAACATTGTCTTTTCTTGTCAAAAAGGGTTTAAATCTGGCTAGAAAGGGTCGATTTTTGTCAAAAGGGATCATAATATCTCTTAAAAGTGTCGTTCTTAGTCAAGAAGGTCAAAATATAACCGAAAAGGGTCTCTCTCTTTTTTTTATCAAAAAAATTATCAAAATCTTGCTGAATAGTGTCTTTTCTTGTCAAAAAGGGTCAAAATCTGGCTGAAAAGAGTCGATTTTTGACAAGAAAGTTTCATAATCTGTCTAAAAGTGTTTTTCCTTGTCAAAAAGGGGCTAGATCTGGCTGATAAGCGTCGATTTTTGTCAAAAAGGGTCAAAAGTCTAAAACGTGTTTTTTCTTGTCAAAAAGGCTCAAAATCAGGCTGGAAAGTTTCTTTCCTCGTCAAAAAGGCTCAAAATATAGCTGAAAAGGATCTCTTTTTTTGTCAAAAAGATCAAAATCTGGCTGAAAAGGGTCGATTTTTGTCAAAAAGGGTCAAAATCTGGCTGAAAAGGATCTTTTCTTGTCAAAGTTGTTTTTGGGGGTAACAGATATAGAGAGGTGAATAAATTCTTTCGAAAATGGAGAAAACGGGGATAAATTGCGTAGAAAAGGGAAATTTTGAGGGAATTTTTATTCTCAGATTACAGCTTGTCAACACGACAAACTTTTTTTCTTTCGATATAACCACACTGAAGGTTCACTTCCCTCTCAAAGTCAAACTACCAAATAAAAACTTCAATTAATTTCAATCAACGAAATTTATATGATGTGAAACAAAACTAATCCTCACAATGAGTAGACATATTATTGTGTTTTTCCTGTTCACTTTTCTCTATTTAATTAATTCCGAGGAGTTATGCATGATTGATAAAAGAGACGAATGCGAAGGAAATCAAGAGACTTCAAGAGCTTCTTTTAGGTAAAGAAATTTATTTAAGGGTGCTACCCATGCCTAAGTCCCCTGAGTTGGTATACGATTACCATGTGTTTGATCATTCACCATTTTCTGCATAAGTAATGCATCAAGAATTCATAACTGATATCATGCGAATAACATGAAATCGTGCAGCATTGAATAAAATAATAAACATTCTAGGTATGTTTTGTACGATGTGAATCCTTCAGAAGGGTTTAACCTCCGCCGCGATGTTTTCATGAGATTCGCAGTCTTCATCAAAAAATTGAACGCTGAATCCAAAGATTATTGGTATTTGGTAAGTTGTCATTCATATTCCTCATAGCCACCATACCCTAGCACTGCACTCTTTAATCATTCTTTTCTTCCCTATCATTCTTTGTTGAAAATTTTCAGGTGCTTCCACCATGGGACCATTTATATCATTGGCGATCCGAAGAAATCGACCAAAATTTTATACCTTGGAGTCACTTTTTTGATGTAAACAGCATGCGACGATTCGCTCCTGTTATAGAAATGAATGAATTCCTTGAAGGTTTTTATCAATTAAAGCAGACGTTCCCAAACTTTTTTGCAGTGCGCCCCCGCTTTTTAACCAATGAAAACCTGTGCGCAAAAAAAAAGTTTTGAATGTTAATTTTGAGATTTTTGACGAAAATTGGGGTTTTAAAAATGTAGATTTTGAGGTTTTGGACAAAATAAATTGCACTTAAAACGCTGATTCTTTCAGTTTTCAAAATTGGCTCTTAAAACCATGATTTTGATTTTAGCGGATTTTAACGAAAATTTGGCTTTAGAAATGTTGACTTAGAAGTTTTTGACGAAAATCAGGCTCTTAAAACCTTGATTTTGAGATTTTTGACGAAAAAAGGCTCTTAAAACTTTGATTTTGAGGTTTTTGGACGAAAATTGTGCTTTGAAAATGTTGTTTTTGACGAAAATTTGGCTCTTGAAACCTTGATTTTGAGGTTTTTGACGAAAAATGTCTTTTAAAACTCTGATTTTGAGATTTTTTGACGAAAATTGGGCCTTGCCATAATTAATGTTGATTTTGAGGTTTTTGACAAAAATTCGAATCTTAAAACCTTGATTTTGAGATTTTTGACAAGGCTCTTAAAACTTTGATTTTGAGGTTTTTGGACGAAAATTGGGCTTTACAAATCTAGATTTTGAGTTTTTTGACGAAAATTCGGATCTTAAAACCTTGATGAGATTTTTGACGAAAAATGTCTCTTAAAAAACTTTTATTTTTAGGTTTTTGGACGAAAACTGTGCTTTACAAATGTTGATATTGAGGGTTTTTTGACGAAAATTTGGCTCTTGAAACCTTGATTTTCTTTTTTTTTTTTTTTTTACGAAAATGACTTTTTTTTAGATTTATAACGAAAATTGTCTCATAAGAATTTGATTTTGAGGTTTTTGGACGTAAATGAGGCTTTACAAATGTTGATTTTGAGGTTTTTGACGAAAAATTGGCTCTTAAAATGTCGATTTTGAGGTTTTTGATGATAAATAGGCTTAAAATATGTTCAAAAAGAAAGAAAGAAAAAAAAATTAATTTTTGGGGGATATTTGAAGAAGAAACAAAAAAAAAATCTTGAGCCTCAAACCTCAAAATCAACATTTGCAAAGCCTAATTTTCGTCCAAAAACCTCAAAGTCAAAATTTATAAAGCCTCATTTACGTCCAAAAACCTCAAAATCAACATTTATGAACCCCAATTTTCGTCGAATAACCTCAAAATCAACATTTTTAGAGCCTAATTTTCGCCAAAAAAAACCTCAAAATCAACATTTATGAACCCTAATTTTCGTCGAAAAACCTCAAAATCAGCATTTATTAAGCCTAATTTTCGTCAAAAATCTTCTAATTCGACATTTATACAGCCAAATTTTCGTCAAAAACCTCAAAATCAACTTTAAATTGACAATTTTTCGTCAAAAACCTCTAAATCATGGTTCTAAGAGCCAACTTTTTTGTCAAAAATCTCAAAATCGACGTTTCAAGTGCAATTTCTTTTGTCTAAAACCTCAAAATCAACATTTTAAAACCCCCTTCAAAAACCTCAAAATCAACATTTTAAAACCCCCTTCAAAAATCTCAAAGTTAACATTCAGAACATTTGGGGGGGGGGCAAAGGTTTTCATTTGTTTAAAAGGGTGCACAGTGAAAAAGTATGGGAACCTCTGAATTTAAAAAATCCAAACTAAAAACTTCCTTTCCAGATGCTGGACATCACATCAATAACGTCTATCAGCTTCAGCATTTTAAAGGCGCCTTTTCAAAAGACTGGAAATGGGACGACAAATGGAAAGTCGAAGACTGCAAAGAGAATCCAAAATGGAAAAAGTATTTTAAAACATCGTTTTTCTTTATCTAATGGTTTTTTTAGGACTGAAAAATTTTCAAAGAATTTATGGGGTGAAGAAATAACATCGGATGCTGTTCAATGTGTGTCCTTTCAAGGAGGAGCTAGCCTGTTGAAAGAAGTTTTGAATACCAATAACAGCATGTAAGTTTAGTATCCAGAAAAAGGAAGCTGTTGTCATGGAAACGTTTTTTTCAGGTCGACACTTTTTCATCACGGGGAAATCGTTCTTCATGACCATTTTGGTGACAAAACTTACTGGGAATGTCGCCGAAGTATGCGCTTTGCTCCTTTTCTGGTCCAAGAAGCGACCAAGTTTAGAAAAAAATTTCTCAAAAGTGACGACTCCTTGGATCAAACTTTGAAAGCGGAAAGATGGGAAACTGATGTAATTTTGAATTTATTTATTATCCCACCTTTGTTCGGAAAGTGTTAATGAGTATTTTAGACTGAAAGTGAGGCATTAGGAGGGCCATTTCTCTGCGTCCATTTAAGAAGAAGGGATTTTCTTTTGGGACGTGCTGATCAAGTCCCTTCAATCGAGTACGCTGCTGAACAAATAAAAAAGAAATTAAAGGAGTTGAATCTCAATGTTCTTTTTTTGAGCAGTGACGCCCCAGATGATGGTACTACCTTTTATTTTTAGACATAATACAAATATTTAAATTTTAGAGGTTCTACAACTCAAAAATATTCTAAAAGACTTCTCTGTGATTCAATACAAGCCAGATGAAGAGTCTAAAATTAAATTTAAAGACGGAGGTGTTGCAATTATTGATCAAATCATATGCAGCCATGCCAGGTGAGTACAAGAAGTACATAAAAGGAGTGTTTTTTGAGCTTCCTTTGGACCGATCGACTTGAAATTTTTGGGGCTTTTTCTTATCACTTTGAAGAAGATATGTGCCAAATTTCAAGTCGATTGATTCATATGGAGATGAGAAAATGACGTTTATTATTTGCAGATATTTTATTGGAACTCATGAATCGACCTTTTCATTCAGAATTCAAGAGGAAAGAGAAATTTTAGGATTTCAGAGTTCTACGACATTCAACAGGCTCTGCGGTGAAGACAAAGGCTGTCCTGAGCCTTCCAAATGGACAATTGTTAAATAAGAAAAAAAAAATTTCAATTTTATTTAATTTTTTTAACAACTTTGTGTTTCAAAAAAAAAATTCTAATTGGAATGAAATTTCGGTACAAAGTTCATAAATTAAAAACAAGTTATGAAACAAACAAATTTTGTTTTAATAATCAGAAAAAAAATTCATTTTTTCTTTCCACGATTTGAAATGAAACCATTTAAGCTTTTCTCATGTGTTTTTGAACTTTTCGGCTCCGTCGCCTGAAAGAATGGCTTTGATCTCGTCAGCGTTTAATGTCTCGTATTTAAGCAAGGCTTCCGCAAGTAGTTTGTGCTCTTTATGATGTGCCTTCAGAATCGCTTTTGCTCTTTCATAAGAATCCTAAAACGTAAAAATAATGGAAGTTTATGAATTGATGAGGTTTCATTTAAAAAATGTCTCATTTAATCCAAAGAAAAAGGAGCTTTGATCCCCTAATCCGTTAAAAAAGAATATTTAATCCATTAAAAAAAGGGAACTTTAATCCCCAAATCCGTTAAAAAAGGAAGCTTTAATCCCCAAATCAATTAAAGAAGAAGCTTTAATCCCCTAATCCATTAAAAAAGAAGCTTTAATCCCCTAATCCGTTAATAAAAATAAGCTTTAATCCCCTAATCCGTTACAAAAATAAGCTTTAATCCCCTAATCCGTTACAAAAAGAAGCTTTAATCCATTAAAAAGAAGCTTTAATCTCTTAATCCATTCAAAAAAGAAGTTTTAATCCTCTAATCCGTTAAATAAAGAAGTTTTAATCCCCTAATCTGTTTTAAAAAAGGTTTAATCCCCTAATTCGTTAAAATAGGAAGCTTTAATCCCCAAATCCATTAAAGAAGAAGCTTTAATCCCCTAATCCGTTAAAAAAAAAGCTTTAATCCCCTAATCCGTTTAAAAAAGAAGCTTTAATCCCCTAATCCATTAAAAAAAAGTACCTTTAATCCATTAAAAAAAGAAGCTTTAATCCCCTAGTCTGTTAAAAAAAAGAAGCTTGAATCCGCTAATCCGTTAAAAAAGAAGCTTTAATCCCCCAATCCTTTAAAAAAAAAGAAGCTTTAATCCCCCAATCCTTTAAAAAAAGAAGCTTTAATCCCCCAATCCTTTAAAAAAGAAGCTTTAATCCCCCAATCCTTTAAAAAAAGAAGCTTTAATCCCCCAATCCTTTAAAAAAGAAGCTTTAATCCCCCAATCCTTTAAAAAAGAAGCTTTAATCCCCCAATCCTTTAAAAAAGAAGCTTTAATCCCCTAATCAATTTTAAAAAAGTAGCTTTAATCCCCTAATCCATTCAAAAAGAAGCTTTAATCCTCTAATCCGTTAAAAAAAGGAAGCTTTAATCCCCAAATCTATTAAAGAAGAAGCTTTAATCCCCTAATATGTTTAAAAAAGAAGCCTTAATCCCCTAATCCGTTAAAAAAGCATAATCCTCTAATCCGTTAAAAAAAGAAGCTTTAATCCCCTAATCCATTAAAAAAAGTAGCTTTAATCCATTAAAAAAAGAAGCTTTATTTCTCCCCAATCGATTAAAAAAGTAGGTTTAATCCCCTTATCTATTAAAAAAAAGAAGCTTTAATCCCCTAATCCTTTAAAATAGAAGCTGTAATCCCCTCATCCTTTAAAACAGAAGCTTTAATCCCCTAATCCATTTAAAAAAGTACCTTTAATCCCCTAATCCATTAAAAAAATTACCTTTAATCCCCTAATCCATTAAAAAAACTTTAATCCCCTAATCCGTTAAAAAAGAAGTTTTAATCCACTAATCCATTAAAAAAGAAGCTTTAATCCCTAATCCATTAAAAAAAAGAAGCTTTAATCCAATAATCCATTTAAAAAAGTAGCTTGAATCCCCTAATTCATTAAAAAAAGAAGCTTTAATCCAATAATCCATTTAAAAAAGTAGCTTTAATCCCCTAATCCATTAAAAAAAGAAGCTTTAATCCAATAATCCATTTAAAAAAGTAGCTATAATCCCCTAATCCATTAAAAAAGAAGCTTTAATCCCCTAGTCTGTTAAAAAAAGAAGCTTTAATCCGCTAATCCGTTAAAAAAGAAGCTTTCATCCCCTAATCCTTAAAAAAAAAAAAAAAAAAAAATCCAAGAGAGAAATAATATCAATAGTTGGCCCTACAAAACTGGTCAACTTTTCCCATTAATATCTCCTGAACGGCTGGACCGATTTTAAATTTTCAAAGCTCATTTGATGAAAAATTTAATAATCTTTCATTTTTCATTGTTAAGTTGCTAAAACCGATAGTTTTCGAGCTAGAGGGAAAAAACTGAAAAAGTGTCAATTCAACCGTCTTCTCAAAATCGAGGATGAAGCACATGGAGGAGAAAGACGAAAACTTGGCTTTAAAGTTATCCTTACCTGAAGTATTTTCTTAATTTCAGTGTCGATCTGATCAGTCGTATTGGGAGAAAGTTCATTAACAGGGATTATAGCTTTGCTAGTGTCATCATGCGTCCTTAGGCCAAGTGATTCAGACATTCCCCAATTTTTGACCATGGAAATCGCAATAGCTGTAGCTTGCTAAAGAACTCATTATATTTCATCATTAAAATTAGAGATAATTACTTTCAGATCGCTGGAAGCTCCATTGGTGATTTTGTCCGAGCCAAAAATAAGCTCTTCGGCAGCTCGGCCGCCCATCATGGTATCCATCATGGCCAAAAGTTGATGTTTGGTAACATGATATGCCTCTTTTTCAGGCATATAGGCCGTGTGGCCCAAAGAAGGACCGCGTGGTATTATAGTCACTTTGTGAAGAGGGTGACTTCCTTTTGTGTAGAATGCGACAAGTGTATGACCACCTTCATGATACGCAGTAATCGCATTCGCTTCTTCATCTGGAATCCTCGATTTCCTTTCAGGCCCCATCAAAACTTTATCGCGAGCGTCTTCCAAGTGCTTCATAGTCACACATTCCGCTCCATCGATGGCAGCCTTCAGGGCAGACTGGTTCACCATATTTTCCAAATCTGCACCCGTAAATCCAGTCGTCCCTCGAGCAAGAAGGTCCACATCAACACTCTTGCAGCGTATTTTGCCAATATAAAGTTGCAAAATTTCTTTCCTCCCGACCAAATCTGGCGTTGGAACCTAAAAAAAGGTAATTGTATGGAACATGGGGGAAATCAACTTACATTAACTTCGACATCAAATCTTCCAGGTCTTAATAAAGCTTTATCTAAATCATCTCGTCTATTTGTCGCCCCTAACACTATAACATTTTCATTTTTATGAAATCCGTCCATTTCAGAAAGCAATTGATTTATCGTTTGGTTCGCATATGGATGAAGAACCGAATTCGTTCTTTTCGCCCCCACGGAATCGATTTCATCGATAAATATGACACATGGGGAACGATCTTTGGCTGCTTCTGCAAAAGAAATTATGAAGAAACAATTTTTTTTTAATTTACTGAATAGATCTCGAACTCTTCTGGCTCCTTGTCCGACAAGGATTTCGTCAAATTCGGGTCCTGCGGCATGAAAAAAAGGGACACCGGCTTCGCCTGCGACTGCTCGGGCCAAAAGCGTCTTCCCTGTTCCGGGAGGCCCGACTAGTAAAACACCTTTTGGTAATTTACCACCGAGGTTTTCAAATTTTTCAGGATTCTTTAAAAACTCGACGACATCTTTCAGTTCTTGTTTGGCCTCATCAGCCTGAAAATTGGTTTAATGTAAAACTGGTTTAAAGGACAATTACCCCTTTGACATCATTGAAAGTGACATGGATTTCTTCAGGGTCGACTTCAACTTGATTTCCGATTTGAATTCTAAATATAGACCCATTAGCGCTTGCCATAAGTGAGACCAGAATTGACAAAAACAAAAGAATCATAAGCACGTTTTGAACTAATTTAAGCCATTTGGCCGATTTCCCTAATCCTTTGACGTTTTGCTGCCCGACCATGTATCCTTCAGCGAATGCGATCTTTGCTTTCTCAACTTCGGATAACGTCGCACCAGCTTCGGTTGTGAATAAATCTAACCAAAAAATTATTAAGTTGTAGTTTTTGACAGGGAAATACTTTTTAAAGTGGCGCTTTCGTGTTCCAGCATGGATGGGTCGGGCATCTGTGGTTTGTTTGCTGGCGTTTCTTTCTCGAATCCAAAAGCTTGACGGATACGATGAATAAATCCGGGGCTCCTTGAGACTTCCGCTTTGATACTCCTGTCTGTTTTAAACCCCCTAACCTGAACATCTGAAAATTACAAAAAAAATGTTGAAATGAACATTAAAATGAAGGAGCTCAACTGCAAAAAGTTATAAATTATAATGTAGTACCACTCAAGTTGAAAAGTAAGGAAGTCATGCGCTTTAGGAAGGGCAGGAACTTTTGGCCCAATGAGAGGTCAGAAACTTATAAGCCAATAGAAGAGGAGGGAATTCTTGGGCCAATAGGCAGTCTAGGAGCCAATTGAGGTTGCTAAAATAGGAAGACGAGGGCCAATAGATTGAAGTAAAAAATGACCCATTGAAGATGGAACTGACAGGCTAATCAGAGCCAGGCGCAAAAGGTCAGGAACTCCAGGACAAATAATGGCAATACGAGGCCAGTAACTTTTATGCCATTAGGAGACCAGGAAATTACAGGCCAATTGAAGACAAGAGAACTCACTGGCCAATAAGAGGCAAGGAACTTACAGGCCAATAGGAGACCAAGAATCCACAGGCCAATAAGAAACCGGGAATCCAGAGGCAAAGAACTCCTGGACCAAAAATAAGAAGCATGCAAATTTTAAGCCAATAAGAGGCCCGTGACTTTTAAGCCAATAGGAGGCCAGCAACTTTTAAGCCAATAGGAGGCCAGTAACTTTTAAGCCAATAGGAGGCCAGCAACTTTTAAGCCAATAGGAGGCCAGAAACTTTCAAGCCAGTAGGAGGCCAGTAACTTTTATGCCAATAGGACACCAGGAACTCACAGGCCAATAAGAAACCGGGAATCCAGAGGCAAAGAACTCCTGGACCAAAACTAAGAAGCATGCAACTTTCAAGCCAGTAGGAGGCCAGTAACTTTTATGCCAATAGGACACCAGGAACTCACAGGCCAATAAGAAACCGGGAATCCAGAGGCAAAGAACTCCTGGACCAAAACTAAGAAGCATGCAACTTTCAAGCCAGTAGGAGGCCAGTAACTTTTATGCCAATAGGACACCAGGAACTCACAGGCCAATAAGAAACCGGGAATCCAGAGGCAAAGAACTCCTGGACCAAAACTAAGAAGCATGCAACTTTTAAGCCAATAGGAGGCCAGAAACTTTCAAGCCAGTAGGAGGCCAGTAACTTTTATGCCAATAGGACACCAGGAACTCACAGGCCAATAAGAAACCGGGAATCCAGAGGCAAAGAACTCCTGGACCAAAACTAAGAAGCATGCAACTTTTAAGCCAATAGGAGGCCAGTAACTTTCAAGCCAGTAGGAGGCCAGCAACTTTTAAGCCAATTGGAGGCCAGTAACTTGTAAGCCAATTGGAGGCCAGTAACTTGTAAGCCAATAGGACACCAGGAACTCACAGGCCAATAGGAGGCCAAGAATAGGAGACCAGCAACTTGTAAGCCAATAGGAGGCCAGTAACTTTTAAGCTAATAGGACACCAGGAACTTGCAGGCCAACAGGAGGCCGAGAATCTACGGGCCAATAGGAGGCCAAGAATAGGAGACCAGAAACTTTTAAGCCAAGAGGATGCCAGTAACTTTAAGCCAATACAACAACAGGAACTCACAGGCCAATCAGAAGCCAGGAACTCAAAAGCCAATAGGCTGTATTTGGTTAGTAGTGGGCCAGGAGCTCAACTGTCATGCCTGAGGCCAGTTACTTTTATGCCAATAGGAGGCCACAAACTTACAGACCAATCGGAGGCCATGAACATAAAGGCCAATAGGAGGCCAGGAAATCATGACCAATCTGTAACTCATGGCCCAATCAAGGATGCTGCTCACCATACAGAGTAAAAACGTCTTTTCAACTGAAATCAAGATATCTCAAAAACGAATGGACCATTCTGAGTAAACTTTCCATAGTAACCATCAAAATGCATAATTGGCAACATTATACTCTACAAAGGGTGAACTTTCTTCAACAGATCTTTCATTAGTCTTTTGAAAACAGGCAATCGCTTGTTTCCCATTGGAGCCTTAATTGTCCCTTCCTTTAGGTAAATTTTTCAGATGTTAAAATTCTTTTGAAATATCATGTGGTTGTTGAATGATTAAAGAATCATCTAACCAAATTTGATGGCTTTGTTTGGTTGTAGGAAGTCGCGCTGGAGGAAACTGTGAGCTTCCGCGATGGGAATGCTGGCCGACAAATTCCGGCTCGAGTTCCTCAACGTAACGAAATTGTCGTCAGCGACCATCTTGAAGCCGGAAAAGCGCCTTTTGAACTTCCTCGGAAAGGTCGCCTCGTCGAACAAGTCCATCGGCAGATCCTCGAAAATCCTGCTTTCTCTTCCAGAAGCCAACGCCTGGAAAAAACCGATGAAAAAAAAGGAACAAAAATGGAAGGAATTACATGTTCGAAGCTATCTGAAAGTCGCAAATTGAAAACGTTGGCTTTGTCGCTAGAGGGTTTTTGAGCGATCCGCGTGACACGTGGGGTGGCCGCCGATGTATATTGGCTTAAATGCAGAAGCACCTTCGGAAATCAAAAGTTAATCGCTTTTCACACAAATTATCTTCTAAGTCTCCATACCTGGTTATACTGTGGTAAAGAAAACATTGAAATTTTTTCCGATTATTGTCAAATCATAAATTTATAGTTTCATGGAATACTTGTAAAAAAAGAATGGTTTAAAAAAATAAATTAAGATTTAAACAGATTTTGAAAATTTTTGTCAGATGACAAAATCCACTTTGGGCTTCGAGAAAAGATATCAGCTGATAATGCGGTTATCGTCTCAATATTTATCTTGAGCTGGTATGACGTCAGAAAGTGCGAAGGTTTTCACATTGACAGCTAACTTTATAACTTCCGAGAGAGCGTGTCCTTTGCATCATGATAATGATTATTGTAGTCGATATATGGGTATAGGACTATGGGCATTAGGTACTGAGCAATACATTGAATGATGGGACTATCGAAATGCATGATGGGTATACCTAGACCAGTGGTTCCCAAACTAGGGAGGCGTGGGGAGGATCAAAATTTTTTTTTTTTTTAAAAATTTTTTTTTTTTATTGAAATATACCCCAAAAATTTCTTTTCTTTTCTTTCTGAACATATTTTAATTCTATTGTTCATCAAAAAAACTAAAAATCGACATTTTTTTCTTAAAATTATTGCCAATTTTTACTGAGCAATACATTGAATGATGGGAGTTGGGACTATCGAAATGCATGATGGGTATACCTAGACCAGTGGTTCCCAAACTGGGGAGGCGTGGGCAGGATCAAAATTTCGATATTCAAATATTCCCCAAAAATTTCTTTTCTTTTCTTTCTGAACATATTTTAATTCTATTTTTCATCAAAAACCTTAAAATCGACATTTTTTTCTTCCAATTTTTGCCAATTTTTCTTCAAAATTAACTATTTTCGTAAAGCCTAATTTTCGTCGAAAAACCTCAAAATGAAAGTTTTAAGAGCTTCTTTTCGTCAAAAATCTCAAAATTAAGCTTTTAAGAGGCAAATTTCCGTCAAAAACGTCAATATGTATCAACATTATTAAAGCCAAATTTTCGTCAAAAAACCTCAAAATCAAAGTTTAAAGAGACATTTTTCGTCAAAAACCTCAAAATCGAGGTTTTAGGAGCCAAATTTTCGTTTAAAAAAAAACTCAAAATCATAGTTTTAAGAGCCTTTTGACAAAAATCTCAAAATCAAGCTTTTAAGAGCCCCATTTTCGTCAAAAACCTCAATATCAACATTATTAAAGCCCAATTGTCGTCCGAAAACCTCAAAATCAAAATTAAGAGACATTTTTCGTCAAAAACCTCAAAATCAAGGTTTTAAGAGACAATTTTTCGTCAAAACTTCAAAATCAACTTTTTAAGAGGTTAAGTTTACTTTTTTAAGAGGGGTGGGAGGTCTTTGATTTTTAGTGGTCCGCCCCCTCCGGACAGATTCCTAGATCCGCCTAGCCTCTGCCATTATAGGGGGAGTGGTGGGAACTTCGTGGTTGTGTGGGGGAGGTTGGGATGTTGAGGGAGGTTCCAGCCGCCAGGTAGGGGAGGTGATGGGTGCGTGGTGGGGCCACGGCTTCAATCATGCATGAAATCAAATTTCTTCTTCAATTTTTTTTATTAGTTAATATCTAATGGAAAACCACCTATTTTTCGAGTCAGATCCTATTTTTATTAATTCGATTCTTTTATTCATGTCCTCGATAAATGAGTCATTCTGCGACGATTCCATCCCTGAAAAACGTCTAATATTTTTTAGAACTTTTTTCACTTTTTCCGGTATATCAACATCAAGTTCTTTCCCTTCATAATATTCTTTAAGGAGAGATGCGACTTTTTGAGGAAGTTCGTCTATTTCTTTTTTTCCGAGTAAAACGCCCGCTATTTTTGAAATCGTTTCACATTTTCTTAGGGTGCATTCTCCGGATATAAATTTGGAAAAATGTTCTAGCTCTTCGTAGACTGTTTTGTCCTGGGCGAGTTTTTCCCATGGAAAGTCTGGATACGAAAGAATCGAATTTTTGATCAAATTTACTTTTGAATTGACATTTTTAACCGGAGGCTTCATTTCCTGCATGCGAGGTGGAATCCATGAGTCCCAAAATAAATTAATTTCACGAGCAACTTCAGGAGTTAAATCGTTTTTGTATTCTTCATAGACAGACTTGCATAACTTCTCAAGAAACTTCTGGTCCATATTGAGCCCAAATTTTTTAAAAACCTCATTCGAAATATGACATTCTCCGTTGCTTATTAGTCCATGCATTCCTAGAAAATAATTTGAATCGTACTAAAATTTGTTTTTTTTTACCTAAAAGGCAATAAATGATTTCATTTTTCAAATTTTTTGCTTTGATAGTCATCACTGTCAGAATATCCATGGCAAGTTCTTTGTCTAATAAGTTTTTCTTTTTTTCGTCAAAGAATGGATTTTTCGCTGGAATTGTTTTCGGCCAGAAATTCGATTTGTCGCCTTCAAATTTTCGGTTTTTTAAAATTCCGTTTGAGGACTCTTCTTGCCAGGTTTGAGTGTCTAAAAGCGTTAAATTTTTCAACTTTTCGGAGGCGAGAAGCGTACGGACGGTTTTGACGAACTTCTTTTCGGCTTCGGTTTTCCCGAGGGTTCTTTCTTGGAGGAGTTGAGGGGCGAGAAGCTCTCCGATTGCGCAGATCATTTCGGAAATTTTATCGTTTCTTTTTGATTCGATGTGTCTTCCGGAAGAATACAAAAAGGCCATTTTGGCATGGCTTGGATCACGTAGATGGCCGACAAATGGCGAACAATTCACTGCTGCAAGGCTAAAGTTGGAACAAAAAGAACCGGAATTCATTTTCTACTAAATTTAAACGACATATGCTCAGTTTAGGGCAATTTTTTCAGGCTATTCATTCTTGAATGTCAAAAATGGGCCAAAGTTAAAAATGATATAAACGCGAAAAAACTGAAGGGTCTGTGCTATATTGCGATTGTAGGTCAAGAATATATTGGGTGTGTCAATATGGTCAAAAGATGGGACAATTGGATCCCCATGGAAACCCATGATGGGAACCGTGGAAACCAATGTATCTCCATACCTTTAGTCTAGGTCAGAGGTTCCCAGAATTCTCAGGTTTTTTGTCGAAAAATTGGCTCTTAAAACCATGATTTTGATTTTTTGTCAAAAAAGTGGCTTTTCAAATGATTTTGAGGGGTTTTTTAAATAGAAAATTTGGCTTTTGTTGACTAAGAGGTTTTTGACGAAAATTTGGCTTTTACATGCTAGGTTTTGGGATTTTTCGACGAAAATCAGGCTTTAATAAGGTTGATATTGAGGTTTTTGATGAAAATGTGGCTCTTAAAACCTTGATTTTGAGGTTTTTGACGAAAAATGTCTCTTAAAACTATGATTTTGAGGTTTTTGGACGAAAATTGGGCTTGAATAATGTTGATATTGAGGTTTTTGACGAAAATTTGGCTTTTACATGCTAGATTTTGAGGTTTTTCGACGAAAAAAGACTCTTAAAACTTTGATTTTTTTTTTTTTTTTTTTGACGAAAAATTGTCTCTTAAAACGTTGATTTTGATGTTTTTGACGAAAAATGATCTCTTAAAACGTTGATTTTGAGGTTTTAGATGAAAGATTGGTTCTCAAATAATGTAAATTTTAAGGTTTTTGACGAGAGAGTTTTGACGATGATTTTGAGGATTTTCGACGAAAAATAATTGTCTTTTAAAAGTTAATTTTAAAGCTTGTGACGTAAAAATGTCTCTTAAAATCTTGAATTTGAGGTTTTTGAGAAAAAATTTGTCTTTGTAAATTTTGATTTTAAGGTTTTTGACGAAAATTTGGCTCTTAAAACCCTGATTTTGAAGTTTTTGATGAAAAATTCGCTCTTAAAATGTTCATTTTGACGACTTTTTTACGAATAATTGGCTTTAATTTGTTAATTTTGCCTTTTGTTAATTTGTTAATTTTTTCATAAAATTGTCTTCATTAACGTTTTTGGGATCCTCCCCCATCCTTCCTCTACATTCCATCACCTCCCCTATCCTCCTGAACTTTTCCCCTCGAGGGTAATACAATAGAACACTTAAAAATTGAAAATTCTTTTAATTTTATTAATACATAAAAGTACACTTTAAATTATCTCATAAGTACAAGTAATAAAAATTTACGTAATAAAAACACTAAATCGCTAACATGTAAAAAGTACAGAATTTGGCTCAGGGCACATTTTTTTTGTCACAAATATAAACTATACATTTTATTTACAGTTTTTTTAAAAACAAAAGACATTTTATCTTGGGCTTCTGGGAAGCGGAGGGATGTCGTGTCTCATCATTTGCTGGTAGTGCGAATAAGGAGTGTGGATCAAGTTGCTTGCTACTGGTTGACTAGGAGGGACGAATGGCGAAGATAAGGCACCTCCGGGTGAAGGTCCGTTTGGATAATTGAAGAACCTAAATGGAAAACAGATCTTAGATTCGAAAGCAAAGGATGCTGGAAAAGTCTTTTACCATAAGCGGTCTCCGATGAAAATGGGCCTTGGAGCGCTCACTCCCAAATTGTTGTAATATTGCTGAGCAAGAAGTTCCAAGTCGTTCGTGTATTTCCGTTTCCATTTCGTCCTTCTATTTTGAAACCAAATTTTAATCTGAAAATTTTCACAAATTGTATTAACAGGTCTGGTGCTAGTCCATATTTTTGTGGTCCCCAGAACGCCATGATCACGAATATATAAACTATTCACGATGAGAGGGTCGCCGATCAGGCGAAAATTTTTTTGGTGATTCTACATCAAAAAATAGTTGACACGTGTCCGAGCGTTTCTTCCAATGGGCACTTTGAAGTCAAAATACGAATTTTTCAAAATCGACAAAAAGGTATTTTTTTTTTTTTTTTTTTAGCTCTTATTCCACAAAAAGGTATTGATTTCTATGTAAAATTGCCCGAGGAATCCGATGGTATCAATTAAAAAATTCTAGGACTAATATTTTTTGAGTTATCGCTAAAAAACCGCTTTTGGGACTAAGTAAACTACCCCAGGAAAAATTTTCTAGTCAAAAACAACATTATTTTCATACTCAGAACCCGAAAAAACCTAAAGATATTAAGGGCCCATCCAGCGCCTGTCGCGAGGGCGGGGCGACCCGCATAACACGAGGGTTTTAAAACTCAACCCTCCCCTTCAATTGGCAGGAGGAGCCGGTTCTCTCCGCCCACTTGTCTTTGATTCGTTGAAAAACCCGCGTGATTCAAAATTTGTTGAGATAGTATTTCAATGATAACTAAAGATTGAGTCATCGGAATTGATTCAAAATTTGCATACTTATGTTCTTTGTTATGTGGAGCGCATTTCACTAAACAATTCTTTAAAAAGTTTTAAAAAAAATTTAAACTTTTTTTTTACTACAAAGATTTATTTTTATTACAATAAGTTTAGTGGAATGCGCGGAGAAATAAATAAGCTTCATTTTAAAAAAAGTCCGGTCCAGATCGGATCATTTTTCTATGAGCTATCATTGAATAACTGTTTTCACGGCCCCTTAAATACTATCAAGATTAAAAAATAATTTTTTTTCTCCCTTAGTGATTCCTTGATAAAATTTAATATCTATAGGTTTTTTGAGGTGCTGAGTACGAATATAATGTTGTTTTTGACGAGAAAATTTTTCCTAGGGTAGTTTACTTCGTTCCCAAAGCGGTTTTTTACCGATAACTCGAAAAATATTGCTCCTAGAATTCTTTAGTTGATGCCATCGGATTCCTCGTGCAATTTTACATAGAAATCAATAGCCTGTTTATCGATTTTGAAAAATTCGTATTGACTTCAAGGTGCCCATTGTAAGAAACGCTCGGACACGTGTCAATTATTATTTGATGTAGAATCACCAAAAAAAATTTGGCCTGATCGGCGACCCACTCACCGTGACCTCCCCTTGTAAGCCCGCTTCGTCGCGCCGACCGCAATAGCTTCATTTCCTTTGGAAATCAGCTAAAAAAAATTAGCTTTTGGTGAACGGAGGATAAGGGCTTTGGACCCGCAAAACCAGAAAGCATTGCATGTTCAAACTATGTTAGACGCCTGTTTCCAGATTTGCTCACACGAATTAGCAACAAAAGAGCATCAGTGGAAGAGCATAGTTCTATGGCAAAAATTTCTACTTTAAAAATAGATCTGAACATGTTTAAGCCTATTTAAGAAAAATGAGGAAATCGATTTGAAAAAATACTTCCTGGCGCCAAGAAAATCAACACTGCATCCATAGGGTGAAAGTTAAAACTCCCATGTCATTCTAATTATATTTCGGCCGATAATTGCTACTAAGAGGGTAACAAGATTTATGGGCTCCTCTTCACACCCTTTCCAAAGCGAGATCCGAACATTTACCACGAAAATATACGTAAATCTTTGAGGGGAAGAAAAAGACTTCAAACACTTGAAATTTTACTAGGGTCACTTTTCATTTTAAACATTGGGGAAGATATAATAGTTAAAAGATAAATTTTAGAGTTTTTGGAAGGGAAATTGACTTTTTAAACGATATTTTGAGGTTTTTAGATGGACTGGAAAAAGTCGAAAATCAAATACTAAGTTAGAAAGCCAATGCCAAATTCATAAAATGCACTCTAAAATGTACAAAAAATTTATTATTTTTGATTGGAAACTTTTTTGTTATTGCAGATTCATCCTCTGGATCAGGGTCGGATAGGCATCCCGATTTTGATCTTTTTTGGGCACTAGGGGCCCTTTTAACTAGATTTTTTGACTATGAAAATGGCCTTCTTTTTGGCTTGATTTTGATCCTTTTGGACACTAGGGGCCCTTTTAGCATGAATTTTTATCCTTATTGGACACTAGGGGCCCTTTTTGGCTAGAGTTTTGATCTTGTTTGGACACAAGGGGCACTTTTAACTAGATTGTGGTGCTTTTTGATAAAAAGAGCCCTTTTTAGTTTGATTTTTGATCCTTTTGGACACAAGAGGCCCTTTTAGCTAGAATTTTGATCCTTTTTGGACACTAACGGCCATTTTTGGCTAGGTTTTTGATTTTTTTTAGACACTAGGGGTCCTTTTAGCTTGAATTTGATCCTTTTTGGACACTAGAGGCCCTTTGTAGCTAGGGTTTTGATCTTTTTTGGACACAAGGAGCCCTTTTAACTAGATTTTGTTCCTTTACTATGAGAATGGTCATTTTTACCTTGATTTTGATCCTTTTGGACACTAGGGGGCCCTTTTAGCTTGAATTTTGATCCTTTTTGGACACTAGGGGCCCTTTTTGGCTAGGTTTTTGATCTTGTTTGGACACAAGGGGCCCTTTTAGCTTCAATTTGATCCTTTTTTGACACTGGGGGCCCTTTTTAACTTGATTTATGATCCTTTTTGACACTAGGCCTTCTTAACTAGATTTTGTTCCTCAACTACAAAAACAGTATTTTTAGCTTGATTACCTTTTTTGGGCACTTGGGGCCTATTTAACCAGATTTTGTTCCTTAACTATGAAAATAGCCCCTTTTATCTTGACACTATGTGTTTAAGTGAAATTAGTCCCATTTTCATAAAATTATCACCAAATTCAAGTTATGATTGAAAAAAAAAATCTCAAAAATTAATTAATTAATTGATTAATTAACTAATTAGGTAATTATAATGTGTTTGAGTGAAATTAGTCCCATTTTCATAAAATTATCACCAAATTCAAGTTATGACTGAAAAAAATTTTTCTCCTAAAAATAATTAATTAATTAAGTAATTAACTAATTAGGTAATTATATGTGTTTAAGTGAAATTAGTCCCATATTTAGAAAATTATCACCAAATTCAAGTTATGGTTGCAAAATTATTTTTTTCCAAAAATTAATTAACTAATTAGGTAATTATAATGTGTTTGAGTGAAATTAGTCCCATTTTTAGAAAATTATCACCAAATTCAAGTTATGTTAGAAAAAAAGGATTCATTTACCCCGAAATTTATGGATCCCCCGAAATCTGTAGACCTTTGAGAAAGTTCGTGTCTCTGGGCAAGCTCCAGGACCAATACTTTTTTTCCCTTTACGACAAAAAAAGGCTCTTTTTAGCTTGATCTATGATCGTTTTTTTGAACACGATTGGCCCTTAAGACATAGTTTTCATTCTTTTGCGACAAAATGGCCACTTATAGCTTGATTTTTTGACTTTTTGTTTAATATTCCCAAGTGGGTGTGATAATTGCCCGGTAAATTTTACCTATCCGACCCAGCTCTGGATTTGAATTTTATTTTGTTGGCTTATTAATTAATCGATATTTCGGGGGAGGAAAGGTTGGCGCCAGGGAAGCCATAAAGACATCCACGTGTAGGGTACGAACGCCCTCAGATTTCGTGTCTAGTTTCAAGGGATGATATATTTTTATTAAAAGCCCCTCATTAGAAGTCCGTCTTCGTCTCGTTTTCATCCTTCCTTAAACGCCTCCTTAATTTCGTCTTTAATTTTTTTCCCCTCTTCTCATAAATGGTTCACAAATGTAAGAATTTAAAATCTCGTCTAGACTTTTATTAGACAGAGACTTCCTCCCAAAAGGATTTAAAGGGACTTCTTTAATTGGTTGAAGTTGAGAGGAAATAATAAACCATTGTGGCTTGAACTAGAAAAAGTATAAGTTCGAAAAAGTGTTTTAAATTCACCACATTGTCGGAAATTGGTCCGAGTCCATTTTAAAGGGTTATTTTCGATTTAGTAATTGTGTAAAATAATTGCCTACCTGAGTTTCAGTGAGTTTAAGCGATTTGGACAATTGCCCTCTTTTTGCAACAGACAGGTATTTGTTATTTTCAAATTCAGTCTCGAGCGCTTTTATCTGGGAAGCCGTGAACGCAGTCCGAGGCTCTTTTCCGGTCCGCGTCGAATTTTTCCTCCCCTAAAATTAAAATAAATTATTGTTATTCCGTTTTAGACACTAGGGGCCCTTTTTAGCTAGGTTTTTGATCTTTTTTGGACACTAGGGGCCCATTTAACAAGATTTTTGTGACGAAAAGAGCCCTTTTAAGCTGATTTATAATCTTTCTTAGACACTAGGAGCTCTTTTAGCTTGATTTTTTACCTTATTTGGGCACTAGGGGCCATTTTTACCTCGATTTTTGTACATTAGGGGTTCTTTTGACTACATTTTGTTCCTTTTACAACTAAAAAGACCCCTTTTAGCTTGACTTTTGATCCTTTTTGGACTCTAGGAGCCCTTTTCACCTCGAATTTTAGAGATTAAAGGCTCTTTTGACTACATTTTGTACCTTTACAACTAAAAACGCCCCTTTTAGCTTGATTTTTGATCTTTTTTGGACACTAGGGGCCCTTTTTAGCTAGGTTTTTGATCTTTTTTGGACACAAGGGGCTCCTTTTAACTAGATTGTTTTTTTCTTTGTGAAGAAAAGGGCCCTTTTTAGTTTGAATTATGATCCTTTTGGACACTAGGCCTTCTTAAGTAGATTTTGTTCCTAAACTACAAAAGTATTTTTTCCTTGATTTTTGACCTTATTGCCACTAGGGGCCATTTGTACCTCGATTTTTGGACATTATGGGACTTTATTACTAGATTTCTTCCTAAAAAGCCTCTTTTTAGCTTGATTATTGACACGAGTGAACCTTTATCTAGATTTCATCCTTTTGAGACAACATGGCCACTTTTGGCTTGATTTTTAAGCATTAAAGACTTTTTGTTATTCCCAATGTAGGGGATGGGCCAGGGCTGTAATAATCTCCCGGGCCAGTAAATTTTACCAATCCGACCCTGCTGAAACCTCAAAAATTATCATTCAAAAACAACATTTTTTGGTCAAAATGCGCCAAAATCATTTAAATAAATTAAATCCAATTTGTGACCAAAAACCCCAAAAACACAACTTCCTGTTTAAAAACCCTAGAAAGCATCATTCGAAAGCCAATTTTCTTTCAAAAACCCGACATCATCAGTCAAAAACACAATTTTCAGTGTGTAGAAAACTTGTCTTTCTCGTGAAAAAATGATATAAGTCCTTATCGGAAAGAGTTATATTCGTGTATCTTGTACTTCCAAAAAACTATTCAATTTAAAGGCTGTAGTTTTTATAAAAATAATTTTAAATGAATTTTAATTGGCCTCTAATTGGCTGTGTCGTTATTGGGGATCAAAGGGGTTCCCCCCATTCACCAACAGACTCTAAAAATAATTCCCAAGCATTCCCGCACTTCTCCGTTTCTTGGCCGAAGTTTTTCAAGAAGGGTTTTTTTTAAAAATCAACTTTTTATTCGCTAAACGGAAAAATTGGACAATATTTTCCCTCGAAATTGTTAATTTTGACAAAGTCCGGCGTGTTAAACGGAGTATGACTAATTTTTTGGGTGGAGGCGAGCCAGAATGGAAGGATTCTTGAAGAGGCGTCGTTAATTTTTCAGAGCGGCTGACATGACGACCCGCAACGTCGACCTCCCTTTTTTATGCGCTAACAACTTAAGCCAAATGGGAACCTATAAAAATCTAATTTAAATTTTCTACTATTTTGTTGAAGCAAAAAATTCAACTTAAAATGTCACCCAAATAATACTTGTCATTCAAAATAATTGATTTTTCCTTGAAATTACCAATGATGACAAATATCGAAAGGCATGATGAGAACTTTTTCAATATTGGCACCAAGCAATGATGATGGGAACTATATAGTCCAGTCAATCTAAGCCCGAAAAAGCTAAATAAAAGGAATACGGAAATGTGTAGGGGTTGGTCCCCTGATTAACCAAAAAAAGTCCATAACCGAAACCCACGTTCTTTGGCGTCAGGAGCGTTTTTAAGGTGATTTTTTTCGTTTTTTCGCAAATATCTCGAAAACCGTAGGTCGTAGGCGAAATAATTTTTAGTACCAAATTAAAGATATTTGAATTTTCTAACATTTTGAGCTAATACAATTTTTTGCAGGACCAAACGTATCTGAGCTACGAGGCGGGAAAAAACAGGGTTTTCTATTTTGACCTCTGAATGAGGGAAGACGTCCTCTAATCAAAAAAGTGTACTTAATAAAAATTGTAGAGAATTGAATCAACTTTTGAAAACAACTCTCAAAAGGCAATTAACGATAAATAGGCAGGGGTGGGGGTAAATTTCAAAACACTTAGAAAAATTTTCTTTTGGGAGTTGTTTTCAAAAGTCTCTACAACTTTTATTAAGTACACTTTTTTGATTAGATGACGTCTTCCCTCCTTCAGAGGTCAAAACAGAAAACCCCGTTTTTTTCCGCCTCGTAGCTCAGATACGTTTGGTCCTACAAAAAATTGTATTAGCTCAAAATTGTAGCAAATTCAAATATCTTTAATTTTGTACTAAAAATTATTTCGCCTACGACCTACGGTTTTCGAGATATTTGCGAAAAAACGAAAAAAAATCACCTTAAAAACGCTCCTGACGCCAAAGCGCACGGGTTTCGGTTATGGACTTTTTTTGGTCAATCAGGGGGCCAACCCTAGAGAACCAAAATACCTTATTTTTTCCACCCCCAGGCTTAGATTGACTGGAGTAACAGAATAGTGGTACATGTTGGTTGAAAATGTAGGTAAAAAACCCCTTGGAAGTTGAAACCCATAAATTTGGATTTAAATCACCTTATTTTCGTCTTTCAACACTCTCGATGTTCGCATGCTTGTGCTATCTGGACAGTTCTGGAAAGTGATCGTTTTTATGCTCAGCTAAAACGTTTGAGTTGAATATTTCGGGGTGTCGAAAATTGCGTTCAACACTTTATAAAGATCTCGTGGGGTTCGTAAGTTCTAAGTAAAAAGGCTGTTTATCTAGTAGGAGGCATTTTGACATGTGTAACCAGTTTAAAATAGAGGCACCTATAATAAATTAGGCTTGGAATAATTAGGTAAGAGGAGGAGCTGTATCTAATTTAGAAAGTGACAAATGCTTTAGGAAGAGGGCAAAACATGTTAGGGAGGGGAAACCTATAAATCCTTTTTTCTATAGATTCTGATCTATTTTTTTTACAAGTCAAACTGTCATCGTTTTAAATCATTGAAGCAATATTTAGGATGAAAAATTACAAAACGACTCAAAGTTAAAATTAGATATAAAGGGGGAAAATTGTGAAAAGGTGGTTCTGAGAAATTAGATTGGTTTTTCACCAAGTCACCCATCAAAAACTCACCATTCTTCCCAGAATGCATTTCGATAGTTTCATGCTATTCATGCCCATCATGTATAGCCTTTTATGTATAGCCTGTATCTTTTAAGGATTTAAGTATGGATTCGGCTTTTAAGTGGGGGGAGGGAATAAAGTAATAAAGAATCTTCTTATAGAAAATATACATTTAAAAAATCAACAAGATCATTTCTATACGACAGTGCACTTTTCGCAAATAAAGCCATATCCAGGCATTTAATGGAATTTAATTTCTCAACCAGTTCGGGCCTCGTTAAGGTTGAGACTCCCAAGTGAAGTCTGCGAAGCTCCGATAGTACTGAGCATTCCGCTACGAAGTGAAGTCCTCTTTGCTTCCGGAGTTGCAGAGAGGACACCGAACATCAAGGTTATCTCTGTCCGGGGAGGAGTTTAGGAAGAGGGCCTCACACCTTAATTTAACGAGTAAATTGAGATTCTATTTTCGAGGGCCTGGTACATGCAGAGGTCATGGTATTCCGAAGACATTACAGAGGCTAAGGAGGAATATTGAGCTAGCCATTGATCCACGTTATTCAGGGAAAAGGTGAAGTTGATACGACAGGATAGTGCGAGCTCATTCAAGGTTGAAAACCAAGACAAATTTGAACGAATAATGACAATTGCAGATATTTTAGGGAGACGGTGATCAGAAAGGTTGAGGGTGCGGTGTAGGTAAGACAAATGGAGTTTCAATGTAAAAAGGAAGAGAGGGTCTACTGCTGTTTCCAGATATAACATGTAATTTGGCGTGAATGAGGGGAGGTGAAGAATTTTCCGTAAGTACCGGTGAAAGGTTTCTATTAGGTCGAATTTTTGGCAACCCCAGGCCTGACAAGCATAACATAGCATTGATAAGAAGAGTTTATAGTTAGGACTAGTATTATAATTCGAAAGGAGGTTATTCCAGATGGTGTTCACCGCAAATTTAGACTCCTGTATTTTCTTTTTCAAATGGGAAGTCATTGACAGCGAAGGGGTGAAGGTAACTCCGAGGTATTTGTACTGGTTGACTACTTCTATGAGATTACCTTTGAAAAACCACCTCTCGTTGCGCGCATATCTACCTCCGCGTCGAAAGACCATTACCTTAGATTTAGAAAGATTGACCACCAAGTCCCAAGTATCACAATAGCGCTGCAAAATGTCGATATTTTTTTGCAGAGCAGTTGGAGAGTCCGTAATAATTACTACATCATCGGCGTAAAGCAAAATTTTTATCCTGATGCCACCGAACAAAACACCATAGTCCAATGCTTCCGACAGATCATCTAGGAAAAGAGAGAAAAGAAGAGGGCTTAATATACAGCCTTGTCTAACTCCTGAGCCTACCGGATACCTACAGCCGGAAACCTCGGAATTTTTGAAGTCCAATATCTCAGGAACTATTCGACCTATAGAGCTGCGGTTGGGCTTAAATTTTAGGTAATTTTATAAGCTTTATTAATGCTGAAAGTGACTCTTCACATAAATCTAATGTTTCAGAAGTTATGAGGCAAAAACAGAAAAAAGTCCGACAATTTTGAGGGTTTTAAAATTCTAAAAATTTTCTCGGATTTCGGAGCTGAAGTAATAGACTCAATGATGTCCTAATTTTTTGCATATTTGGACCTAAAAAGCTAATTCGCTAGGACTATTAAGATTCGTCTTTGCTAAACATTTTAAAATAGCCCGAAAATGATAATCGTTATGATTTGTGAGACGTTCAAACCATTAAAACTGTCACCTTTCCAACAGAAAATTTTTTATCAAGACACGGACCGTTGGAAAAAGAAACAGTTTATCGAAGAAATTATTTAAGAAAATAGTGAGAAGATCCGACGGAGCGTGGAGAATGGGGGAAGGCTTGAAACAAAATATTTTATTACCGGACCTTTTTTTGAACTATTTTTAAACTTCTAAAAAGTTTTTTCAAAAACACAAAATTCTGCTGTTTTCAAAATGTTTTGAATGTTTTTTTAGCCTTTAGGCTGAGACGTGAAGGGTCCGGGCTCGTTAGCGCTTAAATTTACGTTTTTCAGATGGGAGGACTCGTGTACGCAGATTTATTGGAGCGACTATTCCGCGGTTAACATAAAAAGAGTCACGGACGATTTATTCTTGATATATGGGGATCTTAATTTTAAATATGTATTCAATTGCTTGAAATCTGCCATTTTTTGGGGCTTCGTTCATGTCCTGACGAATCTCAAAATCTCCATTTTTGGTGGGGCGGAACGCTGCCGCGTTACTAATGGCCGAACCTCCAAAAGCCCTACCCACCACGTGGTACGCAATGTGCGAGATTTTACGCATTTTCAAACACGCAACACGCCTTATGCGTTTTTACTCATTTTTAGGAGGACAAAAGTCCAAAGAGATAATCAAGCCATTGGTAATAGTTTGAACTATTTTTGAAGAGGAATTTTTGACAAGAAAAGAGCCATTTTGGAGAGATTTCGTATATTTTTCGACCAGAAAGACCCTTTAGAGCCAGATTATGACCCTTTTTGAAAGGTAAAAACCCTTTCCAGAGAAACTTTGACCCTTTTCGGTAGATTTTCTTTTTTTTCAGAAAGAATGCAATGGACGCAGTATTTGAAATGAAAAGACTCTTTTCAGCCAGATTTTAAACCTTTTTCGACAAGAAATGACCCTTTCCATTCTGATTTTGACCCATTTTGAAAAGAAAGGAAAAAAATAAATAAATAAAAATATAAGGCCCTTTCCAGCCTGATTTTGACCCCTTTTCGAAATTAATGATCCTTTCCAAACTGTTTTTGACCCTTTTTGAAAGAAAATGACCCTTTTCAGTCACTTTTTGTACATTTTTCGACAAGGAAGACCATTTCCAGCCAGATTTTGACCCTTTTCAACCTTATTTCGACCCTTTCTGACAAAAAAGACACTTTTTAGACAGATTTTGTCCCTTTTTTGACAAGAAATGGCCCTTTCCATTCTGATTTTGACCCATTTTGAAAAGAAAGGGAAAAAAAAATAAATAAAAATAAAAGGCCCTTTCCAGCCTGATTTTGACCCCTTTTCGACAATAATTGATCCTTTCCAAACTTATTATGACCCTTTTTCGACAAGAAATTACCCTTTCCATACAGATTTTGACCCTTTTTGAAAGGAAATTACCCTTTTCAGTCACATTTTGTATATTTTTCGACAAGGAAGACCATTTTGAGCCAGATTTTTACCCCTTTTGAGAGGAAAAGACCCTTTTCAGCCTTATTTCGACCCTTTAAGACAAAAAAAAAGGCACTTTTTAGACAGATTTTGTCCCTTTTTTGACAAAAAAAAATACCCACAATTTGTTTTTGCCCTTTTTGACAAGAAAAGACCCTCTCCAGCCAGATTTTGACCCTTTTTCGACAAGAAAAGACTCTTTGCAGTCAGATTTTAACCCAAAATAGCAAACTAAGACACTTTTTAGACAGATTTAAGGGGGATTCTCCCATCAGAATTATTTGTTTCTCATTCAAGAGATCGCAGCACTACCACCCCCAAAAGTAGTTTCCTCGTTTTGGGCGCTATAAATGGTCGGAAATTTTTTTTTGAAAAGCGCGTTCTCATTCTTTCGGAAAACTACGTGCTGTTTAGGGAGAAGTTTTTCCGAAAAAATTTTCCTCGGAAAAATAGAAAATGCAATTTTACACCAAAACTTTATTTTTGACAAAACAGGTAGTCATCTAGTAGGTTTTGACGAGCTGATTCCAAATATGCTAATATTAAGACGATCGGATGAATAGATTCGTCGGCACGAGATTTTTAAGGCTTCGATGCTGCCAAACCTCTTAAGACCCTTTATATGGTGAAAATTTGGTCGGTGGTGTTCTACCGAAACCTACATTTTGGGGAAGGGGGCAATAATCTTCTAATGCCCAATCGGTCAAATAGTTCTCGAGATAGAAGAAAAAGAGACCAAAAGGGTTTAAACGTTTTTTAAGTGGCCGGGATAAAAGGGAGAAGTGGGGAAGTGTCCTTTCAAAAGCGAGGTCCAAGACTATAAAGTGTGAAATAGTATATCACTGGTGATGATGATTAAAAGAAAATGTGAGAGACTTTAGTAAGAAAGGTTGGGTGATTGATGTCGGCCGAGAGAGAGTCACGTTGTCTAAACATACCTCCCTGAGCCCCTTGTTAACAGTCTTGGCAACCTGACAAACCCATCCTAATTACAGGAACCATACATTCAAAATCCCCATCAAGCATACATTTTTTAAACGCCTCTTACATAAATAAAACCGAAATTGTCAAAACGGATCAAAGATCCAGCTAATGACCAACGTAGATGCAAGTTCCTTTATCCATCGATTTCTTCAACAATGACAAAGCAATGACGTCAAAGGTGTTATAATCCGCGAATATATTAATAGGTGCACTCGCATTCGTCACCGTTCGTTGTATATCCGGTCGGTAGGCTCGCCCGTATGAATGGCACCTCGATTTTCTCAATGAAAGCTATTCCTTTGATCAGACCAATCTTGACCTGTGAATCATTCAGTCAAAGACCCGGACGGTTTAATTAGCCTTCTATTTGTATATCTCTTCCTAATCTTCAATGGACGATTTATTTATAGTCGATTTGTACAATTTAGCGACATAGAAATGACCAAAAACTCGATGACACAACATGCGTACTTGCCTTGCATATCCTGATCTTCCAACGATGAAGTTGATACGATATCATTAGGAATGTCGATGTCTTCTGAGCATCCAGTTCCTGACGAGTTTTCACCTGCATCAAAAATTAAAACGAATAGAAAGTTTATGAGGACGGAAATTTTGTAATTTTGGTCAAATTTATCAAACAAAGGGATGAATTGAAGTAAAAGAAACAAGAAAAACTGACGTCTGACAGACCGACTTATCGGGAGGTGCGTAAATCACACTAAAAATCTAGCTAAAAGGGGCCCTTGTCCAAAAATCGAGGTAAAAAATGGCCCCTAGTGTATATAAAGGATCAAAAATCTAGCTAAAAAGGGCCCCTAGAGTATAAAAAGGATCAAAAATTAAGCTAAAAGGGCTCTTAAGTGTACAAAAAGGATCAAAAATCCAGCTAAAAAGGGCCCCTAGTGTATAAAAGGATCAAAAATTAAGCTAAAAAGGGCCCCTAAGGTTCAAAAAAGGATCAAAAATCGAGGTAAAAATGGTCACTAGTGTATAAAAAGGATCAAAAGTAAAAACAAAGGAGCCTAAGTGTCTAAAAAGGATTAAAAAAAATCAAGCTAAAAAGAGCGCTTTTCACAGTAAAGGAACTGAATTCGTTTAAAAGGGCCCCTAGTGTCAAAATTCTAGTGTCCAAAAAGGATAAAAACTCAAGATAATAAGGGTCCCTAATGATCAAAAATCTAGCTATAAGGGCCCTTAAGTGTATAAAAAGGATCAAAAGTCAAGCAAAAAAAGGCCCCAAAGTGTCTAAAAAGGATTTAAATAATCGAGATAAAAATGGCCCCTAGTCTATAAAAAAGATGACAAGAAAAAAAGCTAAAAAGGTTCCCTAAGTATCCACAAAGGATCAAAAATCAAGATAAAAAGGGCCCTTGTCATAGTAAAGGAAGGAAATCTGGTTAACAGGGCCCCAAGTGCCCAAAAAGGTCAAAAATCAAGCAAAAAAGACTTTTTTTTGTAGTGAAGGATCCAAATGTAGTTAAAAAGGCCTAGTGTCTCAAAGGATGATAAATCAAGTTAAAAAGGGACTCTAGTGCCTAACAAGGATCAAAAATCAAGCTAAAAAGGGCTCTGTTCATAGTAAAGCAGAGGTTCCCAAACTTTTACACAGTGCGCCCCCTTTTAAACTGAAAACCTTTGAGCCCCCTCCCCCCACAAAAAAAAAGTTTGGAATGTTAACTTTGAGGCTTTTGAAGAAAATTGGGGTTTTAAAATGTTGATTTTGAGGTTCTTTGACGAAAAATCGGCTCTTAAAACCATGATTTTGGGGGTTTTGTGAGGAAAAATCGGCCCTTAAAACCATGATTTTGAGGTTTTTGACGAAAAATTGTCTCTTTAAAGTTGATTTTTAGGTTTTCTAAACAAAAATTTGGGTTCATAAATGTAGATGTTGAGGTTTTTGACGAAAATTTGGCTCTTAAAACCTTGATTTTGAGTTATTTTTTACGAAAAATGGCTCTTAAAACCTTGATTTTGAGGTTTTTGACGAAAAATTTGTTCTTAAAATTTTGATTTTAAGGTTTTTTATGAAAAATAGCCTTAAAATATGTTCATTTTTGACAAATGGATAAGGGGATTTTGCCATTTTGGAATTTTATGAGCAAAAGTGTTCAACTGATATTTTCAAATTAAATTACATGCACACTAAATAATTTTTAAAGGATAATTGAAAAAATAAAATAAAAAATCTTGAGCCTGCTTACGCCCCCCTCCCCCCCCAGTTTGGGAACTACTGTAAGTAAAGGAACAAAATCTGTTTAAAAGTTCCCCTTGTGTCCAAAAAAGATCAAAATCCTACCTAAAAAGGGCCCCTAGTGTCCAAAAAGGATCAAAAATCAGGATAATAAGGGTCCCTAATGTCCAAAAAGGATCCAAAATCAAGCTAAAAAGGGCCCCTAGTGACAAACAAAAAAGAAAAGGATCATAATCGAGATAACCGGCCCTGCAGCATCCCGTCGGGAATTTCTCGATCTCCCGGTGCGCCTATCCGAACCTGGATAGTCCTTTCAATTTTCATATTTTTTTTTAAATCTGGAGATAATTCGGATCCAAATACTATGTATATCCAACTCTCCGTATCATTCTCGAGGTTTGCTTACAGTATCTTACAGCAGCTCTTTGTATGACACCGGTGGACTAGTGTATTTTGATGATGGAAAGGAGCTCGGATATGAAATTTCCGATGTGAATGGAGTATCGCAAGCGTTATTAATTATGATCACTCATATGAGTCATGGAACGGATCGAAGTGTAGTGCTGGGAAAGCGTTTTTAAGGTTCAGAATCTAAAGAACTTTAACATAAGATCATTCGAGCAGAAATCGAATATGGTACAGCTATTGGCGTCAAGTTTAGGTATTCGAAACAACGCCATAATCACCTTCAAAGCAAAAAGGGAAGTAATTCTTTCGTCCAGAATCACCAATCAGCCAAAGATTTCATGCTCTCCGGCATCGGATGATCGGACCTCAAGACCAATTGAAACCTCACGATGTACCTGTAGTTCAGAATTTACAGGTAGCCGATAACGTACAAGATGGTATGCTTCTGATTTTCACCGTCAAAGCCACCAAAACCATTAATTCAGCAACTTTCCACAAACAGCAATAATAGACTACTCTTGAAGGTTGACTTCCATTCTAATCACAAAAGTCGAAGCCTTCGTATAGTCATTAGGACGTGGGACCAATTTTTCGTCGAAGGATATAACCGCTGCACAGCCCACAGGTTTATGCTTCCTCAAAGGATATACGGCCACAAGCGTGCATGCACTAGGGATTGAAAAATGGGCCCGGAGACGGATACGACAGCCGTGGAGACTCCGCGATGTGTGAACTCATCGGCATTGGTAGCAACCAATGAAAGCTTTTGAATCTCCATATCCATAACGCTTAATACAACAATAAGTTTGAGTGAGTAATTTTATTTTACCTGAAGAAGACTGTGGTAAATGCCATGATGAGAGTCTCTCCTGGAAGTTTTTCGTCGAATACAGAAGGGTTTTCGACTCGTTTTTGCACAAAAGGGTTTCGATGGAGAACGAGTTCTTTTTCGGCGACTCGTCCGTGTTATTATTCAGTTCGCGCTCCATGACACGGATGGGTCTCAACTGTTGATTTCGAGGAGATAATTAGGCGTTTAACACCACCTTTTTCTTACGGGAAGGGATGCAGAGAAGGCGGAGTCTAATCTCATACGTCCTCAACTATTTTAAAACGGGCCAACCATCTCAGCCCCCTCGGCCCATTACTCTTCTTCCGCTTTCTTCCGAGCTCATTCAGGGAGCCATTTTTTTTTACAGTCCCGAACCATGTTATCTCAAATTAGAACATCCTAAGATTTTTTTTATCACGTTTTGACATTATATTGTAGAATCATACTACCTTGTCTTCTGCCCTCTGATGCTTCGATGTCCAGTTTTTCTTCAGCTCCAGATCCAGATCATTTTAAAAAACCCTTTTCATGCCAAGTTTTACTGATTTTGAACATTTCGCCTTAAAAAAATTTATCGCGTTTTCATAAATTAGCATGCAAAAAAGACTAAAATCAAGGGTGTTCGCAAAACTTTCAACCAAAAATTGTGGTACACAGTCTATTTTACCGATAATTTTATAGTTTTTGGTAGATGGACCATTTATAAAAATTAGATATTATCTCCTCCTAGGATTAGCAAAAAGACAATCGATTTGGCCACCAAAAATTTTACTGCGACCTCACAAATTGCATATTATCACTCTATTTGGAGGACTTATAGACTTTTAGTTTTTTTGGAAGATAAATAGGCATTTAAAAGGTTTGAGGGCACGTTCTAGTTTAACGATGGAAGCAAGTTCACCAAACTTTAGTCTGTTTTCGATATTATTGACTGGAGCCATCACTTTGTTTAGTTACCAGAACATTGATCCGAACCTGAGACCTATCGATGTCCCAAATTCCGGCTTGCAAGAAGAATACGATTTCATCATTGTTGGAGCAGGATCAGCAGGTTAATTGGAACTTAGGCTCTTCAATATTGACACTCAACTGCTTTTTAGGGAGCGTCTTGGCGAATAGAATAACAGAAATATCAAATTGGACCGTTCTCCTTCTGGAAGCTGGAGGAGACGAGACAGTCTTCACTGATCTAGTAATAGACGGTAACTACCTTGCCAATACGGATGTGGATTGGAATTATACAACCATACAGCAAAATACATGTCTTGGTAACTATTAACTAGCAAACGAAAAGTTTGATGTCTTTCAGCAAGCAATGGTATCTGCGCGTGGCCTAGAGGAAGAGGGATCGGAGGATCAAGTCTGATGGGAGAAGGTGGTTATGTTAGGGGGAACAGAATGGACTACGATAATTGGTCCAAGATGGGAAATGCTGGATGGAGTTATGAAGATGTCTTTCCATATTTTTTAAAATCTGAAGATAATTTGGATCCAAGTGTGGCCAACTCTCCGTATCATTCTCGAGGAGGCTTCCTGACGGTAAATAGAAGCCCGTATATGACGCCGTTAGCACCAGTCTATTTGGAGGCTGGAAAGGAACTTGGGTATGAAAACGTCGACGCGAATGGAGCGACGCAAGCTGGGTTTATGACAGCTCAGGCAACGATAAGGAACGGATCTCGATGTAGTGCTGGAAAAGCGTTTTTAAGGCCTGTTCGGAACCGGAGGAATCTGGACGTTGCCATGAGATCGTTCGTGACACGATTGGTTATCGAAAACGGGACCGCAACCGGCGTCACGTTTGTTCGAAACAACGCCACCATCACCGTCAAAGCAAGAATGGAAGTAATTCTTTCCGCCGGGGTCGCCAACTCGCCAAAACTTCTCATGCTTTCCGGCATAGGTCCTCAAGAACATTTAAAATCCCTCGGAATCCCCGTCGTCCAAAATTTACGCGTTGGCGATAACTTACAAGATCACGCAGGAATCCCAATGGTTTTCACAGTTGATGCAAATGTAACCCTAAATGCCGGCGTCTTTAGCAATATTTCAGCAATTTTAGACTATGCCAAGAATGGAAGAGGGCCTTTATCTTCAATATTTGGTGTAGAATGCATCGCTTTTGTGAATATAGCCTCCAACGGTGAACCAGATACTGAAATCGAAATTGCCAGTTACTTCCCAGGCCAATACGGACACCAGATAATTATGATGGTGTATACTGTTCGTCCAGAAAGTCGAGGAACGATTAGGCTACAAGATGCAAACCCGACATCTATGCCACTAATAGATTCCAGACTTTTTTCCACAGAGAACGATATAAAAAAAGGATATGCAAATATAAACTTCTTATTTCAATTGATACAAACGGAAGCACTTCAGCGCTACAAGACGCAATTTTTCGCCGAAGGGTATAGCCGCTGCTTAGGCGTAGAAAACTTAAATTTATGCCTCCTCCAAGAATACACGGTCGGGGGCGTCCATGCTGTCGGCACATGCAAAATGGGTCCACAGACAGATCCGTCTGCCGTGGTCGATTCTCGGCTCCGCGTGTATGGTGTAGACCACCTCCGTGTCATCGACGCTTCCATCATGCCTGCCATAGTAAGCGGCAACACAAACGCAGCAACCATCATGATCGCAGAACGCGCTGCCGACCTTATAAAACAAGATTACGGCCAGTTTGTGCAACCACTTAACTTTCCAAGTCCATAGAAGATATTGATTTTCAACAATAAATGAATTGTACAAATTTATTAATCAAAAATATAACAATTTTGTCATCTAAAATAGCTAAATTAATATCTCAAGTATGATATGTAAAGTTGGTTATCACTTATCAGGTATCTGTCGCCTAAATTACCAAACTACATGAACACTATCAAAAAGTCGAAAAAAAAAAAGTACTTAAATTAAAATTAGTTTTTACGAAAATACTGCTTTCTACATGGTAGGTTCGAAATTGGCTGCTTTGCTTTCGTCGGCAGGTTTGAGCATGATTACGTTGAGATTCGTGACCCTTTTGTCGCCCATTTTGTAGACAAGTAAGTCAAGCTCCGATTCCGGTTTTTCCCTATGGAATAATAAAAAGGGTTAATTTTGTTTACGTTACTTTATGACCCCCAAACACCGAAAAACACCAGATCTCATTATAAAGGTTATGGTAATCCAAAATGGCGGCAACCTAACCTCCAAACTGTACGTTTTAATCTACGTTGTTAAACCACATAAAATCCTTGCTGACTATTCAAGGAATCATTTTAAAGGTACAAGACGGCCACGTACTAACACTAAACATCATGACCTTTCAAATGCTACAAATATTAGTTACTATTGGAGTCATTGAAGGTTATCTTTTGGTTATCCTCGAGTTCTTAGGTAAAGTAACGCCATTGACATTTTTAGGTAGTTTTTTTAAGTTACTATTATGTTGGTTATAACTAAACAGGTTTTGACGATTTGTGCCTCATAAGGGGCCAGGAGCAACAGAAGTTGCGTTTGTGCGATCCCCAGACAAGTACTACCAAAGCACCCATTTCGATTTCAACCCTTTTTGTAGCGATTTTCAGTGCATTCCGACCCAGACTCAAAAAAATCCCCAAAACATGCAAACGTGCTGATGACAATGTGGTTATTTGTACAAAGATTCGGGTACGTACCATGAGGATATCCTGGACCATGCGAAAACCACACAAGGGATAGACAAAAATATATTCAACAATATAAACAACAATAAATTTATTAAAATTATCTTCTTTTATTTTTTTTTACATTCTGTCTTCGTTAAAAAAATTAATAATTAAAGCACCTTTCGTGACAATGATTTTTAATGACTAATTTTGAACATTCCATGATTTAAGTACCAAATAACAATACAAAAATAATTTTAGGATAAGGAAACTTTAGGCACTTGAGGTTGTATACTGATTTTACAAAAATGACAGAAGCAGCATGCATTTTTGATGTACATAGGCACATTTCGTGACGGATTGAAAAAGTGCTCTTTTTTGGCACTAGAAGCACTAAGTTAGTTTTCCTATATTACATATTTATAGTGAAAGTGGTGACCACCTGAACACTGAGTACCTATATAATGGCGAAATAAATAGGATATAATATAGTTAAAGGTTAAGGGTTAGTTTTGATTCAATCCAAATGTCCCTAGGTGAGAAAAATTAACTTTCGGTGACTCGATATGATCGAGAGGATTGGACCGATTGAACGGTTCTCATCATTTTCTGCTCGAGGGAGCCTCCGTTCACAAACTCGGTGTTGGCGTACGTGGAATATTCGGAAGACGGGAAGGAGTTGTAGATCTCGAGGGGCGGGGGAGGGGGAGGCGGGAGTTTGCTCATTTTGCTCGTTTGGTAAATTTTCGTTTTCGATTCGTTGAAAGTCCTGTCCGGCGATTGGGGCGACGAGTCTAAACTCGTATTCCACGAGCCTTGAGTCGTGTTCATCGTAGAGTTGAATGGCTGCGACGAGTAACTCTCTTCAACCCTGAACAACAACCATTTTTTCGCTCGAAATTATACACAAAAGACAAGAAAACCAAACGCAAATTCACATAAAGCATGTTTTTTACAATTCTCACCTATTCCTCATTCCTTGTGAGCATTGAAAAATAAAGCGTGAAAATATAAACAAAACATTTTGATATCTTACCTTGTGTCATAGATTTCAGAATCGCTTTCACCGTCTTTCTTTTTGTACTTGGCTTGTCGTATGGCAGTCAAACGTCCACGAGCTTCTTCAAGTTCTCTTTCAATTCGGAGAACTTCAGATCTGAGAAAAAATCATGAGTTTGGTGGCTTATATTACCTTTGGACCTACCTAGCATTGATTTCTTGGGCGATTCCGCCGACCATTTTCCTATTGAGGACAAGACTTCTTTCCTCTTCTTGCTGTATCGCCTGCTGGGCTGCTTTGACCAAATTGTCTGTCGCTCTTTTCACAGCGTTTCCTGCATTTTGAAGTCGTTTTGTAGTATCGCTATTGGGATCCGCTTTAACTTTGCATGCCACCAAAAGCTGCGCTGTCCATGAAGCGACCTGTTTTGCTGACGAAATGAGTTTTTCTTCCGAGCTCAACCCTTGGACAAGACAATTGGCCGATTCGACCAAAGAATGTGTCGCCGCAGCCACAAGGCGAGCTGCGGAAACCAAACCTTCAGACCACTGTCCATCATCCGAACTTGTCAATGGCCTTCTGCTCACCTAAAAATAAACAAAATAACAACCAATTAAGCTAATTCAATTACTTTTCCAGCATCTATAAGCTCTCTTTGTGCAGAAGAAGCAGCTTTGACTAAAGCAGATGTCGCAGCAGCAATCGATTTAGCAGCTTCCAATATCATTTCGTCAAAATTTAAAGAATCATCTGCCTCCTGTAAAATACAATTAGTAAAAGTTACTTGGGGAAAAAAATTATAATTTATTAGTCTGAGATGAGAAGATGGCATAGCCGCTGCATAATATGTTTGATCCTCGGTCGATTCATAACAACCAAGAATATCAAACATATCTTGCAGCAACTACTGGAGTCTTGCAGTGCTGAAATTACAAAATAAGCCAAAAAAGGACTAACGTGACTTATGGATTTTCGAGGTCTTAAACTGGCAAGCTTTTTGGCTGCGGCGTCAATCGAGGCGGCAGCACCGAGAAGTTCGTTTTCTGCGATGACAGTCGGATCGTCGGGATCCGCCCAGTCGGATCCTTTGAGTTGTTCTGCTATGGCGACCAGTTCGGTCACATACTGAGCGATTTTTCTCGATATGACCGTAAGTTGGGTTTTATCTGAGCCTGGTTTTGATGTCACGGTTTGCACGGTTTCCAACAAAACTCTGTATTCTTCAGCCAACTGTTGACCTGTGCTGATGCATTTTTCATGAAGCTCGTGCGTTTCTGCAGCCTGTGCAGCACCTTTGCAGACTGTCAGCATGTCCGAGATAGCCTTTCTGCCCATATTCGCGGCAACTATTATGTCTTCTTGTTTACAACTGTTGCCCGCAGCTACCGCCCTTGCTGTCGCCAATGTTATCGGTTTAGTACATCTCACCAGCATCTCCGGTGTTGCTGTAGCACTCACATGCTCTCCAGAATGCAAAGCCTATAAAAGTCATAAAATCGTGCCAAATGCTACAACACAACTAACCCTTATTTCTTGAGAAATCACTTCAATTGTTGATTCCAACGCTCTTGTCCCTCTGGTATGCTCATCTTCCACAGCTTTCACAGTTTTCAACAAAGATGTCACATTCGTCACCATAACCTAAAACAAGCAAAACCATTGAAGCCAAATCGTAAAATATGAAAATTCAGGAAGTCATACCTACCGTTTTGGCTAATGGGTGAAATAAAATAATAAAAATAGATTAAAATTTATATTTAATAATAAAATACATGAATTTAGAAAAATTTAAGTCAGCCCTTCATTAGAAGTCTAATAAGATCTTCTTCGGTCAGCCCGGGTGCTTCATCAAAGTCCTGTTTAGGAAGAAACCAACCAATCAACTTGTATATCAAACAAAAAGGAAGACAAAAAAAGAAAGTAAAAGCACTGAAGAAGTTCATGCTTTCAGAGACAACGAAAGCAGAAAAGCTATACAAGTTGGCTGAATTGGTTTTTGTCAGTTTGGGCTTGATTTTGGCTGCCTAGTTTCGGTTAATGGCATGAAATGTTAGACGTTTGTGTTATACAGCGACTTACTTTAGCTGAATCTTTGAGATGGTTCATGGATGGGTCATTGATCGATTTTCCAGAAGCGGCTTTTGTAGCGTAAATTAGATCGTTGAGAGCAGTCGCCACATCTTTGACTGCATTGATGAGCATGACCTGATAAAAAAAAATAAATAAATAAAAGAATTTTTTTGTTAAATTTTTGTTTACTTGTGCTTCAGGGTTGTTGCTTCCTAAAGAAGCTGCACCGAATTTGACTACTTCAGCAAGTTGGATGATAGTGGAGACTGCATTTTGTGCAGCGACTGCAAGCTGTTCCTGAGAAGATGCTGCACCTGCTACGAGTGTTTTGGTGTCTTCGACCAAAGCTTTGGCAGTTTTGAGGATGTTTTCGCGATGGTCGGCGAAAGTGTCGCCTTCGCTTTCGGCGTTTAGGGTTCCAGCGGTGGCGAACATGATGGTCGTGTCGAGATCCCCGATGATACCGCTGACTGTGCTGGCGGCATTGATGCATGCTTGGGTTCCTCGCGAGCCTGCTTGCAGTGCTGACAAGACTTGAGAAACTTTTTCTGAAACATCACGTCCTGCTTCGGTCAAATTTCGCACAGAGAGTTCATCGCGACTGTGGCAGTTGGCAGCAGCAGTCACAATCGAGCTGACGGCAGTTCCTAATTGGAGGACACCAGTTGTTATCCTTGAGGCGACTTCAGGATTGTTTGAGGTCACCCGAGCACCAGCGCAATCTGAAGCTAGTTTGCCGTAGTGTTGCGACAAATCAGTTGAAAGCTGACCTCCTTCTCGTTTGATGACCATTTCCTGAGCGATTCGTGCTATTTCTTTAGCTTCGTTGACCATCCTCGTTTGGTAATCGACATAGCTGTCACCACTTTCGAAGACTAGAGAGGACCTGTGGTGAGATGAAGTGATATCATTGAGGCGAGACATGGATCTTGTAATGGAATCGATGACACTCGAAGTGATCCCTTCTTGAGTCGACAGTTTTTCAAGAGTCGACGACAACTCCATCATTGTTTCTCTACAACCTTCAGCGCTTTCGTCAACTTCAGGATGCAGCTTATAATTCTTGGGATTTCCTCCAGACTCTTTGGTCACGTGGATCAACTGAAGGGTGGATTCCGCAACAGATTTTACTTGATCGAGCAGCAGCATTTGTTGTTTACTGTGCGACATGTTGGACGCTAAAGCGATCGATTTAGAAACCAATGGTTCAACATATGCTACCAAACGATTGACGCAATGGCCAATGTTTTCAGCTTCACTTTTCGCAGCAATACGAAGTGGATCAACGTTTTCTAACATCTCAGCCAATGAGTTTTGAACGACACTAGCGTATCCGGAACTAGCTCCTTTTTGTGGGGCCAATCCTGAAGAAACAGCGACCAACGTCATCTGATCAAGCTGTCTAATTTGTTCTGTTATCCTTTGAATGGCTGATTCGCATTGATCTTGTCCAGGAGCTCTATCTCGGATGGAATTGACGAGTTTCTTTATGGAGTCGGAAACACTTTTGCTGTGAGTGGCCAACAATCTCCATGTGGGAGGATCTTTAGGTGTAACGACGAGTGATCTTGCTGCTCTGATCATATCGCACGATGCTTGAATGATGTCCTTTCCAGCGTTCACAACTGGCATCTGGGCAGAACGTGCAGAAAGAGCGATGATGGCAGGTTCGCCCGAGAATTCAGGCGATGATGCATACGCCACTAGCGACTCAACTGCTTCAAGGACTGGTTTGGTAGCAGCAGCGCATGCTCTTCGGCTATCCTCTTTGTATTCAGACGTCATATTTATATCTAATGCTTTGATCTCTTTGACCAGAGCAGACGTCGAATTGGCGACTTCTTTGGCGCTTTCGACGAAATGACGTTTGGCGACTTGATTAGCTGCGTTGAACGAAGCGATTCTGCATGCGTTGCACAATGCGCTGGTATGTTTGGCGATTTCAGTCGCTGCACCCATTACTTCGCTCCTGCCTGATTTATTATTGCACAATGTAGCGCAAGCAGCATTGATGTCTGTCAACGCACGAGAAAACAGAGCTTGATCAACAAGGCCAACTGTTCCTGCTTTGCTTCCAGGTTCAGAGACGGCAATCAAATAAGAAGCTTGAGCAGCAGCTTCTATCAAGCTACAAACCGAATTTCCGACATCTTTCACAGATTCTCCAAACTGCTGATACTGCGAGTCGCGTGCATGATTCGCAATTCCCGTCATACCGATTCCGAGTGATTTACTGCTCTCCATAACAGTGTCCAGCGATTCGAAATAACTTTGGGTGTTAATCGGATGACTGACTTGATCCAGCAAAGGTCTCATGCTTTCAATATTTCTGATGGTATTGTCGCAATCTTTTTGCCCAGGTGTTGCAGATGTACACACGTCAACTAATTTGTTGATGCTTTCCGTCACCGCCCTGAAAACAATCAAATAGAATGATCTAAAGGTTGAGATTAAAAAATTACCGAGCAGAAGATGTAAGGCGATTGTGAGAGTTGGGCGAATGTGGATCAGCAGCGACAGTTTTGGCAGTTGATAAAAGTCTTGAAGAGACTTTAGTTACGTTTTTAAGTGTGATCACAATACGCTGTTGGACATCATGATCTTTAGCTTGTCCAGCAATCTCCAATCCAGTGGTCGTCAAATCAGCCACAGCGAAGTCCAAATCTTGCGCAGAAGTCGCCAATTTAACCGGCGAATAAACAGCGGAGACGACCTCACTGCTGGAAACGTTAACTTTTTCAGCTTTCACGTCGATTTCATGCTGGAGTTCAGAAAACGATTTGTTAGTTCTGGGAAAGTTTCCACGATCGATGTCAAGAACTCGGGCGTCCATGTTGGAAATAGCCAAATCGACATCTTTGTGGCCAGGAAGGCAGTTGATGCATTCACTCAAAGCCTGAAAAACGTTATTTGAATTGCAAAAAAAAGTTGTTTTTGTCTTACATGAGTGACCATTTTGGCCGCTTGCTGTAAATTGTCTGAGTTTTTGGGCTCATGAATCGTTTTTTGGGCTTCTTGGATCACCATGTACGAATAAGTGACGACTTCTTCGGTATGCTCGAAAAGCTGCTGGACGTTACTAGATGGCATCGTAGCACTCACAGCGCGAACAGCATTGGAAAGATTAGAGAGCGAGTTGACTGTCTCGGTTGCAGAATTTGCTGTGTAGCTCTCATCTCCTTGAGTGGCAGCTTTCACCAATGATGAGACACTTCTGGCGACAGCTTTGCTTGCATTGTTCAAATCGCGACATGCAGATTCAGGCTAGAATAAGACTTATATAAAACAAAAAAATTGAATTTAAAAGTTACAGTTTCTCCAGGAAGGAGGCGTTGGCGGTTTCCAAAAGACATCATTTCTTGGACCTCGTATTGGATTTTTTTGATGGAATCTTGTGCTGCTTGGATTTCAAGAGCGGATCCGCAAGCTTCTTTCGCTCGAGCTGAGCAAGCTCGCAGATCGGAAATCGCTGCACCAAGAGCTTTGCTGGTATTGCTCAACTGAAGCGATGTCGACTGGTCTGTCACAGTTGGAAGAATCGACCTCGCAGAAGTGACCAATTTACTCGCCGGCTGAAGAAAATGCTGGCTCGCGGTGATCAGATTAAGCTGCGCAGACGGATTGTCAGGATTCGCTGCAGATTGCTTCACTCCTTGAATCAAATTCGGGATATAGTTGGAGACATTCATGCAGTCCGAATTTAGCTGAGACTGCGACTGCTTGTTCGTATTGTGCTTCTCAGCACCATAGCTTGAAGATATACATTGTGTGGCAGCATTCGCAGCTTGTTTCGCAGAAACTTCAAGGCTTGAAATGAGCCTTTTTCGAATAGAAGGAGTAGCAACAATAGTCGTGGCTGCTCTTAGGTCTTCAACTGTTTGCTTCAAGTGCATTTGGTTGTTAATATCATGAGGGTTAGAAGCGCATGCTCGGGCTGCTTCAACCATCCTAGCAGTCGCTTCAGCCAATAACTTTGCTGCAGCCAGCAATCTCCTTTGCAGACTTCCATTCTCCTGGCTTTCAGCTTCTCCTTTTATACTCTGAATCAACTCCGCAGTCGCTTGTCCCAAAAGTCGAGCTTGCTTGACCATCTCGCCGGGATCACCGCTCGCCTCCAAAACACGCTCTGAAGTTATCAGAATTCTTTCCACAGAAGTGCTTTCCACAGTTTCTCTATCCTTGTTGACGCTGACTTGTCTATAACAAAAGAATTAATAGAATGGCTGGGAAATGATATAACATACTTGATGTGGTTTAGTAAGTGATTGAGTGTTGTTGTAACATCTGTGGCGGCGTCGCCAAGTTGATTGAGGAGTTGCTGATCTGAACATGATTCGTTGCAGACTGTCACCAATGATTCGACAGCATTTGCCACTTCTTTGACGGCAGCTTCCAACTGCTGTTGGCACGGCGGGCTTTGAATAGTAGGCGCTACAACTTTGGCGCATGCGACAAGCTGAGATGTCGTCAATGCGCACTGTGTCGCCACGCCGATGGCACGGCTTTGATCAGGCTGGTCCAAAGTTGAAGCGACGCTTTTACCACGGAGGACGAGTGCAGCGGCTTTGTTTGCCACGGCTTTCCCGAGTCCCAATAAAGTGTCTTGAGCGTCTCTAAGCTCAGTGTCTTCTTCATGGATTTCAGTCAAAACTTTATGCGACGCTTCGCCAACTTTAGAGGCAGCATTAAGCAAGCTCTGTCTCGGTTCTTTAGCCGAAGGTTCAGCAGCCTTAAGCAAATCGGTAAAAGCACTGCACAACTTTCTTGTAGCATCCAGCAACTTGTCACCACTAGCATCATCCACCAATGCAGCAATCATTCGAACACCTCGGGAAACTTCAGGCAATCCTGTAGTTATCGTAGTAATCGCAGCTCCAACAGCAGTATGATCAACTTCATCAGCAGAGCCCGAAGTTAAAGTAACAACCTGCGCAGTTGCTGCATTCATAGCAGCAATTTGAGAGCTCACATTCTGCTTATTTGTATCCACGGTTGTCTCCTTCCATCTCAACGAAGCCTAAAAAAGTGGTTATTGCAGAACAAACGAATTCCAACTTACAGCATCATTTCCAAGATCGGGAATCTCAGTTCTGGTCAAAAGCTCTCTTTCGACAGTCGTAATGACCTGCTGGCCCATCGTAATCGTACTCAACAGCGCCTGCTGAGGTTCCGTCAAAATATTTGTCACTTGCGTTTGCTGTACCTGTTAAAAAAGAGAAGTTAATTAAGATAATCAAAATTAAATAAAGTCATGCATTAGAAGGCAAAAACACTCGATCTAGAATCATTCCTCTTCAAGAACTATGATTGAAGTGGGAGGTTGCATTTTTTAAGTCTCTGCAGAAGTGTTGGGAATAATCGTGATTACGATGGTAATCGCAAATTGCTATCACAGCGGTAATCATAATTGTGATTACGCCCTACACTTCTTAGCGGTAGTGTAACTAGCCCCTTGCAAGAAAATTGACCCTCTAGATGTGGAGCCCACTAACCTGGTTCTTCCCAGTGCAGTAATAGAAAGGGAAAATTTTTTCTCATAGAAGGGAAATTTTTATTCTCAGAAGGGAAATTTTTATTCTCAGGAGGGACATTTTTTTCTCTTTAGAAGGGAAATTTTTACTCATAAATGAGAACTTTTTTCCTCTTAGTAGGACAATTTTTTCTTCTTAGAAGGGAAATTTTTCCTCTTTGAAGGGAAATTTTTCCTCTTTGAAGGGAAATTTTTATTCTGAGGAGGGAAATTTTTTTCTCTCTTAGAAGGGAAATTTTTACTCTTAAAAGAGAAATTTTTTCCTCTTAGTAGGGAAATTTTTTCCTCTTAATAGGAAAATTTTTATTCTCTTACGAAGTAGGGAATTTTTTATTATCTTAGAAGGAAATTTTTAATTTTTTTCTCTTGGAAGGGAAATTTTTATTCTTAGGAGGGAATTTTTTACTCTTAGAAGGGAAATTTTTTCCTCTTAGAAGGGGAATTTTTCTCTTGGAAGGGAAATTTTTATTCTTAGAAGGGAAATTTTTACTCTTAGAACGGAATTTTGATGGATTACAGCACTGGTCCCCTTGCAAGGGTCTAGTAATGCCACTGTCTACTAGGAACATAACTCACAAGAGAAGAAAATTTTTTTTTCCGTTTCTCATGCAACAAGCCACAACATCAAACATCGAAAATCGAGTGTACATACTCTTATCCAATAATAATTGTCTTCATCTAGTGAAAAGCATGTAAGAATACAAAATTAAAATTAGTCATCGCAGTCTTCTCTTTTATCGAACTTCCGGGTTAATTAATAAAAAAGACAAAACAAAAATCAAAAAAACTTCTTACCGCAGGGGCCCTGTGGCCATAGTTGACTTGGCCGCTCACAGTCGTATATTGGGCGCCACCAACGTGACCTACTCCGTATGGTTTAGCACCTGGCCGAGACGAAAATAAAATTCATGCATTTAACAAAAAAAATAAAAAATAAAAAGTGGGGGAGAAAAACTACAAAAAATGCACTATTTACATCTTCTTTCTATAAATCGTGCTTTTTAGCTACTAAGAATGATATAATATTTACCGTCGGCAGCTCTCATGATGGCCGGCTTGGCGACCGATTCGGTATTCACTTTAGAAACTCGACTCGTCTCATGTTGAAGAATCGTAGCTCTGGAAATGGAGATTTTTTATAATTTCCTGAATTGTTTCTCGACTTACTTTAAAGGTGAAACGCTATCTTCAACCATGGTCGAACCTTCATCTCCTTCAATGCCAAAATGATCCTTTGACTGTTTCTGTATATAAAAAAAAAAAAAGTTTTAATTTTTGAAGGAAAAAAAATATATATAAATTACTTTTTTCATAATGATGTCAATGTATCCAGAAATGAGTTGGACGATTTGCTCTCCTTCGGTTGTCTGGACTGAATAATATTGGTCAGAATAGTCACCAAAATCGAGTGTAAATGTATTCGGAGAAGCACACCACCTCCGAACAGTAGTTAGCGGATATGTTTTAAATATCTCTTTGGTAAGCTCATCAAGCTCCAGAACAGAATCTTTGGTCACCCCAAGAAGTCGAGGGACAAGCTTGTTTTTCCCTTTCATTTTTTGCTAACAAATAAATTGAATTAAAACATCAAAAAATAAAATAAAATTACTTTAACGAGGAAAAACGTAACGCCATAAGTAGGCAAAGCACGAGCGTTTTTGGTGTAAAGGACTTTCGCATCAAGCTCGGAAATTCCGACATGTTTCGCATGCTCAGCGAATATTTTCTTCTCGATACCTTTCACTTTGATGTACGATTGTGGGAGAAATTCTTTCAAACTGAAAAAAGATTCAAAATTAAGATCCAGCTCAACAAAAACTCACTCAAGAAAGGGTGGTTTGTGCTTTGATTCGTTATAATTGCCAAATTGAATGTGGCATTGAATTCCAGCGAATTCGCAAGCGAGTTGCTGAGTTACTGGATGAGTCGAATTTATGATGGCATCTCTGGCTTGGACGTAGAGCAAATTAAGCTGTACGGGATCGCGAGAATCGACATTTTGGTCGGAAAAGAAAAATTTTCTTTTCAAAAGGACCGTTTCGCCTTCTCCGATCCCTTGTTGCCTTAACGTCCTGCTACTATCGACCCAATTTACTAAAATAAAAAGTTATGAAATTTCTTATCTTGTTGACAATAGACATTTACCTTCATCGTCGGTTTTTATCTTTTTCCTTAACTGGTCCATTTTTGCATCTCGGCCTTTTTCTTCTTTTTTACGTTTTAGAGTGAGAGTTCCAAAATTTGGTTTATTTTCGAACTCATCCTCTAAAGTTTCATGGACGAGACTGTACTCGTCATAGTTGGTGATGCCAATTTTGGTGCAGATTGTGACCATGAGATTCGATACTGGTTGGCTGTCATCGACAAGCATTGTTTTGACGGCACCGTCCAACATTCTTACTCGGAGAGCTCTCATTTTTCTTTTGTATTCCAATAAATCCTTTTAAAAAAAATGATATTTATAAGGAACAATTTAAAAAGACGAACCCCATTTCTCAAAATGTAGTATTCAAGGTCTCGTCCAGGTTCCAGCCAAACGCCCTTTTTAATATCTTCATCTGCTAAGAATAGTCCGTAGTCTTTAGCTAAAATGAAAATAATATAAAAATTAGACAGAAAATGGTTTAAAATTACGTTCGCCCATGTTGGCTTCGGCGACTTTTTCGCGGATGATTCGACACGCATCGTAGACGGAGGTCGATGGGTCGAATCCCATCGTTTTCGTGACATTTTTGTCGACGATCGAAATTCGAAGTTGAAGAGTTGCCATTTCCGACAGACTTCTCCTCTGAAACAAAAATTCAAAAAATTTTCATTGAACAGTAAGATGAGTTTGGTGCTAACAAAATGGCAAACTTTGACCTTCGATATCTTCTGAATGGCTGGACCGATTTTGACTTTTGAAAGCTCATTAGACGCAGAATTTTATAATCTTTCATTTTGTACTTCGTGGTCAAGTTGCTAAAACGTATAGTTTTCGAGCTAGAGGTCAAAAACGGAAAGAAGTGCCGTTTTTCCAAAATATCGGACAGAGATAAGGGGCGAAAACTTGGATTTAGAACTACCTAATGATCCTAAACAAAATAAATTCATAAAAAGCATGTTTACCGCCTTTTTTTTTTTTTTTTTTCAACCTCTGGCAACTGAACTATAGAAGCCGAAACGACTTTTCTTCATTAACGCGAAAAATATTTGACTTGGATATTTGGCAAACTTTGACCATCGATATCTTCTGAATGGCTAGACCGATTTTGACTTTTGAAAGCTCATTAGACGCAGAATTTTATAATCTTTCATTTTGTACTTCGTGGTCGAGTTGCTAAAACGAATAGTTTTCGAGTTAGAGGTCAAAAACGGAAAGAAGTGCCATTTTTCCAAAATATCGGACAGAGATAAGGGGCGAAAACTTGGATTTAGAACTACCTAATGATCCCAAACAAAATAAATTCATAAAAAGCATGTTTACCCCTTTTTTTCAACCTCTGGCAACTGAACTATAGCAGCCGAAACGATTTTTCCGCTTTAACGCGAAAAATATTTGACCTGGAATTTTTTAATTGAGACCAATGGATTTCTCATTTCGTTTACCATGGGAATCGGTTAAAATATTGCCTATATTTAAATATAAACTCGATATTTGGAGTTTTTATATTTTTTCCCATTATCTGCCAGACTATTGACCTGATGAAAAAAATAATCCAAGTAAACCCCCCTTGGATTTTAGCGAGGAATCGATTGGCATCTATAACTTTTGGATGCGACATACAGGGTGCTCCAGAACGACCCTAACTTCGTTATTTTATATACAAACTCTATGTTTTGACGATGTAAATAAATTATAAGCTTGATTTCTAGTAACTTTTACTTAAAACACTTTTTTATAGGACCAAACGTTCTGGAGTTGTAGCACCTACTCCGAAACGTTTTGGTCCTACAAAAAAATGTTTCAAATAAAAGTTACTGAAAATGAAGCATAGAATCGAATTCCATCGTCAAAACATAGTGTTCGTATTTAAAATAACGAAGTTAGGGCAGTTTTAGAGCACACTGTACGTCGCATCCAAAAGTTAACGATGCCAATCGATTCCTTGCTAAAATCTAAGGGGGGTTTACTTCGATACTTTTTTCGTCAGGTCAAAATTCTGGCAGATAATTGGATGGCCCACTCTGTGCCCAAGAATGTCCTGTATGCTAGAGGCGTAAAGAAGATCTCTCGAAAATTCGCTGAAAACGAGATAAAAGTTTAAAGAAAACACCAAACTAATAAATAATAATTTAAATAATTTAATTTTTTTAAGTAGGGCACCTTGCCACAAACAAGAGGATTTCCTTTTTTCCTAAGAGAATTTAAAAAAAAAATTTAATTCTCAGATTAAATCTGGAATTATATTTTATAAATTATAATAATGAGCATACTCTCTTGATAGCTCGTTCGGGTAAGAAGTGTGCTAAAGCGGATTGACGGCAGCATTCGGAAGAACGTCCCCTACACCGGAGGCAAAGAATCGCCGACATCGAAAAATTATTCGTTTTCCTCCTTCAATTACGTTAAAAGGTCTTTGAACTACCCCTTTCAGGTGGGCGGCCGACGTGTATACTGTCCCGATTGTCCCGCAAACCCGGAGGGTGATTCCTTGACCCCCACGTAAACATGCGCACAGAAATCCCATCCAAAAAAACCGCCCTAAACGCGCATAGTCACCAAAATTTAAAACCAAAAATCATCCCAGTACGTAAAACAACGATTTTTTTAAGCCCCAAAAAAAGCACCTACACCACTATCGTAGTACCTACACCAGCATCATTTTTGGCTTATTTCTCAAAAGAAGCAATTATGGTTCTAAATACAAAAATTAAGTGAATTGAAGAAAATTTAAGTAAAAAAATTAATTGGCTAAAAAAAGGTGCTTGCATGATTTTTAGCGTAGGATAACTAGTTCGCGAGATATAAGCAATAATTAAATTAATCTAGTATGAACAATTATAATGCTGTATATAGAAAGGAAGCAAGGTAATGATTGGTGAAAAGGGACAGGTTGACTTGGAACCGTTTGATGATAAGATTCTATTGAGGTTTTGATGAATTATAAGAGGAAACACCCTAAAAAGGGTGGGCGGAAGAAAAAGGGTCTGGAAATTAGAAGTGAAGCTTACCGAACGGTGTTTGGACGGAATTTCGACATGGTGAAGGTTGCGGGTGTTGTGAGAGACTGAGAGAGGGTTCGAGGAAGCGGAGATCCATTGCAGGGTGGCATGACATCGCCGCCCCCAAGCGATCGCTTAAGTGCGGCGGCGGGGGAGGGTGAGGGGGATGAGGGGGAGGGGAGGGGAGGCGGAAGGGTGCGAGTGTGCGAAGGGTGCTCCTGCGGAAGGGGGATACAGACGAAAGAGGAGAGAAGCTCCGGGGGTGAGTTTCTACCCTTTTTCATCCCGCACCCCTCCCATCCACAATAGGAAAAACGATATCCCCCAAGAAAAATACAAATCACATATTTTGTTCTTCTTAACCATTCATTATTTACATTAAAAAAATAACCAAAAATCCCTAAAAATCAAAAAATCAATAATATTGATTTCACAATCAAATAATTTTATTTCTTTAAATTTTAAATAATTATACGAACAAAGATACCCTATAGGAAGTAAACAAAATTTAAAAAAATAAATAAATATATAAATAGAGCATGCGCAAGTGCACTAGAGCCACCTAACGCCGGCTGCCACAACCTCACCCCAATCAATCCCTTAACTATAATTATCACTTTATAATTGAAAACAAAGTGTTAAAGGCAGTGAAAGTCTTTTTAATTTGAAGGATAGGGGTGGCCTCATTGGAAAACAAAAGGAACATTCTTAATCCATTTAGGGGCTCTCGTAAACCCACCAGGGGCACCCTGGCCCTTCCAGAGGAGTGAAAAGAACAAGATCCCAGGGGATGTCCTAGGGATCTTGTTCATTGTCACCGGAAAGGGGTTAAAGTAAACCGTAAAAGGAAGTCCTCCCTGAAAAATGTATGTCAAGGAAGAGCCAGTGGCCCCACCCGAGCCTCCAATGTACCCGTGCTAACCGGTGTAGACGGGGTGGGTTTCGGCCAACCCTGGCCCTCCCAGAGGTGCGAAAAAACCAAGAAGCCTGGGATATCGCTATCGACAAAGGTTCATTATTGGAAAAGGGACAAAGTAAACCGCAAAAGAAGTGAAAGACAACGAAAGGCCGAGGTCCTCCCTGAAAAAAAGGATCTATGCATAGGAAGAGTCCCCAAGCTAGCGGCCCCACCCTATAGCCCCAAATGTCCCAGTCCGTGCTAACCAGTGTAGACCCACCATAGCCCTTCCAGAAGTGGGAAAAGACAAAGAGGCGCACAAAGGTTCTAAAGTTCTCTACCGGAAGGCCGAAAAGGGGCAAAGTAGCCCCCGCCCGAGCCCCTAATGCCCTGTCCGAGTTAACCAGTGTACATCGGGTCCACCCTGGCCCTTCAAGAGAGGCGAAAAGACCAGAAGGTCTGGGAAATCGCTATAACGACAAAGGTTCAGAGTAAACCGCAAAAAAAGTGAGGACAACGAATTCCTCTCTGAAAAAAAGGATCTATGTCCGAGCCCCGAATGTCCCAGTCGTCCGTGCTAACCAGTGCTTCAGGCCCTTCCAGAGGTTATCGCTATCGACAAAAGTTCCAAAGTTTACTCGGTCAAACTAAACAGAAAAAGAAGTGGAAGAAACCGAATGGCCAAATTCCTCCCAGAAAAAAGGATCTATGTTCAGGAAGAGCCCCCCTCCGAGCACCGAAGGTCCCAGTCCATTCTAACCAGTGTAGACTAGAGGCCATGCAACAGCACAAGCAGATAAAACATAATGAATGTCATCAAAAGACAAAAATCTTAAGAATGGGATGCAAAAATCGGTAATAGGTGTGACTCTACAAAATCTGTTAGACGAAAAATAAGCTTTTTTTCTGATTCAGGGAGTTTCTGCGGCTTATCTGGCGTCTCGCCCTGGTTTTAAGAAAACACTGTCAAACAAAGAATTCTAAAATTAAACGCAAAACGGACGTACCGAATTGATCGTTCCAATCATTGCTGTGCTGTTTTTAATCCAAAATTTCACATTACACAGGAAACGATATCTTTTCGAATTTTTTGTACGTAAGTTCACTTGAGAAGATAGACAGGTCTACTGCGAGCCTTGGCCGGACACAAAACACTTTCACCAAAGGTAGGCATGGTGCTCCCACGCGGATCGCACATAATTGGCATCGGGGGGGACGCCAACACACTTCCGCCCCGGTCCATAATCGAGACCGATATAGGGAAATCTGGAAACGCTCCTTGGAATTCCAAACACGAACTAGGGGATTCCAGAAACAATATCCTAAAGACCTCTCAATCCCTAAAAACCATGGATCCTATCGAAAATAAGGTCAAACTAATAAATTTAAGTAGTTCTTAACCAAAGAAGACCAAACGTGACATAAGAGCAAAGAAAAATAGAAAGCTAAGGAAAGATAAAGAGATAAGAGGTGTTAAAAGGAACTTTGACTAGAAAATACGACCAAGTGTCACTCTAGCATATAAACACCTCCGGATATGACGAGTAGGCATGGCATGTAAAAAGAAGAAAAATCAAGGTTGCCACCTGTAATATCTGCTTTTGGTAAGATCGGTAGGCCGTTCGTGACCGGTTTCGTGACACATGGGACATCAAAGAGATTATAATTTATTTATTTTGACGTAATGACAAATAATCTACCATGCCATCTACTGGAAAACGATTCTAGGACAAGCAGTTAGTTGACACCACAGGTGCAGAAGAAATTTGACCGAGAAGGTTTTAAGTAAATGCCTTGAATTGGGTACGCCTACTTGCTGTTTTGAAACACTGGAAGCTTCAAACCCTGATATCAAGAGATTACGCTTCCAAACCACAAATTTTTGGAGCCATTTTTCAGAAATAACCACACATTCACTAGATTTGGACCCTTTTTTCCTCGAAAAACAGATTAAAAATTGCAATTTGGAGCCGTTTTCTCAGGGATAACTGCATATTCACTCGATTTGGACTCTATTTTCCACTTAAAAGTGCCACCGGGAGCCATTTTCTTGGACAGCTTGTTTTCTTAAATATAGCCTCAAAAGTGATATTTGACTGGCGAAATTAGAAAAAAATCTCTGCAGCAAAATGTCACGATGTTCGAATTCAAATCTACCAGCTCCTGCTTCTCACTATCGGAGGAAAATAGGCCAAAATAAGAACTTGATGAGTCAATATTAGTCATGTTTAATTATAATTAAAGTTTATAGGGCATGAAAAAAGAAGAATTTCTTTTCAGTCGACTCAAACAATATCGGCAAGGACGAATTTATAATACGAAATACATCACGTATTGCGGAGCGGCACGTTTTTCCACTCTTTCTCTTTTGCTGTCCTTTAGGTCGCAGTTTGACCTCGCCTCAACATCTGTTCGCGTCAAAGAACTCATTTTCGATTGAAAAGCGGAACCGATGGCCGTCCCTATCTATTTACCCATTATTTACCATCTATTTACCGATTAGCGTGTAGATTGGTCCAGTCCTCCGCTCGTTTAATCATTTATTGACCTCAGCTTTCACCCTTGTTCGATGCAGTTTGACAGTGACCTCATCCTCCCGCTTCGTTTCGACACGTCTCATTTTTTTCTAAACCATATTTAGCACGAGACTTTCTACCCCACAGAAGACTTCAAAAATTAATTAAAAGAATATGTTATCATGAATAATTAAAGAGACGCCTATGCGGGTGGAGTAGTAATGAATGATTTAAAAATAGTCACTTCCCCTCCTCAAAATCTAAACAGACACAATTTCCATGTTCCCAGGCGTTGAAATATCAAAAAAAGTTTTACCTTAATGAACAATAATCTGTCTAAAATTAGATTTTATTGATTGCATGAGAGGATGTGGCTGGTAGATTAAACGCTTATCTTATCGGTAAAACTGTTCCAGGCTGTGGAGAAAGCATTAATCAGAGGACGTTTTCGGACAGCGATGACAGGTGGCCTGAGTCGGTTTTTGCACTAAACTTCGGTCTCGAAAGACGGGACAAGTCAATTTTGGGCATTATCCAATACTAGGAGGTTGGTACAATTCCAAAAATCGACTAAGTAAGCGAAAAAGGACGATTTCTTTATGCAGACGCAATGAATATGTCTGGACATTGACTCGGAGAGATTAAACATTTCGGTCACTATCAAGGTCAAAGATTAGTCGACGATGATTCTTCGGTCAGAATTTTTTATTTATATTCAGCTCGGTGTTGGCGTTTTAAGAAAGAAGCTTTCGAACACCCAACGTGTTTGATATTCCCACGAGTTGAGTAGGCAGGGTCGGATAGGTAAAATTTACCAGCCCGGGAAATCCCCCTAGTGTCCAAAAAGGATCAAAAATCAAGCTAAAAAGGGCCTATTTTATGGCAACGAACAAAATCTATCAAAAAGAGCCCCTATTCTCCAAAAATCGAGGGGTAAAAAGGGCCCCTAGTGTCCAAAAAGGATCAAAAATCAAGCTAAAAGCGGTCTTTTAGTTGTTAAGTTACACAATGTAGTAAAATGAGCTCCTAATCACTAATAATCGAGTTAATAAGGCCCCTAGTGTCGAAAAAGGATCAAAAATCAAGATAAAAGGGGCCTTTTTCATGGCAAAGGAACAAAATCTATTCAAAGAGCCCCTAATCTCCAAAAATCGAGGTGAAAAGGGCCCCAGAGTCCAAAAAGGATCAAAAATGAAGCTAACAGGGGCCTTTTTAGTTGTAAAAGGAACAAAATGTAGTCAAAAGAGCCCCTAAGCTCCAAAAATCGAGGTAAAAAAGGCCTATCCTACCCTGGCCTTAGGGCCCTACGTACACTTAGATCTTGATTTGGTGGGCCTGGATGCTGAGGTGGGCGTCTAGTTTCGCCACTGATTTATCCCAATGTGAAGGCAATTTCGGTCATTTTCAAGCATCAGGTACGATTAATTCAAGTTGGCCTTCGATATTGCAGCAACGATTTCAGTTCAGCCATTAAGCTAAGTGAAGACTAGGGCCATTAATCACAGTGCAAATCGATCGATGATTCGAAAAACTATGCCGTGGATGATTCGATTAAAATGGCTGTATTTTAAGATAATGGTTATTTACAGGGAATAAATCTTGCTGGAAAGAACACACCACTAGGTGAGCGTTATCGAGAAATGAGCGTAAAATGAGTTTTGTTGCTTTTTATTGTTTGTTTTGCGCGAGAATACAAAATGTGGAAAGTCGTTGTGGAGTAATTAATTGAACATTGATAGGAAGAAGGGGGTTGTTGGTGAAGGGAGAATTTTATTGTTTTCTGAGGGAGAAGAGATCCGTGGGGGTGGTTGCAGGGATGCTGCGACAGTCGAGTCGCCAGAAAGTCGGGCGCCGAGTCCGCGAGACGCCGGCCCCTCTGGCGCCTCCCGAAGTTCGATAGAGCCCCCCCTCGTCCGCCGCCCCCGGAGTTTCCAGCATTTTTATTGTTAGTCAGGGGGTTTTGTCGAGTCTGTTTTCGCGGCTTTTCAGGGGAGCGGGATTTATGTTTCCCGGTTCGAACCCTCGGCTGTTTACCCGACTATGGGTCTCCACTCCCCCCACGCACCCCCCTTTCCTTGATATAAGGGTTTCCGCCTAAACTATCCCCCCCTCGCCATCCTTTTTCAGCCCCTTCGGCTTCTTTCTTGTCCGATAGAAAACCGGGAGTCCAATCACGTTAAAATGACTTGTCGTTCCCGCTCGACTTTCGAGGCAAAAAATCGCCTTTTCTTATCCATAACAACTTCCGAAAAATTCAATTTTTTACATGGCGACTAGGTGTCCCATACCATCACCTATCTCAAAACAAACTTAAAAACCAGATGAAGGGCCAGGGGAAGCTATCTAGGGGCTATGAAGGAGTGCCATCATCTGGTAGAACAACAAGGAGGGAAAATGATGAGAATCGTCCGAAATGTGCATGAAAAGATTCGGGGAAATAGATGAATGCATTGCAAAATGATATTACAAAAGAAATCACTTTTTGGTCACTTTTATCTTTTTTCCCCCTGTCCCTTCAGATATCAGCATGGCCAAGTCATCTCATTTTGCACTTTTCGTGAACAAACCTAATCTGATCCTACAAATCCAAGTTTTCGTGCAAAACAAGTCTAGTTCCAAAAACGCCCACTTTCCTGTCAAAACAGTGCTAATGCCAAGATTACGTCTGTAGAACGTCGTCCAGGTAAAACAAGTCACAGCCACTGTACCCCAAAATATGAATTAAAATGTCCATTTTTCATCGGAAAAATCTCTCGAATTACGCTACACCGCGTTCTTGCCAAATATCGACCATTCACTAAAAAAAGGAGAGAAAAAACGCTACAGTCATCAACTGTAACTTTTCATTTCATAACACGATGACTTCAATTTAGCCTGAAGGCCATTGACCGAAAAGGAAGAAACCCCCAGATATGAATTATGAGGTTAGAAATTGAAAATCTGCAACTCTTGAGAGAAGCCTGGGGTATGCTCGGAATAACCATTCATCCTGCAGGAGCAGTTTTCGAGTATTCAAACCTTTCACAGTTTCCAGGTTTACTCCAACCAAAATATCTTCAGACGAAAATATACCAGGGAAGAATGTTTTGCGAAATTCAATAAAGGATTAAGGACGGGTTCGATGAGGAAACATCTTTTTTTGACAAAACCCTCACGTATTGAGCCTCGTATGACGAAAAGGGTCAAAGATGAATAAGAGTCTAAATATAAAACGGGCGTCCTCCCCTTCCGTTCTGATACAAACACGTTGGGAAAGGAAACTCAATTAACGATCTCTTCTTTCTTTTATTCTTCAACAAATGAACCCTTTAAATTAATTCAAATAAATCCGGACACGGCCCATCCTCGAATTAATTACAACCTTTTTTACTGACGTCGATGGAAACTTGCTAATATCCGGGTCAGGTGGAACAGGATTGCGATTTGTTGAGAACCAGATGACCTAAAGACCTTGGCGGACATTTTTCTTCAGGACATGTTATCTTTTTTTGTTATTTAAATAAACGTGGCTCTTGGTTGAAGTAACGTAAATGTTTATCAATGAAAAGCCTCGGAATGCGGAAAAGAAAACGTCAGAATAATTTTAAATCCTTTGTGGGATATTCCTGCTTCTGGATTGGATGGGTAGATTCTTCTTGCAGACGGTTGGGTTCTGCGGGTCCAGCATGTCCTGCGGCATCTTGTGAAGGACATGAAATTTTTATAATAATCGATTCAGAAGGGACTAAATGGAGCAAATCGAGGGGTCTGGTCAGATGACAAAAAAGGCATAGGCGAGCTTTTTTCTAGTTTCTTTTTCCGGAATTGTCCCACCGCCATCCATCTTTACCCTGTTCGTTGACCTTGCGATTTTTCTGCTTCTTATTCCTAGGAACGTTAGAAAGTCGAAGCTTTTTGAGGTTTCGGACAGTTTTCTTGGCATAAGTTCTTTCATGAGCGGAAATTCGGCGAGAGGGGAGATCAAAAAGATGGCGTGGCGCCAGTTTAAGGTTAAAAAATTACAAATTTGACTTAATTATGTTATCTTTAGTTGTGAAAACCTTGGTCCGCCGAAATGTCTGGAACCCACCTGGGGGGAAAGCAATGGTGCCAACGTGTCTGGCACTTTTTGCGAGCACGATGAACCTTTTCGAGGAACTACTGAGCCTACAGAAAAGTTTGGTTGTGTCAAATATTTTGTTAGGTTCCGCCCTTCAGGTACTTCACCAAGAATAATCTAAGTTGAAGTATTTATGATCTTCAGGTTAAAAGGTCCTACTCAAAATCTTGGCCCTCAAAAAAACGTTCGATGCAGGCACGATTCTGACTAAAACGTCCATAACTTCCACAATTTTTGACCGATCTTATCGATATTGGTACCGTTGGAAAGCTCTTTTTAAGTGCTAAAATAGTTCTTAAATGCATAAAGTCGCTCAGAATATTCCTTAGCTCTCCAAAAAGAACATTAATTTCTGTTCGATGTAAGGCATAATTTCATGACTGCACGTTTAAACGTCCATAACTTCCACACTTTTTAACCGATCTTATCGATATTAGTACCGTTGGAAAGCTCTTTTGAAGCGCTAAAATAGTTCTTAAATGCATTAAGTAGCTCAGAGTGCTCCTTAGCTCTCCAAAAAGAACATTAATTTCTGTTCCATGCAAGACATAATTTCATGACTGCACGTTTAAACGTCCATAACTTCTTTAATATTTGACCGATTTTATCGATATTAGTACCGTTGGAAAGCTATTTTAAAGAGCTACAGCAGTTCCTCAATGCATAAAGTCGCTCTGAATGCTCCTTAGCTCAAAAAAGAGAACATTAATTGCTTTTCGCAAATCTTCAGAGTTCAGACGTCCTCATCCACAATATTTATGACCAATTTTGTCAAAATTTGTAACATTTGAAAGCTTTTCCAAGGGCTACAAAAGTTACATTACATGAAAATGGTCAAAATTTTCCTTATTCGTCATAAACAAAAGTAAACATTGCTGGTCGATGACATCGTCCCGCTCAACTTTTGCCTTCTCTTACATCCCCCCAGCGTAATCAAAATTTCAAGAAAGGAAGTCAAGATATTTTTGGTATTCAGGTCGTCTTAAATTCCCAGAAAAACATAATATTATTTATCTAAAAACATTATTGCATTTAATAAAACAATAAATTAGAATCGTCGACGATAAAAACGTGTCGTCTATATTATCGACGTCCTCAGTAATAAAGACAAGTTTCCACCGAGGGGAGAAAATCAATACAAACGTCCAAAAAAGGGAAGGTTTTCCAAGCTCTTTAGAACAAAATCAAGGCCAAAAATAAAGAAAATATCAATTTCAAGTTAATTTTTTTTGTCCTTTTATCTCTGGCTTATCTATAAAGTTTGACATGTGATGATAAAAGTGGTCTTTATGTTATTCCCAAGGGTTTTTTTCGTTTCGGGACTCTTTTTAAGAAAAAGGGAGGGCGAAAAATGATCATTTCCTTACCTTATAGAACGATAAACATAATTGAAAACACACGAAAAAAAGGAAAAGAAACGGAACTTAAACTAAGAGAAGAGGCAACAGAAATAAAACTACTCAACACACCCAGAATGAGGGATCCCCACTACCCGGCCGCCACCATATTTGTGTTTGACCTGACGTCATTTTTTTCCTCATCGACAAAAAAACGCTTCTACAAAACCTTTCGAACTTTTTCCCTTGAAAATTTGAAAAAACAATTTCCTTAGGGAGAAAATCGGTTTTTGAAATTGGGGAAATTTTGGAAAAGTTTGTTTTGACAAAAACAGAAGTTTTGAAATGACCTCTTCTAACCCAGTTTTCGAGCTACTCCTTTTATGGGAATCTCTCGCCCACTTGAATGTCGGAGCCCCGTTTTTATTCAATTTAACATAATTTGAGTTTCGATATCTATTTTAAAACCTAAAAACGTCAACTTTATCAAATCCGGACCTTTATTTCCAGCCCTTCCCCTTCATAGCGCACGAAACTTCAATTTTTTGCAGGATTTTCCTGTTTATTTTGGACGTTTTTGTTTTAAATAATTATGGTCTATCTGGCCATTTAAATTTGAAGGAAGTTAATTTTTGAGTCTTTATGCCTGTAAACGACCAGACTGCGCTATAAATTTTTTGGGCATTTGTAGGGTCGGATAGGTAAAATTTCTACACTTCCTAGAGCACGAAACTTCAATTTTTTGCAGGATTTTCCTGTTTATTTTGGACGCTTTTGGTTTAAATAATTATGGTCCATCTGGCCATTTAAATACTCTAAATTCCATTTATGTAAATACTGTGTTTAAATACTGTAATCCAGGGAATATCAAAATCAAGCTAAAAAGAGCTTTTCGTAAAGGAAAAAAAAATCTAGCTGAACCCCTGACGTCCTAAAATCGAAGTAAAAATTGCCGCTGGTGTCTCAAAAGAATCAAAAATCGAGCTAAAAGGGGCCCTAAGTGTCTAAAAAGGATTTTAAAAAATCAGGCTAAAAGATCCTTGTTTGTCTTAAAGTAAAAGAATCTAGCTAAAAGGATCCCCAATGTCCAAAAATCGAAGTAAAAATGGCCCCCAGTGTCCCTAAAGAGTAAAAAAACCGCTAGAAGGGCCTCTAAGTTTCTAAAAATGATCGAAAATCAAGCTAAAACTTCTTACTTGCCTCTACGTGTCTAAAAAGGATTTTAAAAAATCAAGCTGAAAGGGCCCCTAAGTATCTGAAAAGACTAATAAAAAATTAAGCTATAAGAGCCTTTTTTGAAGTAAAGGAAAAAAATCTAGCTGAAAGGGTCCCCAATGTCCAAAAATCGAAGTAAAAATTGCCGCTAGTGTCCCAACAGAATCAAAAATCTAGCTAAAAGCGCCCCTAAGGCCTAAATGTCTTAAAGGGATCAAAAATCAAGCTAATAGGTCCCCTATATCTAAAAAGGATTAAAAATCAAGCTAAAAAGGGTCCTGGAGCTATAGAAAGGTGGGGCTACCGCTGAATAGCAAAATGTGTCATATTTGTACCCCAAATTTCCCTCCACCGTGGGAAATTTCCCTCGATATTACGGCACTGCTGGTACCGCTGACAGACAACAGTACTTCATTAATCATTAATAGGGAAATTTTCCGGGTTCAGGGAAATTTTGTTTCTTTCTCTGTTTTAATTTTTAGACAAATCCGAATCTTTTGATGTTTTGGGCTTAATTTTAAGTGATTTTTATCAGCATTTTCCTAATTTTGCTTGTCCGCCAGATTAGTTGGTAACACTGGTAGGTAACCACGCGCTAGGTTATTCTCGCCACATTTTGATAATGTTGATAATAATTTATTAAACCGGTGAAGTTTTAGTGAAATTTATACTTTTTAAGTGAATTGAAATGTCTTTTATTCAGCGACGAACGATTTTTATCCTCGGGCGTATTTTGGCCCAAACTAGTCTCGCCCAAACACCAAAAATCCCCCCACGTTTTCATCAATTTCGTCCCTTATCTCAAAACTTGAGGCCGAAATTCAAAAGTTTCGACAGACACGAACAGAAACCTGAAGTGGCCGAATCAAAAATCAACCAAGAGCGCATTATTCAAGAAGCGATCCGTGAAAAAATCAAAAATTTAAGCGATATCGAATCATTAAAAAATGATGTTTTAAAAAAGGGAAAATACATCAAAGAAAACACGTTTGACACTTCATTTTTACAGTTATGCATCCTAGAAAAATCTCATGAAATCGGTTTCATGTTTTTCGATCATTTATACGATCAGAACCACAATCTCAATATGGAGTCGCTAATAAATTCTTTAGGCTATGTTACAACTCGAAGAAAAATGATGACAGAATTTTCCCAATTTATCAAAATTTGTTGGAAAGATACGAAATTTTGGACGCTAGCACGTGTGAGAATGTCGTTTTGGCCTTGTCGCTCACTGAAAAGTGGAAGGAGATTGAGCGAGTAATGGAAATGTGCCGAGCGAGCAGTATGCCGAGTCATCGGATGTTTTCCGTTTGGGCGACCGCTGCGTTGGAAAATGGGGAAGAAGAGCTTGCCTGGAAAATCATGGACCAAGGAATGGAAATCAACCGAAAACCTAGTCTGGAACTTTTTTGCGCCCTTTTAAAAGATAAAGCGAATATGAAGCGAACTTTAAAATGGCTAGAAAAGCATAACGAGCATATTCAGATCGAGCTTGCCTACGAAATGATGGAAAAACATTCAGAATTTTTCGAAGATCGTCTTAAATCAAGCCTTACTTCTATTACTCCTGAGTAAGGACATTGGCTGGTTGTTTTCTCAGCTTCCTCACGACCTATTTGGCACTCAGGAAGCTGAGAAAAGTCATAATTTTGCCATGTGTAGAATTGTTATTATTTTATTATTGTTTTTTGTTATTTTTCTTCTTCTTTGTTTCTTTTTTATAGAGGGAAGTGTCGTAAATGTCTCAAAAGTCTGAAAAACGTGGGATGTAACTTTGGAGAGTTTGACCGACTCAAGGAATTGTTTCTGAACCCGTGCTCATCGGAGGGATATTTTTCTTAAAACGAAACCTCGGAGTTGAAAGCGTTTCTGGATTTTCTTGAGCAAAATGGAAAAATTTGACGTCGTCCTCGATGGGCTCAACATTGCCTTCGGTACCAGCAAAACGGGCTCGCACGCTTATGGATCGATTGTTAGTAGTTGCTTGAATAGGACCCTTTAAATATGGACGAAAAGACAGTTTTAGGGAGAACTTTGACCAACAATGCTCTCCTATCACCTCCCCACTCTCCTCGACCTTCCATTCTCCTCGACTTGCTTCCCCTCCCTCCTTGACCTTGCATCTTCTCCAGGGCCTCCCACCTTTACCCTACCCTCCTATCTCCTCCCTACCCTCCTGGGCCATCCTATACCCTCCCTACATCATGGGCCTCCTATCTCCTACCTCTCTCTTTCCCTCCCCTCCATCTCATCCCCTACCCTCCTGGGCCATCCTATCCCCTCCCTACGGGGCCCTCCTATCTCTCCCCTACCCTCTGGCCATCTCCTCCCCTAACATCCTACCTATCCCTACCCTCCTGACACTCTAGCTTCAATCACCTAGGCTCCTCCCTACCTCCGATCTCATCACTCGGCCATCCAACCATACATACCCTCATCTCTCCCTACCTTCCTGGCCCTCTATCTATCTCCTCACTACCCTCCTATCTCTTCCTCCCCTCCATCTTCTACCCTCGGGGCCTCCTATCTCTCTCCCTACCCTCTACTCTTCCCTACCCTCCAGCTCCTGACTCTCCCCTACCCTCCATCTCCTTACTCTTCCTACCCTCCTGGGCTCATCCTATCCCCTCGATTGCCTCCTACCCTCCTGGCAACTCCTATCTCCTCCACTACACCTCCTTGACCGCTCTCTCCCCTTCGGGCCCCTCTCCTCTCCTACCCTCCCATCATCCTCCCTCACCATACCATCTCCTCCCTACCCTCTATCTCCTCACCCTACCATCCTATCTCCTCCCCTATCCCTCCTTGAGCTCCCCTACCGTCCTATCTCCTATCTCTACCCCTTCCCATCCCATATCCCCTACCTCCTATCTCCTCCCCTACCCTTCTATATCATACCACCCTCCTATCGCCTCCCCTACCCTCCTGGCCCATCTTATCTCCTACAGTCCTACCCATACCTCCTTGACGTCCCTACCCTCCTTAACCTACCATAACCTCATTTACATGGTAACGATTCCTACTTATATTTTCATTTTTAGCTGAAAACACAGTCGTCGAAAGTTTTGTCCAAAGGAACAAAAAAGTGATCGTTTAGGAGGCGTCACATGACAAATGGCCTGCTCATCATATCAATATATCAAACAAATTCATCCTTATTTTAACAGACAACGTGTAAGTTTCAGTTTTTCACCCAATTTTGCTCTAAATAATTGTTTAGGACTGCCGATGATCCTTATTTGCTTAGGCGACAATGTATCCGGTCTCGGCCACCACATTCGTCTCCCGAGATCAAATGAATGGGTCACAAGTCCTTTCTAAAAGACGCAACTTTAAAAAGATCTCTCAAAAGGGCAACAAAACCATCAAGATACGTCAAATATATTAGCGACGATGGAAAAGTTTTTCTACACGTATGCCACACATAATTAAATGCAATAATGACAAAAAATTCAGAAACCTACCCCATATTTTATGAAATCCATGAAACCGCGGACGCGCATCTTTTGGCATTGCCACCCATCGTGGACGACACTCGGTGCCGGACATTTTTCCCTCGTCCAAACGCAAGTTTACAACCGCACTTGGCTTGTGTCTCAAAAACTAACCAGTCATGTACATTTAGTTAAAAAATAAACCAATATAACGGATTTTATTAATAATTTATCAAAAATAATAAAAAGTTAGAGTTTTTGACGGGAATCATTAGCGACTACACTGTGCCACCATGAAGGCTCTCAAAGGTTCCTGGTGCGGAGTACAAAGATGTCTTTAGATGCTCATAAACCTATAAAAGCCTAAAAACAGATATTGCAAATAAAAAGCCTACATTGCCGTCCGAATGTCTAAAGGTGAGTTTAAAAAGAAATCTGAAGGCCGATGGCCTCAACCAAAGAGGACGGCCTCTTTTTCAAATCTTCAACATATAATCGATGACTCCTTTTGCACTAAATTCAGTGGAGCGCTGTCTGTTTTGAGAAGTAGCACTAAAAAAAATGGTTAGAAAAAATCAAAATAATCAAATTGAAGAGATGAATACCTTCGTAAAGTATGCTGAATGTTTTTCCAAATTCCATGCTCCGTTAAGTGAAGCAAGCTGGTCAAAACGATCTTTCAGGACCATCTGTTCGTTGACGAATTCGATAAATTTCAAGTACCGCATGCTGGCACCACACACCCTGTTATAAATCTAGTGTATCAAAGAAATATGAAGGTTTTGCTGGGTCCCTGAAAACCACCCCTAAATATCTCCACTAACTGGACTATCCTAAACTGTCCGTCAAAACTAGGGTGACCACACGGTACGCGTTTACAGGCCTTTGTACGCATGTCTGGGGATGACAGCAATCCAAGAGAAAATAAAATCATATCATTGAACTATTTTTTGACAAGAAAGCATTTCAGCCAGATTTGACCCTTGACAAGGGAAACACACTTTTTAGACAGGTCTTTAGACCTTTCTCGAGAGAGAAAAGACCCTTTTTTCCCTCATTTTCAACTTTTTTTTTTAAAAAAAAAAGACCCTTTTCAGCCAAAATTTGGACCTCTTGGCAAAAAAGACACTTTTAGCAGATTTTGACCTTTCACAAAAAAAGCACCTTTTTAGACAGATTTGACCTTTGACAAGAAAAAGAACACTTTTTAGAATTCAACCCTTTTTGAGAGAAAGACCCTTTAGCCCAGATTTTGACCCCTTTGACAAGGAAGGACACTTTTAGACAGTTTAGACCCTTTTTGAGAAGAAAAGACCCTCTCAGCCAGATTTTGACCCCTTGACAAAAAAGACACTTTTAGACAAACCCCGAGAGAAAATACCTTTTTAGCCAGATTTTGACCCCTTGACAAAGAAAGACACTTTTTAGACAGGTTTTTCACACCTTTTAAGAGAAAAAGACCCTTTATAGCCTCATTTTCAACCTTTTTTGTATTTAAAAAAAAAAGAACATACTTTTCAGGTTTGACCCTTTTTTGGCAGAAAAAGACCCTTTTCATCATGATTTTTGAAACCTTTTTCTATAATGAAAAGAATCTTTTCAGTCAGCCTTTGGCACTTTTACAAAAGAAAGCCAAGAGAAAAAGAAAGAAGAGCCCTTTTTGGCAAGATTTTAAACTTATTTTCACAAGAAAAGACATTTTTAGCCAGAAATTTTAAAAAAAAATCTACATATATTGCCTCCACTATTCAATAAAAATTTACAAGCTTGGAGTACACAAAATGAAAAAATTTATTCTGTCACCCTACCCAAGACCAGCCCCATTGAATAAAGTTGTGCCCAGCCAATAGTCTGATTTTCATTCACCAGGTATGTCCAGGAGAAATAACAATACCGAAAATCCTGAGTCTAGCTGATATAAACGGTTTTTTGCTCTATGTAGTGTATAAAAATTATATTATAAATTACTTCACTGTACACTATCCCCAACGTTCTGCCAGCATAAATCTGAATGTTGTCACTTTATCGAAACTCATCAAACCCTCTCTCACTTTTTTGTTTAATTTCATTCGTGTTTAAACCAGTAAATGACACACTAGCCACTTATAGGTGTTTAAAGATCTAAAATTAATCATTAATACGTGATTTTATATATTTTAAATCTTTACTTTCTTCTGGCACTTAAGATGGACTAAATTTAGATTTTAAAATATTTTTGTAGTCGGACATAAAAATGACAGTTTTAAAGGCGCTATTCCATATTTCAGGGTGTCTTTCTGCGACCATAATGTCAGAGCCATTCGTCGTTTGCTGTATGAGACATTGTTGTCCTTCGTATGTTAAGTTGGCATCATTGTCATTTCTCAAGTCACCAATCCAGCCGGACTAAATAATTGTGAAATTTGATAACAAATATTGTAAGTACCTGTTAGGTATCCTGTCCTCCACATGCTTCCCGACACCCTGATCCATCTCGAGCCGCCCAGCAAATATTGGGTTTCACGCCACTGATAATGCATGAATCCGCGGCCCAGCATCCTAAAATATAAACAAATAATATATATAGCACTTGTTGACTAACCTGAGCTGTGGATTTCCCATGAACGTATTCATGTCAAATTAATAAAATATTCGTAAAAATAGTCCGAGAAGACTTTCATATACGTACGCCACAGCGATGATGGGAAAAAGCGCCATTGCTGAAAAATGAAGTTAAAATTTTATTTTCTAATGTTCTTTTGATACCAAAAGAGGGTATTCATAATTTGAAGTTCTTCGCCTCGTTTGCCCAATTGTTTCCTCACAGCGCATATCGAACAGCATGAGGATCGCTTGTGCCAAATAAACGTGCAGATTTGAGGAATGATACCCTTCCGGCAGACCAAGCACCTAAAGATGCTCCTAAAATATTGAAACAAATTTATCTTTGAAAAGTAAAATTCAAGTTTTACCTAATTTCTTTTAGGATCTTTATTACGGAGTCACGTGAGTTTCTTCAGGAGTCACATCCCTGTTGTATGAGCAAGTAATTTTTGGTATTCGATATTTTGAAAACAATATAAATCTTAAATTAAACCCAAAAAAATTGGTTAATATTACCATTGTCGACACCATTACGGCCAGCCTTTTCTCGTCTACTAATTCTCCAATAAAACACCTGGAAAGCTTCTAGCGATTATTATATCCGTATCGGAACCAAGAATGCATGTAAGGCCACAATCAGTCCCATCAGTAGTATGAGTTTGGGCAAATAATACAGTATGAGTTGCAGTTTTCCCTAAAATTACTAATTGTAATAATATTTTGAATCAATTGCCAGATTTACCTAAATTCTCCAAACCGCTAGCATTTTGCGGCTTCAAGTCAGCGCGTGTCAGAACGATTCTTGAGTTTTCGGGTCGAAGTCGCGTCGTCGCTCATCGCTTCGTGTTCGTCCCATGGGATTTCGGTCAGCGAAAAACTCCGATCCACCTTTTTAAAAAATTTTGTTACTGATTTTCTGGAGGTTTTTCGTGCATAAAAATCAAAGCCATGCTCCTAAGGGACCTTTCATTGGCCTTGAAAGTAGCTCCCAAGTTATGACCTTGATCAGTGATCACAATCAATTTGAAAATGAGGAAGACCACAAGATTCATCGGTAAAAGATTCAAGATTTAGTTCCCATATTTGCCACGCATACACAGAAAATTTCATTTATAACGGTGCATCCGTTTGGCTCCCTCATCATCCAAGTGTAAGTAATTTAAAATTCTAATAGCACCACTTCAAAAATTGCCTAGCAGGCAAAACAAGACAGTAAACTCATAACTGTGCATATTTTATTTATTTATGTGTGTGTTTTGTTTTTGATGTGTGTTGTTATGTTGGTAGCTGCTCTAGGCGTAATAGATAAACCGTTTTTTAAACTATCTTTTTTCTAAAATTGGCTATTTTTATCACCCTTGCAACTTTAAGCCTGAGGAATCCTGAATTTCCAACTAATTCGCTTCCATTCGGCCCAAAGGGCGGCTGAGAAAATGAACTTTTTGGAGTTACCTTAATAGCAGAATGGACATGCAATATCTCGGCTACCCGGGGAGGAATTTACTTAAAATTAGCACATATCTTCTTTAACATAATAACAAGTGCCCTGAAAATTTCAAGCCGAGATTGACCAAAGAGGCTAAGAAAATGTGTAGTTTTTTGTCATCTTTAACTCGTAAAGGATATTGTCGATTTCTCAGCTCCCTGGGGACTAATTGACGTAACAATTTAGCACATATCTTCATATTATGATAGAAAAAGTGCCCAAACAAATTTCAAGTCGTTAGTCCAAAGGGAGCGGAGAAATCGAATTTGTCTATTTCAAGTAGAGCGTCCATCCATACATCTCTGAATCTCATTGTCATGCTATTTGACATACTAATGGTTTTAGAAAAAGAAATAATTACTCTGTATCTTTTCCAAGCTCGAAGTAGATGTCCATCTGCTCTCTGTACAAGTCCGATCACCGAATTGAACACAACCATAAGCAAGGGCGTACTTTATGTCCAAAGAAGACAGTACTGCAGCAGCACATCTATTTAAAGCCATTATCTGCCAAAAGAATTCATAAAATATTTTAAAATCAAAAAAATTTACTTTAGTTGGATGTTGAATCATTTCATCAAACTTAAAATGTTCCATGCTTTCAATTTTTCTACCTTCAAGTCGGGAATATGTCTCATTTCATCGAGCGACAACTTTATTCGTCCTTTGAGATAACGGATCATTTGACTTCCTATCCACACACTCATCTATACATTAATCTATTAATAAAAATAAATTATTACCTTGTATTTTAACATATCTTCTTTTCCATATGACTCGCATACGTTTTCAGTCAAAAGTCGCGCCTGGCGATATGTCCAAAGAGGCCCTTAGGCAAATCGGAATTAAATTTCGTCGAAATCGGCTCATGCTCTAACGTAATAAATGTCAAGATAACAATTTTGATAACATGTTTCCTACCTAATCATTTTAATTTTTTTAAATAGAGCTAATCTGATAAGATATTTTCTCTTGAAGTATTGAATAATAAATAACAATTGAAAATATTGCGCTTGTCATTTGTACTGTGAATGTATCAATTCATAATAATACGATGTGCAATAGAAAGTAGAAATGTAAGAATTTAATTTTTAATGATTGATGTTAAGATATGGATAATGAGGAAATTTAATCATTTGCAATGCAAGAGCTTGACGATTGCGGTATCTCAGCTTCTTGTGACTAATCGACTTGAAATTTTTTCGGGAATTTTGTTGTCATAATAAAGAGATCTGTGTCAAAATTTCAAGGGGATTAGTCATAGGGAGCTGAGAATCGCATTATGCAGTGCAGATCAACTCATAATGACATGCATTTTCTCAGCTCCCTTTGGAAAGACATCGCCTTGAAATTTTTTAAGGCATTTTTGATCATAATAAAGACAGATCCATGCAAAATTTTAAATAAATTCTTAACGGATAGCTGAGAGTATGGTGCATGTCCAGTCTGTATTAAGATAATTATAAAAAGTGCATTGTTCTCAGCCCCCTTTGGGCCAATCGACTTGAAATTTTTAGGTATTTTCTTATCATAATATAGAAGATTTGTGCCAAATTTCAAGTGGATTCGTTAACAGGGTGCTGAGAAATTGCAATATCTTTGAGTTGAGATTAACCTAAAAAGTGCACTTTCTCAGCAGCTTTCGGCATCGCTTGAATTTTTCAGGCGTTTCTCTTATCATAATAAGACGATGTGTGCGAAATTTTAAGTCGATGGTCACTAGGGAGATGAGAGAAAACGCAAATTCTTTAATGGGAGAGGCTCAATTCATTGTATTTTTAAACATTGGCAATTTTTTGAAGCATTAAGTTTATACAAAATTGACCAGTCCAAAGGCACCATGATTTCTCAACTGTGCTATTCGTTTTATAGGATTGAGGAGAATTTTTTTTGTCTTTGTAGTGGAGTAGGTAAAATAAAACCTAAAATTTTCTCACCAGGTCACTCTTCATGAGGCATTAAACTGATTGTCACTTAAAGTGTGGGAAAAATTGGATTGCTCATAGGCAAATTCTGATTTCCTCAAGATTTGAATTCGATCAATACATTTTATAGGTCAGTAATCGTTGTGCTAGCATAAAAGTGGACTCCTCAGCACAAAAATGGGTTTTTCTCAGCTTCTGGGGGCCAATCGACTTGTATTTTTTAGGGCTTATTTCACTATGACATAAAGAAGATATGTAATAAATTTCTACCGTCGAATGGTCCATACGGAGCTCAGAATCGCAACGTCATTTAGCGAGTGGACACTCACTAGAAAGAAAGTGCTTTTCTCAGCCCCCTTTGGACTAATCGACTTGAAATTTTCAGGCACTTTCTTATTATGTTAAGAAGTTGTTGTGCAAAATTTCAAGTGGTACGTCTTCCAGGAGTAGAAAAACCGCAATACATTTTTTTTTTTTTTTCTCCTTGAGTGGTGGGTCAGCATGAAAAAAGTGAATTCTCATCTCTCTTTCAACGAGTCAGCTTTGAAATGGAGCACCAAACTTATCATTTTGATGCCAAAGTGCCCTACTAAAAATGTCAAGTCGATTGGTCAGCTGGTGCTGAGAAATGAAATATTATTTATGAGTGGGCCCACAACTTACAAGAAAAGTGCGTTTTCTCAGCCCCTTGGACCAATCGACTCGAAATTTTCAGGGCATCTCTTATTATATTACAGAAGTTCTGTGCAAAATATGAGTAGATTCGGCTTCCAGGGGTTGAAAACAACCGCAATATTCTCTTGAGTGGTGGCTCAGCAGAAAAGGACACTTTTCCATCTCCTTAGGACGATCAACTTGAAATTAGCACAAAACTTATCATTTGATACAAAAGTGCCGCTACAACATTTCAAGTCGATTGGTCCACAGGGAGCTGAGAAAATGCAATGTCATTTGCTTAGTGTAAAGACACTCAACTAGAAAAGAAATTGTGTTTTCTCAGCCCGCCTTTGGACTAATCGACTTGAAATTTTCAGGGCACTTTCTTATTATGTTAAAGAAGTTTGTGCAAAATTCCAAGTGGATACGTCTTCCAGGAGTAGAAAAAACCGCAATATTCTCTGAGTGGTCGCTCAGCAGGAAAAGGTGAATTTCTCATCTCCCTTTCAACCGATCAGCTTGGAAATTGAGCACAAACTGATTCATTTTGATGACCAAAGTGCCTAAAAATTCAAGTCGATTGGTCCCTAACAGGGAGCTGAAAAAAACGCAATGTCGTGATTAGATTATTCGCATGCTTACACGTCTCAGATACAATTGTAGAAACAAATCACGTCTATTTACCATTATTCTTTAACACAATGAAACCCAAAACCTGTCAAATAATATGTTTCTAAGATTCTTTGAGAAACTTTATAAAAAATCGTACCTGAAATAAGTTTCTATAATGACCCAGGACTGGCATCCCAATTTAACCACGCAACTCATGTGCTATTTCATTTGTATTTTGTTAATGACTTTTGACATCCATTATCATATTGAGATCACAGCCTGTTGATCATAATCGATTCTAATCGATTTTTAAATGTATCTCTCGTTTTTCCTGAAAATTATGTATATTTCAAGACATCAAGAAAAGACATGTTTTGCCGGGAAATATTGAAGTGATAAAATTTGGGTCGTTATCGATTCGACCGCTACAGATGACGGTGGTGGAGTTCTCTTTTTCGATCTTTATCACTCGGTGGCCCGAAAAACAAAAACGAAAAATTTCCTCCCATTTTCCACTTTTGATATGAAATAAGTCCATTTGAGGCGAACTTTTGGGAAAATGAAGTAAATTTGAAGTCCGGGTGGGTTTTCGGTTGAATTTAAAGAATCATGAATGAGCAGAAGGTCCGTTTTTTAAATTCAAATTTTCCGACAGGCAAGAATCTTAAAATGAGCGTTTTTATGTCTTACATTTTTCAGAGGAATTTCTCTAAAGGAAAAATATGGACAGAAAGTCGGAAATGTCAAGCTGGAGTTCCCTGCAAGCCTTGGGGTACAGGAGACATTCGTCTGCGGCTGCTGCTACTGTCACCTACTTGTCACTTTCCATTGACATAAAGTTATTTTAGACAGGTAATTATCCAATTTAGGTTCGAAAGTGTCTATTGGCCCAATGTGATATGTCTCAAGACGATATTTAGATACTTTCGATATTTCCATCAGGTCATTGCGCAAGTTTTGGACACTGAGGGGCCCTTTTTACATCAATTTTTGGACATTAGGGGATCTCTATGACTATATTTTGCATCAATACTAAAGGCTCCTTTTAGATGATTTTGATCCATTTTGGACTCCAGGTGCCCTTTTTACGCGTTTGGATATTAGCGGGCCCTTTTCTACCTACGCTGATGTTTGGACATAACGGCCACTTTATTTCCCTCAAGTTTTGCGACAGTAGGGCTCTTTTTATCTTCGAGTTTGGACTGTAGGGGCCCCTTACCTCGATTTGACAGTTGATAAGGTCCCTTTTACTTCAATTTATGCATAGCCCTTTTTACCTCGAATTTTGGACGTTAGGGGCTCTTTTGATTACACTTTTATCGAACTTGGATATTAGGGGCCCTTTTACCTCGATTTTGGACTGTAGAGCTCTTTTGGCTAGATTGTTTGTACCTTATGATTTACAAAGCCTTATTAGCTTGATTTTTTAAATCCTTATTTGGACACTGGAGCGCTCATTAATAGTATTATTTGCGACAAATAGACGCTTTTACCTTGATTTTTATACATTTAAGTTAGGCCCTTGAATACTATTTCTTTTGCCACAAAGAGCCCCTTTTTACTTTGAATTTTCTCTTTTGGACATAGGCCCTTTCGACTACATTATGTTTCTTACTACTAAGCCAGCCCCTTTCAGATGGATTAGCTGTATTTCCAAAGGAAGGAAGCTATTTTTTGAACCTTTTGGACACTAGGGCTCTTTTCTACGCTCGATTTTTGGACATATGGGGGTATTTTCACTAGATTTGTACCTTCACGATACAGAAGCCCTTTTTAGCTTGAGTTTTATCCTGTTTTAGACACTAGGGCCCTTTTTCTACCACAATTTTTGGACATTAGGGGCCTCTTTTGACTAGATTCGTTCCTTGTCGACATAAATGGACTCATGCCTTC
>JAGWEN010000408.1:0-13528 GCA_018703685.1 Orius laevigatus | reverse complement strand
GGGCGAGGTGGGGGGAGAGGGAGAGAGGGGGCGGGAGGGGGGGGGGGCAGGGTAAGGACGAGGGGCAGGTGCCGGGGCGGGAGGGGACGAGGGGGGTGCGGGCGGAAGGAGACGAGAAGACCGACAGCGCGGGGAGAGGTGGGGGGGTGGGGGCGAGCGCGGCGCCGGGGGCGGAATACCGCGGGGGACGCGGGGGAGGCGGCGGGAAGGGCGGGGGGCGGGGGTGAAGAGGGGGGGGGGGATGGCGGGGGGGAAAGGGGGGAGGAAAGTTTTGGGGGGGGGGGGGGGTGGAAATGATGATGTGGGGGGTATGGGGAATGGGAGGAATGACATGAGAGGTGTGAGGTGAAGGGGGGGGGGTGAATGGGGGGGGGGGGGGGTGGGGTTGGAATTGAAAGTAAAACTCCCATGTCATTCTAATTATATTTCGCCGATAATTGCTACTAAGAGGTAACAAGATTTATGGGCTCTCTTCACACCCTTCCAAAGCGAAACATTTACAAAAAATATACGTAAACTTTGAGGGGAAGAAAAAAAGACTTCCCAAACACTTAACCATTCCTTCCACTAGGGCACTTTTCATTTTAAAACATTGTGGAAGATACAATATAAAAGATAAATTTTAGAGTTTGGAAGGAAATTGAACTTTTTAAACGATATTTTGAAGGTTTTTTTAGATGACTTGAAAAATTCTAAAATCAAATACTAAGTTAGAACCCCCCCCCCCCCCCACCCCCCCAATGCCAAATTCATAAAATGCACTCTAAAATGTACAAAAAAATTTATTAAAATTTGATTGGAAACTTTTTGTTATTGCAGATTCCATCCTCTGAACAGATCGAAAGCATCCCGATTTTGATCTTTTTTGGGCACTAGGGGCCCTTTTAAATAGATTTTTGACTACTGAAAAATCCCTTCTTTTTGGTTGATTTGATCCTTTTTGACACTAGGGGCCCTTGTAGCAGTGAACTTTTATCCTTATTGGACACTAGGGCCCTTTTTGAGACTAGAGTTTGATCTTGTTTGGACACAAGGGGGCACTTTTAAACTAGTAGATTGTGGTGATTTTTGATAAAAAGAGCCCTTTTTAGTTTGGATTTTTGATCCTTGGACACAAGAGGCCCTTTTAGCTAGAATTTTGATCCTTTTTGGACCTCAACGGCCATTTTTTTTTTAGCTACGTTTTTGATTTTTTTTGGACACTAGGGGTCCTTTTAGCTTGAATTTGATCCTTTTATGGACACTAGAAGCCCTTTATAGCTAGGTTTTTGATCTTTTTTTGGACACAAGGGGCCCTTAAACTAGATTTGTCCTTACTACGAAAAGGCCATTTTTACTTGATTTTGATCCTTTTTGACACTAGGGGCCCTTTAGCTAGGTTTTTGATCCTTTTTGGACACAAGGGGTCCTTTTAGTTCTTTGATTACTTACTTTTTGACACTGGGCGCCCTTTTTAACTTGATTTATGATCCATCTTTGAACATAGGCCTTCTTAACTAGATTTTGTTCCTCAAAACAAAAACAGTATTTAGCTTGATTACCTTATTGTGAGCACTAGGGGCCTATTAAACCAGATTTTGTTCCTAACTATGAAAATAGCCTTATTCATCTTGACTTTTGAATCCCATTTTGACACTAGGACCATTTTTACCTCGATTTTTTTGACATTAGGAACCCTTTTTGCCCAAAAATCTTTTTTTTCAAAAAAGAGAAGTTATTGTAATACCGTCGGATTCGGGTTTTTGGGGAAGGGTCTTCCAGACCCCCTAGGGTCAAACTGACTTTTGATCTTTATCGGACATGACTTTGTCTGTGGTGCCGGCCGTCCGTCCGTCGTCTTTTTTCCGGAACACTTCACGGCCACAATTTTCATCCGATTTTCACGAAATTTTCACACAATCTTCCTTTCGTGGTTATCTTGAAAGTGACGAGAGGGATTTTTGAAATTCGACAAAATGGCGGAGATATGTCTGTCTAAAGTTTGCAAAAATGTGCTACGGGCTTTCTACCGGTCCGATCTTCACCAAATTTTAACCAAATAATCTTCACGTGATCCCGATTAAATTTCATTAACTAATTAGGTAATTAATTATGTAATTAGGTAATTATGACTAATTAACTTAATTTTCCCATTTTCATAAAATTATCACCAAATTCAAGTTATGATTGCAAAAAAAAATTTTTTTTTCAAAAATTAATTAATTAATTAATTAACTAATTAGATAATTACATTGAGTTTGAGTGAAATTAGTTCCATTTTCATAAAATTATCACCAAATTCAAGTTATGATTGAAAAAAAAAATCTCAAAAATTAATTAATTGATTAATTAATTAACTAATTAGGTAATTATAATGTGTTTGAGTGAAATTAGTCCCATTTTCATAAAATTATCACCAAATTCAAGTTATGACTGAAAAAATTTTTTCTCCAAAAATAAATAATTAATTAAGTAATTAAATAATTAGGTAATTATATGTGTTTGAGTGAAATTAGTCCCATATTTAGAAATTATCACCAAATTCAAGTTATGATTGCAAAAATTATTTTTTTCCAAAAATTAATTAACTAATTAGGTAATTATAATGTGTTTGAGTGAAATTAGTCCCATTTTAGAAAATTATCACCAAATTTCAAGTTATGACTTATGTTAGAAAAAAAGGATTCATTTCCCCCGAAATTTATGGATCACCCCGAAATCTGTAGACCTTTGAGAAAGTTCGTGTCTCTGGGCAAGCTCCAGGACCAATACTTTTTTTTCCTTTACGACAAAAAAGGCTCTTTTTAGCTTAATCTTTGATCGTTTTTTTGAATACGATAGGCCCTTAATACATAGTTTTCATTCTTTTGCGACAAAATGGCCACTTATAGCTTCATTTTTAAGCATTTAAAGACTTTTTGTTTGATATTCCCAAGGGGGTGTGATAATTGCCCGGTAAATTTTACCTATCCGACCCAGCTAAGGATTTGAATTTTATTTTGTTGGCTTATTAATTAAATCGATATTTCGGGGGAGGAAAGGTTGGCGCCAGGGAAGCCATAAAGACATCCACGTGTAGGGTACGAACGCCCTCAGATTTCGTGTCTAGTTTCAAGGGATGATATATTTTTATTAAAAGCCCCTCATTAGAAGTCCGTCTTCGTCTCGTTTTCATCCTTCCTTAAACGCCTCCTTAATTTCGTCTTTAATTTTTTTCCCCTCTTCTCATAAATGGTTCACAAATGTAAGAATTTAAAATCTCGTCTAGACTTTTATTAGACAGAGACTTCCTCCCAAAAGGATTTAAAGGGACTTCTTTAATTGGTTGACGTTGAGAGGAAATAATAAACCATTGTGGCTTGAACTAGAAAAAGTATAAATTCGAAAAAGGGTTTTAAATTCACCACATTGTCGGAAATTGGTCAGAGTCCATTTAAAAGGGTTATTTTCGATTTAGTAATTGTGTAAAATAATTGCCTACCTGAGTTTCAGTGAGTTTAAGCGATTTGGACAATTGCCCTCTTTTTGCAACAGACAGGTATTTGTTATTTTCAAATTCGGTCTCGAGCGCTTTTATCTGGGAAGCCGTAAACGCAGTCCGAGGCCTCTTTTTCCGGTCCGCGTCGAATTTTTCCTCCCCTAAATGTTAAAATTTTAACCATCACGTCGTCGCTAAAAGCATTCAACCGTCTTTAAGATTTCACCAAAGTTTTGAGGGCGGTAAAAGACCCGAAAATGGCGTTTGGAAGTCATTTTCCCATTCAAAAACTGCCTATTGTATCAACAAATTGAAAACTATTTAAAACGCGAATTGAACAATATTTTCTGTCTGAAACCCAGCGTCCGGTAGGGCCACTTTGATTCTTTTTTTGGACACGATGGGGCCTTTTTTAGCTTGATTTTTAAATCCGTTTTGGACACTAAGGGCCTTTAGATTGATTTCTGATCTTTTTGGACACTAGGGGCCATTTTTAACTGGTTTTGTGAAACAAGGGGCCCATTTAACAAGATTTTTGTGACTAAAAGAGCCCTTTTTAGCTGATTTATAATCTTTGTTAAACACTATGGGCCCTTTTAGGTTGATTTTTGATCTTTTTAGACACTAGGGGCCCTTTTTAGCTAGGTTTTTGATCTTTTTTGGACACTAGGGGCCCATTTAACAAGATTTTTGTGACGAAAAGAGCCCTTTTATGCTGATTTATAATCTTTCTTAGACACTAGGGGCTCTTTTAGCTTGATTTTTGATCTTTTTGGACACTAGGGGACCTTTTTAGCTAGGTTTTTGATCTTTTTTGGACACAAGGAGCTCCTTTTAACTAGATCGTTTTTCTTTGTGACGAAAAGGGCCCTTTTTAGTTTGATTTATGATCCTTTTGGACACTAGGCTTTCTTAACTAGATTTTGTTCCTCAACTACAAAATTTTTTTGCTTGATTTTTGACCTTATTTGGGCACTAGGGGCCATTTTTACCTCGATTTTTGTACATTAGGGGTTCTTTTGACTACATTTTGTTCCTTTTACAACTAAAAAGACCCCTTTTAGCTTGACTTTTGATCCTTTTTGGACTCTAGGAGCCCTTTTTACCTCGATTTTTGTACATTAGGGGTTCTTTTGACTACATTTTGTACCTTTACAACTAAAAACGCCCCTTTTAGCTTGATTTTTGATCTTTTTTGGACACTAGGGGCCCTTTTTAGCTAGGTTTTTGATCTTTTTTGGACACAAGGGGCTCCTTTTAACTAGATTGTTTTTTTCTTTGTGAAGAAAAGGGCCCCTTTTAGTTTGAATTATGATCCTTTTGGACACTAGGCCTTCTTAAGTAGATTTTGTTCCTAAACTACAAAAGTATTTTTTCCTTGATTTTTGACCTTATTTGGCCACTAGGGGCCATTTGTACCTCGATTTTTGGACATTATGGGACTTTATTACTAGATTTCTTCCTAAAAAGCCTCTTTTTAGCTTGATTATTGACACGAGTGAACCTTTATCTAGATTTCATCCTTTTGAGACAACATGGCCACTTTTGGCTTGATTTTTAAGCATTTAAAGACTTTTTGTTATTCCCAATGTAGGGGATGGGCCAGGGCTGTAATAATCTCCCGGGCCAGTAAATTTTACCAATCCGACCCTGCTGAAACCTCAAAAATTATCATTCAAAAAACACATTTTTTTGGTCAAAATGCGCCAAAATCATTTAAATAAATTAAATCCAATTTGTGACCAAAAACCCCAAAAACACAACTTCCTGTTTAAAAACCCTAGAAAGCATCATTCGAAAGCCAATTTTCTTTCAAAAACCCGACATCATCAGTCAAAAACACAATTTTCAGTGACAACTTGTCTTTCTCGTGAAAAAATGATGTAAGTCCTTTTTGGAAAGTGTTATATTCGTGTATCTTGTATTTCCAAAAAACTATTCAATTTAAAGGCTGTAGTTTTTATAAAAATAATTTTAAATGAATTTTAATTGGCCTCTAATTGGCTGTGTCGTTATTGGGGATCAAAGGGGTTCCCCCCATTCACAACAGACTCTAAAAATAATTCCCAAGCATTCCCGCACCTTCTCCGTTTCTTGGCCGAAGTTTTTTCAAGTAGGGTTTTTTTTAAAAATCAACTTTTTATTTCGCTAAACGGAAAAATTGGACAATATTTTCCCTCGAAAATTGTTAATTTTGACAAAAGTCCGGCGTGTTAAACGGAGTATGACTAATTTTTTGGGTGGAGGCGAGCCAGAATGGAAGGATTCTTGAAGAGGCGTCGTTAATTTTTCAGAGCGGCTGACATGACGACCCGCAACGTCGACCTCCCTTTTTTATGCGCTAACAACTTAAGCCAAATGGGAACCTATAAAAATCTAATTTAAATTTTCTACTATTTTGTTGAAGCAAAAAATTCAACTTAAAATGTCACCCAAATAATACTTGTCATTAAAAATAATTGATTTTTCCTTTAAATTACCAATGATGACAAATATCGAAAGGCATGATGAGAACTTTTTCAATATTGGCACCAAGCAATGAATGATGGGAACTATATAGTCCAGTCAATCTAAGCCCGAAAAAGCTAAATAAAAGGAATACGGAAATGTGTAGGGGTTGGTCCCCTGATTAACCAAAAAAAGTCCATAACCGAAACCCACGTTCTTTGGCGTCAGGAGCGTTTTTAAGGTGATTTTTTTCGTTTTTTCGCAAATATCTCGAAAACCGTAGGTCGTAGGCGAAATAATTTTTAGTACAAAATTAAAGATAATTGAATTTGCTATAATTTTGAGCTAATACAATTTTTTGTTGGACCAAACGTATCTGAGCTACGAGGCGGAAAAAAACGGGGTTTTCTGTTTTGACCTCTGAAAGAGGGAAGACGTCATCTAATCAAAGTATTGGTCCTGGAGCTTGCCCAGAGACACGAACTTTCTCAAAGGTCTACAGATTTCGGGGGATCCATAAATTTCTTGTGAAATGAATCCTTTTTTTCTAACATAACTTGAATTTGGTGATAATTTTATGAAAATGGGACTAATTTCACTCAAACGCGTTATAATTAAATAATTAGTTAATTAATTAATTTTTGAAAAAAAAATTTTTTTGCAATCATAACTTGAATTTGGTGATAATTTTATGTAAATGGGACTAATTTCACTCAAACACATTATAATTACCTAATTAATTAATTAATTAATTAATTTTTGAGATTTTTTTTTCAATCATAGGTAACTTGAATTTGGTGATAATTTTATGAAAATGGGAATAATTTCACTCAAACTCAATATAATTACCTAATTAATTTAAAAAAAATTTTTTTTTGCAATCATAACTTGAATTTGGTGATAATTTTATGAAAATGGGAAAATTATGTTAATTAGTCATAATTACCTAATTACCTAATTAGTTAATGAAATTTAATGGGGATCACGTGAAGATTATTTGGTTAAAATTTGGTGAAGATCGGACCAGTAGAAAGCCCGTAGCACATTTTTGCAAACTTTAGACAGACATATCTCCGCCATTTTGTCGAATTTCAAAAATCGCTCTCGTCACTTTCAAGATAACCACGAAAGGAAGATTGTGTGAAAATTTCGTGAAAATCGGATGAAAATTGTGGCCGTGAAGTGTTCCGGAAAAAAAGGCGACGGACGGACGGACGGCACCACAGACAAAGTCATGTCCGGCAAAGATCAAAAGTCAGTTTGACCCTTGGGGGTCTGGAAGACCCTTACCCAAAAACCCGAATCCGACGGTATTACAATAACTTCTCTTTGAGAAAGTTAAAAAGTGTACTTAATAAAAGTTGTGGAGAATTTAATCAACTTTTGAAAACAACTCTCAAAAGGCAATTGACGATAAATAGGCAGGGGTGGGGGTAAATTTCAAAACATTTAGAAAAATTTCCTTTTGAGAGTTGTTTTCAAAAGTCTCTACAACTTTTATTAAGTACACTTCTTTGATTAGATGACGTCTTCCCTCCTTCAGAGGTCAAAACAGAAAACCCCTGTTTTTTTCCGCCTCGTAGCTCAGATACGTTTGGTCCTACAAAAAATTGTATTAGCTCAAAATTGTAGCAAATTCAAATATCTTTAATTTTGTACAAAAAATTATTTCGCCTACGACCTACGGTTTTCGAGATATTTGCGAAAAAACGAAAAAAATCACCTTAAAAACGCTCCTGACGCCAAAGCGCACGGGTTTCGGTTATGGACTTTTTTTGGTCAATCAGGGGGCCAACCCTAGAGAACCAAAATAACTTATTTTTTCCACCCCCAGGCTTAGATTGACTGGAGTAACAGAATAGTGGTACATGTTGGTTGAAAATGTAGGTAAAAAACCCCTTGGAAGTTGAAACCCATAAATTTGGATTTAAATCACCTTATTTTCGTCTTTCAACACTTTCGATGTTCGCATGCTTGTGCTATCTGGACAGTTCTGGAAAGTGATCGTTTTTATGCTCAGCTAAAACGTTTGAGTTGAATATTTCGGGGTGTCGAAAATTGCGTTCAACACTTTATAAAGATCTCGTGGGGTTCGTAAGTTCTAAGTAAAAAGGCTGTTTATCTAGTAGGAGGCATTTTGACATGTGTAACCAGTTTAAAATAGAGGCACCTATAATAAATTAGGCTTGGAATAATTAGGTAAGAGGAGGAGCTGTATCTAATTTAGAAAGTGACAAATGCTTTAGGAAGAGGGCAAAACATGTTAGGGAGGGGAAACCTATAAATCCTTTTTTCTATAGATTCTGATCTATTTTTTTTTACTAGTCAAACTGTCATCGTTTTAAATCATTGAAGCAATATTTAGGATGAAAAATTACAAAACGACTCAAAGTTAAAATTAGATATAAAGGGGGAAAATTGTGAAAAGGTGGTTCTGAGAAATTAGATTGGTTTTTCACTAAGTCAACCACCCATCAAAGACTCACCATTCTTCACAGAATGCATTTCGATAGTTTCATGCTATTCATGCCCATCATGTATAGCCTTTTATGTATAGCCTGTATCTTTTAAGGATTTAAGTATGGATTCGGCTTTTAAGTGGGGGGAGGGAATAAAGTAATAAAGAATCTTCTTATAGAAAATATACATTTAAAAAATCAACAAGATCATTTCTATACGACAGTGCACTTTTCGCAAATAAAGCCATATCCAGGCATTTAATGGAATTTAATTTCTCAACCAGTTCGGGCCTCGTTAAAGTTGAGACTCCCATAGTAAAGTAGCTCCGATAGTATTGAGCATTCCGCTACGAAAAGTCCTCTTTGCTTCCGGAGTTGCAGAGAGGACATCGAACATCAAGGTTATCTCTGTCCGGGGAGGAGTTTTGGAAGAGGGCCTCACACCTTAATTTAACGAGCCAACGGGCAGAAAATTGAGATTTTATTTTCGAGGGCCTGGTACATGCAGAGGTCATGGTATTCCAAACACATTACAGAGGCTAAGGTGGAATATTGAGCTAGCCATTGATCCACGTTATTCAGGGAAAAGGTGAAGTTGATACGACAGGATAGTGCGAGCTCATTCAAAGTTGAAAACCAAGACGAATTTGAATGAATAATGACAATATTGCAGATATTTTAGGGAGACGGTGATCAGAAAGGTTGAGGGTGCGGTGTAGGTAAGACAAATGGAGTTTCAATGTAAAAAGGAAGAGAGGGCCTACTGCTGTTTCCAGTAATTTGGCGTGAATGAGGGGAGGTGAAGAATTTTCCGTAAGTACCGGTGAAAGGTTTCTATTAGGTCGAATTTTTGGCAACCCCAGGCCTGACAAGCATAACATAGCAATGAGCGGCATACTGATAAGAAGAGTTTACATTTGCAGTTAGGAGTAATATTATAATTCGAAAGGAGGTTATTCCAGATGGTGTTCACCGCAAATTTAGACGCCTGTACTTTCTTTTTCAAATAGGAAGTCATTGACAGCGAAGGGGTGAAGGTAACTCCGAGGTATTTGTACTGGTTGACTACTTCTATGAGCCTTGATTTAATAAGATTGACCACCAAGTCCCAAGTATCACAATAGCGCTGCAAAATGTCAAATTTTTTTGCAGAGCAGTTGGAGAGTCCGTAATAATTACTACATCATCGGCGTAAAGCAAAATTTTTATCCTGATACCACCGAACAAAACACCATAGTCCTATGCTTCCGACAGATCATCTAGGAAAAGAGAGAGAAAAGAAGAGGGCTTAATATACAGCCTTGTCTAACTCCTGAGCCTACCGGATACCTACAGCCGGAAACCTCGGAATTTTTGAAGTCCGATATCTCAGGAACTATTCGACCTACATAGCTGCGGTTGGGCTTAAATTTTAGGTGATTTTATAAGCTTTATTAATGCTGTAAGTGACTCTTCACATAAATCTAATGTTTCAGATGTTATGAGGCAAAAACAGAAAAAAGTCCGACAATTTTGAGGGTTTTAAAATTCTAAAAATTTTCACGAATTTCGGAGCTGGAGTAATAGCCTCAATGATGTCCTAATTTTTTGCATATTTGGACCTAAAAAGCTAATTCGCCAGGACTATTAAGATTCGTCTTCGCTAAACATTTTAAAATAGCCCGAAAATGATAATCGTTATGATTTGTGAGACGTTCAAACCATTAAAACTGTCACCTTTCCAACAGAAAATTTTTTATCAAGACACGGACCGTTGGAAAAAGAAACAGTTTATCGAAGAAATTATTTAAGAAAATAGTGAGAAGATCCGACGGAGCGTGGAGAATGGGGGAAGGCTTGAAACAAAATATTTTATTACCGGACCTTTTTTTGAACTATTTTTAAACGTCTAAAAAGTTTTTTCAAAAACACAAAATTCTGCTGTTTTCAAAATGTTTTGAATGTTTTTTTAGCCTTTAGGCTGAGACGTGAAGGGTCCGGGCTCGTTAGCGCTTAAATTTACGTTTTTCAGATGGGAGGACTCGTGTACGCAGATTTATTGGAGCGACTATTCCGCGGTTAACATAAAAAGAGTCACGGACGATTTATTCTTGATATATGGGGATCTTAATTTCAGCGCCGGCTTTAGGGGGGGGCGAGGTGGGCGACCGCCCAGGGGCGCCAACCAAAAAGGGCGCCGCGGCAGGGCACCCAGGAAAAAAAACACCAAAAGGGGCGAAAAAAAAAGCGTAAGAACAAAAAACCACCAAAAGAGCCCAGCCCAGAGGGGCGCCAAAAAAGAAAAAAAACGAGCCAAAAGGGCAAAGGCGCAAGACAAAAAAAAACCACTAGTGTGTACTGGAGTGTACTAAAGGCTCCCGGTTTTAGCTATCTCCGAGCCTGTATCTCCGGTTGTACTCAAACTTTTTCTGTGAAATTGTTTTAATTATTTTATTTTTTAAATTAAATGACGATCCAACTAGCGTGCTCCTAAAAAAATAGAATATTTCGCTAGGAGAAAAAATAGAATAATCTTATTCTCCGATTTGCTCCCGAACTTATGAACCGATTTTCGATTTTTCGGTCTCGCTTTTTCTAATATTTTTTGAAGATACTCCTAATGGAGTCGAACTTGATTTTTTTTTAATTTATACAAGAAATAAAATAAAAAAATCTGGAGAAATATTTTTTTGGAGCACATTAGTAGTTCGGCATTTAAAAATAAACGAAATTTAAAAAAAAATGTTAAAAATTTTTGAGTAGAACCGGAGATAGTCGGAGAAAACTAAAACCGGGGGCTTTAGTACACTCTTAAGAGGGGCGCAAGAAAAATAAAAACTCGCTAAAAAAAAAGCTTTAAAAATTAATAAAACCTGGTACTTTGTGAGGTAAAAAAATTATAAATATGTAGTCCAATTAGTAAAGTTTGGAGTGCTTGAAGTAGTCAAATCGGGACATATTGGACCGCTGACATTAGTCCAATTTGGCAAGTTTGGACCATCTTGAAGTAGCCCGATTAGGAAAGTTTAGACCTCTTCTAGTAGTCCAATTTGAAAATATTGGACCTCTTCTGGTAGTCCAATTTGAAAATATTGGACCTCTTCTAGTAGTCCAATTATGCGAGGTAGGGCAGCTTGTAGTAGTCCAAATACGCAATTTTGGATCACTTCAAGTAGTCCAATTGTCAAGTTTGGGCCTACTAACTTTTTATAACCTACTACGTTTTTTTTTCTTACATATCTACCTACCTACCATATTTAGATAAAATAGGGATTTAGGGGGCGGGGGGGGGAGACCAGGGCGCTTGTATTTGTTGGCCCAGGGGCGCCAATTCTGTAAAGCCGGCACTGCTTAATTTTAAATATGTATTCAATTGCTTGAAATCTGCCATTTTTTGAGGCTTCGTTCATGTCCTGACGAATCTTTTTCCGCGGGGAATCTCCCGCGGGAATCTCAAAATCTCCATTTTTGGTGGGGCGGAACGCTGCCGCGTTACTAATGGCCGAACCTCCAAAAGCCCACCCACCACGTGGTACGCAATGTGCGAGATTTTACGCATTTTCAAACACGCAACACGCCTTATGCGTTTTTACTAATTTTTAGTAAAAAGAAATGACCCTTTCCATTCTGATTTTGACCAATTTTGAAAAGAAAGGGGGGAAAAAAAATGAGTCCCGCGGCAGCAGGACTAAAGAGGTAGATTTCTTTCAGATGGTTAGATCTCGAAGTTTCTAAAATTCGAAGAAAAAAAAAATCATCTGTTTCCCGGTAAAAATTCAAAAAATTCTTTTTTACCTCAATTCAACTCTATTGCACCCAGCTGATCCAAACCAACTTTAAATCTTTCTTAGCCATCCCCATAACATCACTTTTAAGTTTGAAAGCGATTGAATGAACGGTTTAGGAGATACCTAGTTTAGGCCCTAAGTAAAGTACCAAAACCGCTGGTCCGATTTCAGCCGTTAACGAACTCATAAATTCTATTAGTTTAAAAGCCCTAAATACCGAATTTCATGGTCGTCAAGTAAAAATTACTCAAGTTATCGTGCGAATATATATATATATATATATTATATATATATATATATATATATATATATACATATATATATACATATATATATATATATATAAACTTTTGAGATGAGGGTGGTTTTGGGGTCCAGGGGGTCTGAAATGAAAACCTATCACAAAAATTTTTGATTCTGAGACTACTGCCCCCATTGCAATAGGTAGATTTTCTGAAAGAAATCTACCTAAAAAAATATATATATATAAGGCCCTTTCCAGCCTGATTTTGACCCCTTTTCGAAATTAATGATCCTTTCCAAACTGTTCAAAGTTCAAAGAGAGAATCAAGCCATTGGTAATAGTTTGAACTATTTTTGAAAAGGAATTTTTGACAAGAAAAGAGCCATTTTGGAGAGATTTCGTATATTTTTCGACCAGAAAGACCCTTTAGAGCCAGATTATGACCCTTTTTTTGAAAGGTAAAAACACTTTCCAGAGATATTTTGACCCTTTTCGGTAGATTTTCTTATTTTTAAGAAAGAATGCAATGGACGCAGTATTTGAAATTAAAAGACTTTTCAGCCAGATTTTAAACCTTTTTCGACAAGAAATGACCCTTTCCATTCTGATTTTGACCAATTTTGAAAAGAAAGGGAAATAAAAAAAATATAAGGCCCTTTCCAGCCTGATTTTGACCCCTTTTCGAAATTAATGATCCTTTCCAAACTGTTTTTGACCCTTTTTGAAAGAAAATGACCCTTTTCAGTCACTTTTTGTACATTTTTCGACAAGGAAGACCATTTCCAGCCAGATTTTGACCCTTTTCAACCTTATTTCGACCCTTTCAGACAAAAAAGACACTTTTTTGACAGATTTTGTCCCTTTTTTGACAAGAAATGGCCCTTTCCATTCTGATTTTGACCCATTTTGAAAAGAAAGGGATAAAATAAAAAATAAAAGGCCCTTTCCAGCCTGATTTTGACCCCTTTTCGACAATAATTGATCCTTTCCAAACTTATTATGGACCCTTTTTCGACAAGAAAATTACCCTTTCCATACAGATTTTGACCCTTTTTGAAAGGAAATTACCCTTTTCAGTCACATTTTGTATATTTTTCGACAAAGAAGACCATTTTGAGCCAGATTTTTACCCCTTTTGAGAGGAAAAGACCCT
>JAGWEN010000407.1:48841-100215 GCA_018703685.1 Orius laevigatus | reverse complement strand
CGGTGGGGCTGAGGTGAACAGTCTCTTCAGGTAAAAATCCGTTCAGTTTCTAGGTGGATTCCGACCCACATCCAACTTTGTGATTCCGCCAACGGGCTCTAATAAATTTTAATTTTTTTCCCAAAAAATGAACGTGAGGGCTTTATTTTTAGTCGGCCTCCTATCCTTAGGATACGCCGAAGAAATCGACTTCGCTGAAATGGCCTCGAATTCCTTCAGGACTCCCTTCAAAACGGTGACGTCCTCGGAAAACTCGCAGAAGGTAAGGAATTCTAAAAAATTATGTGTGATGCATGAATGATGAAAGTATGCTTGAGACACGTAATGTCCTGTGAATGGGCAGCATCGATTCTGTATTTACGTGTCCAATTTCATCTCCCAAGAATGAAACAACCTTTCAATATAAAATAATTTAAAAAATTTCCTAATATGGAAAATTAAAAAAAAAAAAAGAGTTTTACTTCTCAATCTTGAAACGCGGCAGCGTTCCGCCCAGCCTTTACAAATCAAGTGCATCATGTGACAAAACGCGTTTTTCGACTGGACCTATTGGCTTAAAATTTTGTACAGATCTTCTCTAATATGACACGAAGAAGCCCTGAAAATTTCAAGTCGATCGGCCAACAGGTAGCAGAGATATTAAACTTCGATAACTCGGTTCAGGCAGGGCTACAGCATTGTTGGCTAAATAGACCTGAAATGCCTTTCAACAGTCAAATAGCTCAATCCCTGCAAAACTCGTTGGCTCCAAAACTCCCCTTTTCTTTGAAAAGAGATACGATATGAGAAGTTTTCCATGAAATTTCGTTGCTTAGCGACACGTTTTTGACGGATCCTTGAAAATAAAAACGTCAAAAGTTATGTATTCTTTCGGTGAAATTTTCTTTTATAAATTATTGAGATCCTAATAAAATTTATCTGTTTGCATTTGATAAATTTCAAGTGTGTGATAATTGAAATGATTCACCGTGTATAAAATTAATCCTATTGTTGATTCTGGAAGAAAAAAGAATTATTATTTTAATTTTTTAGGTTTGGGAGAAAATGGGGCGCTGAGTATGTTGGCAGGTGCGCTTTCGGGTGATGGGAAAGGCGGAACGCCGCCCCTTCATTTGTTGACGTCGTTTATTCCGATGCTGTTGAATCAAAATCAGGGGCATAAGCATAGCGACGATCCGCTTTTGGAAGACGCGGCTGGGCATAAGGATTTTGAGTCTGCCACGGATAGGATTCTTAGCGTCATCAATATCGCTTGGGAAATGATCAAGGAGACCGACTACGTAAAGAGCGTACAGCATCATCCTGCAGTTCAAGTAGGTTATTCTTTGGGGTCCTATCTCCTCCCAGGACCTTCTTCCGGCTCCCTTACTGCAGGACCTTCTTCCGGCTCCTTTACTGCAGGACCTTCTTCCGGCTCCCTTACTGCAGGGCCTTCTTCCGTCCCTTTACTGCAGGACCTTCTTCCGCCTCCTTCCTGCAGGACCTTCTTCCGCCTTTACTGCAGGACCTTCTTCCGGCCCTTTACTGCAGGACCTTCTTCCGCCTCCTTCCTGCAGGACCTTCTTCCGGCTCCTCCCTGCAGGAACTTCTTCCAGCTCTTTCCTGCAGAACCTTCTTCCTGCTCCTTCCTGTAGGACCTTCTTACAGCTCCCATGTTAGAACTTTTTAAATTTTAATTATTTCGTATTAATTTTTTCAGGGTTTCATCCATTACGTCAGCAACATCAGAAATCCATTAGAGTTGCTCGACAGCTATTTAAAAATAGTCGAAGATCCTTCTACCCGAAAAGAAGTCCTCAAATCTCTAGTCGCACAGTTCACCAACGTCTTAAAAGTCCTCCCCAACCAAGAAGCGGAAAAAATGTAAGTTGAAAAACCTAAAATTTTTATATTTTTCTCTGTGCATTAAAGTAGCAATGGCCTCGAAAAATTTAAAAGTCGCCCCTAATAATTTAAGAACAGTTATTTAAATCCTAGTGATTAGAATGTAACATGAACGACTCGGAAGGTTCGTTGAACTTCTTTCACGACAGAAGTTTCGCATAAAAATTAAGAAGAAACCAAAAAAGCCCTTTGAAAAATCTCTTTGGATCGGTTTATTGATATTTTAGTGTGTGGAGCGGAAAAAAACGAGAGTGAAATCTCGGTTAACGGTTCCCGAACACAAAATGGTCGCGTCTTAAAGGAACGGACCCGGGGTCGATGATCTTCTCCACCCCGACACCTGTTACGCCGGTTATTTCCAGGAGAAATACGCCTCACGTCCTTTAAAGGAATCCCTCCACATATAGATATAATTAAATGAATAATAACGCGAATAACAAATCTTGGAAGTCAACAAACCCTGAGCTTGAAAAAAAGCAATCAATGGCGGTTTTGAGATAATTGCTGTGGTTAGGAGTGATCACGCTAGGATTTTAAGATAACCTTTCCGGAATAACCTATAACGAATTCGTTTTTGCATGGGTGGGATTGGAGGTATAAAGATTCTTCCCATAGTTTGTAAAAATAAAATTTTCAGGTACACGATGCAGTTTGCCTTAGTCATAAACAATTTATTGCGTCAAAACGGGTATAAGGATCACGAGATGATAAATCCGACGCGTCAGATCGAAGATTCTATCAGCTCCGTCATCAACAACATCGCCGCCAAAGAGCTTTCCTACCCGGTCAAATCAGACCTCATAATCCGCCCTCTTTTCTCCAAAATAAGGGTAACGTCATTCATGAAATGAGGTCCTTGACTCTTTTTATAGGAACTGATCGTTTTGGCGAGACAACACAAAGCGAACGACAAAATGCTGGAAGAGAAATTGGTCAATCTCTTCAATAGCGAACTTTTCGAAAGTTTCTTGAGGACTTGGAGGGCATACAAATATGCTTCGGTCAACCATAAATGTGACAGATATTTACTCTGCGAGCTCAACCGTCAGGAACTTCATACTAACTTTATGGTCAAACCTGTCATTACGAAAATTACAAGGTAGGTCGATGAAAAACAGTTGTCTGGCGCTGCCTATGATGAAAACTTCCTAAACTATGCCCCCTCCCTAACCCCTGATGTAAAAATCTCCCTCTCACCCAACCAAACATATTCTAATAAATGGTCTTTTTAGTGTGATTGCTGCCTGGTTTTTGTCAGGAACAACAGGAACTTCTTTCCACGATCTTTACGAAGCAGCATTTGCCGGTTATAACTGCCCAGTAAGTAATTTTAAATTTTCTTTTTTTCAAATATTAGCTACTTTCTTATTATATAACTTTTTTTTTCTGCAGCAAGCTTTTCCCGAAAACTGCATGGCGTTCCACGAACATGATGCACGAGCGACTAAAACTTATGTTCATACTGAATTATAAAGAAACGTATATTTAAGGAAAAAACCGGGGAAGAGTTTTGTGACGAAAAAGGATTTTCATGGAGAAAAAGAGTTTCCCTATGAAAATCCTTTCCTTACAACGTTCCCCAAATGTGATTTTAGTCATAAACCAACTGTAAAATAAAATAAAAACATTAATTATTAACTAGTTATATTTTAAAAATTAAAAACAAAGTTATGACCACCGGGGTAAATGTTAAAATTTGAAAAGCAAATCACAGAAGAAAACGAAAAAGTTAGCAGAGAAAGGTTCTGACAGTGGCTCTGATGCGTTGGCGGCAAAGGGGGCAGTCTTTGAGCGAATGAGCGCAGTTTGCGCAGGTAACTAAATGGCCACATGGTAAAAATACAATTCCGACTTCAACATCCATGCAAACCTTGCAAAGTCTCGCTTCCTTCAACTTTCGGTTTTCCTCCTCTAAAGACATTTCTGTAAAAAAATGAAATATAAATTGAAAATCAACCTTAGAAAGGTGGTTTCCTGATTTTCTTAATCGTTACCTTTTTGCTCAGGCTTAGGGCGTTCTTCTGCTTTGACGATCTGAATGTTTTGTATCTTTCTTTCTTCTTGACAGCTAAAAAAGAAAATTTGAAGTTTTTGGATAAAATTAGGAAGAAAATGGATTACATTCTTTCTTCTTCATCTTCAGATTCGTCCGAAGTGGTGGACCCGATTGAGATCGAAATCGACGCATTATTATCAGGCCTTGGTAAAATCGCTCGTAATCTTGCAGGATTGGGTGTCCTGAAATGAAATTTGAGGAAAAGTTTGAAAGTGAAAAGGAAAACCGACCATCGTTCAAGCCAATCATCATCAATGGTTTCTTCTTGGTTTTGAACTTCGATTGCGGCAATAATAAGACTCCCGGCATCGCAAAAAGGTGTTCCTGTTGTTAGTAGTTTGTGCCTTATCGCAGATTTCACACGAGAGGCTTCAATGCCAATTTGAAGCGCAGCCTGAAATTTCGAAAAAAATATAAAACGTTAATTTTTAGAAGTATTTTACCGCTGCGACGTGGGAGCTCATTTGTTCTCTGAGTTGTTCTTCGGTGACTACATGTTTGGGTTGGTTCTTCCGCTGTTCTGCGATCTTTTCTTCTTCCTAAAATATTTCATTAGTTAACATTATTGGCCCAACTCCTCATACTATCCATACTTCCTACTCCTCATACTCTCCATACCCACAATTCACATGCTCCCTACATATTCCCTATAGCCATTCTCCTCATACATTCCTTTACCCATACTCCTCATACTCATAAATATTACAGGTACCCACATTTATCATACTCCCAATACAAATATTCCTCAAATTCCCCATACCCATATTTCTCATGCTCTCCACACCCCAAGATTTCCTTAACCCTTACATCTCATACTCACCATACCCTATACAGTTATACTGTCTATATCCCTTACTCCTCATACTCCCCATACCCATATTTATTTTATTCCGCACACCCATAATCCTCATACTCTCTTTACCACCATCATACTCTCCAGACACAATACCTGCTCCTCAAACCAATCCTCCTCATACTTTCCACTCCTCATACTCTCCTTACCCCATCAGATCATTAATCTCCATACCCTGTACACCTCATACCCTCCTTACCCCATACTCCTCATACTCTCCATAATTCCCATAACCAGACTCCTCATACCCATATTCCCCATACCCATACTCCTCATACTCTCCTTACCCCATCAGATCATTGATCTCAATACCCTGTACACCTCATACCCTCCTTACCCCATACTCTACCAACATACTTCATACTCCTCATACTCTCCATACTTCATACTCTCCATACTTCATACTCTCCATACTTCATACTCCTCATACTCTCCATACTTCATACTCCTCATACTCTCCATACTTCATACTCCTCATACTCTCCATACTTCATACTCCTCATACTCTCCATACTTCATACTTCCCATAACCACACTCGTCATACCCATATTCCCCATATAAATACATACTCCTCATACCAATATTTCTAATAATTCCCCATACCCATACTCCTCATACTCTCCTTACCCCATCAGATTATTGATCTCCATACCCTGTACACCTCATAACCTCCTTACCCCATACTCCTCATACTCTACCTACATACTTCATACTCCTCATACTCTCCATACTTCATACTCCTCATACTCTCCATACTTCATACTCCTCATACTCTCCATACTTCATACTTCCCATAACCACACTCCTCATACCCATATTCCCCATACAAATACATACTCCTCATACTCCCCATACCAATATTTCTAATAATTCCCCATACCCATACTCCTCATACTCTCCTTACCCCATACTCATTATAATCTCCATACCTGACTCCTCAAAGGCTCAAACCCATTCTCCTCCTACTTCCCACTCCCCATACTCTCCCTTCCCCATAACACATTTATAATACTCCATATACACATATTAATCATCATATTCCCCATACCAACATTCCATATATTCCCCATACCCATATTTCTCATGCTCTCCATACCCTGTAATCCTCACACCCTCCTTACCCCATACTATCCAACCCCTACTCTCCAGTTATTAACTTACAGCTGTTAGTTTGGAAGGGTAAGATTTTTTAATTTCATCAATATATTCTGGTCCTTTGACAAGCGAAAGGTAGCCACAGCGGTTGAACCATCTAGCATGTTCGATCCAAGGTACGTCATTTTTCTGCCAGTGCCCCAATCCACCATCGCAATGAAAGCATCTCACTTCATCTCCGACGCCGACATAATAAAATCCAGCGTCCGCCAGATCGTGAGGGGTTTGCGATGAAGAGCCAGGCCAATCGGAGAAAGTCCTCAGTCGAGATTCGTACGTGGAATAACGAGGACGTCGTGGTAGCCGATGACATCGGATCCCCCAATCGGCTCCTTCCCCTTCCGAATCGCAATCGTAGAAGTTCAACGCATCCGATTTACTCACTATCTCTTTGACAAATGAACAATTCGGGAAACGCTCGAGGTGCATAAAGTTGATGTCGTCGCCAACACTAAAGTCGTCTATCTCACCATTGCAGTATGCACAACGTATCTGAAATGGAATGATGGAATAAAATATGAACCAATAATTTAATGCTATTCTAATGGTCCAATGTGATATCTACACAGGCCTCACTATTAAAATGGGTGATGGAAAATATGGTAAGGTCCTGAGCGATAAGGGAATATCGAAATTCGAGGTCGCATAGGTAAGATTTACCAGGGAAATTGTCATAACTCCCTTAAATCTTAAAATGGTTCAAAGGGCCCCTAGTGTCCAAAAAGGATAAAAAATCTTGATAAAAAGAGCCCAGTTTGTCTAAAAAGAAAGTCTCCAGTTAAAATGGCCTCTTAGTGCCCAAAAATGCATCAAAAATCATGATAAAAATGGCCCCATTAGTCTAAAAAGAAAGTCTCTAGTTAAAAGGGCCTCTAGTGTCCAAAAATGGATCAAAAATCATGATAAAAGGGGCCCAATTTGTCATAAAGGATCTAGATAGCTTGATTTTTGACAATAATTAGGGCCCTTTTTAGCTTTATTTCTTATCCATTTTTGACACTAAGGGCCCATTAAACCAGAGACTTTCCTTTCAGACAAATAGGGCCCTTTTAAGCTTGATTTTTAACCCTTTTTGGACACTGGGTTTTTTATTTATTTATTAAGGAAATAACAATATGGGTGGTTGGTATATAAATTATGGACATGAAATTTGAAGCAAGACATGTAATTTGTCATCAGCATCCTATGGCCATGGGGTGCAGCGGATATGAAATTGGACCAATGCTAGCAGTTAATTGCTGCAGACCTTAGTGCCCTTTTGAGTATAATAGAATCCAGCTTTGGCCATATCACTGCTCATGACATGGGTGTGTTTGGGCCAAGAGGCGAATGATTTGAGGCGGGTCGGTTCGTCATAAAAGGTCGCCTCTTCCTTCCTCGGTTCGCTCGGCTCGACCGGTGATGAGAGCGATCGCCTTGCTAAGGTCAGCGGGATGTTACCCGAGCTCGCTGGATTCTGTACGAAAGGGCAACGAGGGTCCAACGCTTTATGTTTGGCCATCACTTTGTCGCCGTAGTTCCAGTCGGAGATCCTCCCCTCGCATCTGAAACACTGAACTTCGAGTCCTTGCCCGATATAGAAGAAACCAGCTCGGGCGATCCTTTTCGAATCGACGGCCGCGTTTTCGGGCCAGTTTGTAAACGTCCGGAGACGACTTTCTTCAGAATTCATACTTGGAAATAACACTTCGAATTTCACATAATAAAAAACTTCAAATCAATTGACCTTCACTCAGGTTATCAATCACCAAAATCACTGCTACTCTGACCCAAGGATCTGATCCTGATAACAGAAAAGAAAATGAAACCATAGAATAAAACAAAGAAAAACTTTATTTAATTATGTATTAATTAAATTAATTTATTTAAAATTAATTTTTTATTGAAAATTCGTTGAAAACAAATTAAAGATATTTAATTTTCAACAATAAAGATAATGGCATTTAAATAATCAAAAAACTGATCTAAGTATCACTTCTTAAGTAGCTGTTCTTTTAAAACTGGAATGTTCCAGGATCAAAAATGACAAAACAAAGAAAAACTTTTATTTAATAACTAAAAATTGATAATTTAGAGCTAAATAATAATTTCATTTATTAATCAAATTTCAATAATAATAATTTCAATTTATTATAAATTTGACATATAAAAGAGCTGATCCAAGTATCAGATCAATCACTGCTCTTTCATTCAAAACTCGAAGGTTACAGTGATGTTATCTTTGATTGATGTGTATCCCCAAAATCAATCTTTTTAAAAAATTAATATTTTTAAATTATTTGTGCCTAAAATTGAATTTTTGTATTAATTGAAGATTAAATAATTAAAGAAATGAGTTCTGGGTTTATTACTGAATCCGAAATCGCTGAAAGGCGTCGTCTAAGGCAAGAAGAATGGGAAAAAGTTAGGCAGCCGAATCAGCCATTGGGTAATTAATGATTAAATTTAATTATATTTAATTAATTATTTTTGGATAACAGAGGCTCCTGAAGAAGAGTATGATGGTAGGTCGCTTTTCGAGCGACTGGAAGAAGCGAAGAAGAAAAAAGAATTCGAATATGAAGAAGCTCATAAACTTAGTAAAATAAAAAATTTGTGTTTTTTGTTCATTTTTTAATTTTGTTTTTTAGAAAATATGATTAAGGGGCTTGATGATGATGAGGTCGACTTTTTGGATTTGGTGGATCGCTCGAAAATGGAAGAGGAGAGGAAAAAGACTGCAGAGGAAGAAAGGGAGATGGCTGATTATCGAAACCGAGTCGCTTCGCTTCAAGAAGAAGGGTTGGAGCAAAGAATCAGATCCGAGATTCGCCAGCCGCTTAAAATCAACAGCAACATCAAAAGGTGCGACGAAATCTCATCTTTTAGCAGCGTCGCTGTATTTGGAACCTTGAATCCCTGTTGCTATTGGATACTGATCCCTTAATCTTCCCACTCTGTAATACCAATCCTGCTCTCGAACCTCTATAACCACTTGCCATTAACACTTTCCGGACGAAGGTATTAGACGGGGTGCCTTACACGAAAGACAAGAAAGACGTAGTGTCTTACACGAAAGTCGGTGTGACTTACACGAAAGACGGGGTGCCTTACACGAAAGACGGGGAGTCTAACACGAAAGACAAGAAAGACGTAGTGTCTTACACGAAAGACGGGGTGTCTTACACGAAAGACGGGGTGTCTTACACGAAAGACGGGGTGCCTTACACGAAAGACGGGGTGGGGTGCCTTACGGGATGCCTTACACGAAAGACAAGAAAGACGGGGTGTCTACGAGAGAAAGAGTGTCTTACACGAAAGACGGGGTGGGGTGCCTTACGGGATGCCTTACACGAAAGACAAGAAAGACGGGGTGTCTAACACGAAAGACAAGAAAGACGTAGTGTCTTACACGAAAGACGGGGTGCCTTACGGGATGCCTTACACGAAAGACGGGGTGCCTTACGGGATGCCTTACACGAAAGACAAGAAAGACGGGGTGTCTAACACGAAAGACAAGAAAGAAGTAGTGTCTTACACGAAAGACGGGGTGCCTTACGGGATGCCTTACACGAAAGACGAGGTGCCTTACGGGATGCCTTACACGAAAGACAAGAAAGACGGGGTGTCTAACACGAAAGACAAGAAAGACGTAGTGTCTTACACGAAAGACGGGGTGCCTTACGGGATGCCTTACACGAAAGACGGGGTGCCTTACACGAAAGACAAGAAAGACGGGGTGTCTTACACGAAAGACGGGGTGCCTTACACGAAAGACAAGAAAGACGGGGTGTCTTACACGAAAGCCGGGGTACCTTACACGAAAGACAAGAAAGACGGGCTGTCTTACACGAAAAACGGGTGCCTTACGCAAAATACGGGGTGCCTTACACGAAAGACGGGGTGTCTTACGCGAAAGACGGGGTGCCTTACGGGATGCCTTACACGAAAGACTGGGTGCCTTACACGAAAGACGGGGTGTCTTACACGAAAGACAAGAAAGACGGGGTGCCTTACACGAAAGACGGGGTGCCTTACACGAAAGACGGGGTGTCTTACACGAAAGCCGGGGTGCCTTACACGAAAGACGGGGTGCCTTACACGAAAGACGGGGTGTCTTACACGAAAGACAAGAAAGACGGGGTGCCTTACACGAAAGACGCGGTGTCTTACACGAAAGACGGGGTGCCTTATGCAAAATACGGGGTGCCTTACACGAAAGACGGGGTGTCTTACACGAAAGACGGGGTGCCTTACACGAAAGACGGGATGCCTTACACGAAAAGACGGGGTGCCTTACGGGATGCCTTACACGAAAGACTGGGTGCCTTACACGAAAGACGGGGTGTCTTACACGAAAGCCGGGGTGCCTTACACGAAAGACGGAGTGTCTTACACGAAAGATGGAGTGTTTTACACTAAAGAGTGGTCGAGTCCCAGGGCGGGCTGTCTTAAGGTTCATAAGCAGGGTGGTCCTATTAGGGCTAGTTTTTGGCTAAAAAATATACAAAAGAATTGATTGTATTTAATTGTTTTCAGTGGAAGAGTATCCCAGTCGAAGCTTTTGGCTGGGGCGGTTGTGACGAAAAGATCGGCGCCTCCTGAAAAAGAGCCGAGCAACAAACGAAGTCGTCAAAACGGTATGAGATGACTATAACCTTTAAAATTATAACCTTTTCGGCTTTCAGATTCGCCTGAAAAGGAGACGAAAAGCGAAGCGACGACGAAAGTGACCGGTAAGGAAAACGGGGACCAAGGAAAAGTCGCCGTACACCCAAAGTTTTTAAAAGAAGGTAGTCTTACTTGCATAGGTGTCCTCCCTGGCCTCGGAACTTACGATGTCTCAAGCGACGACAGCGACTGCAGCTCCGAAGCGGAGGAGAAACCGTCGCGTTTCGACCTCCTCGGCCGACGAATTTCGCAAGATTCGAGCAAGTACGCTAAATATAACCAAAGTCAACTAATCAAATTAATAAAAACGAAATTGTTTAAGGGAAACTATTGAAAAACGGACGGATAAATAATTCGCTTCTTCCCCCTAAAAAGAATCCCGGGAGTCAAAATTCTCAATTATTTTACCAAGTGATTCTTAAATCTTAAAAATTCTTAATTTTTTCTAGAATTTTTGTTTTTTAATCTAATATTTCTGTCAACAAAATCATTTTTTCAGAATTTATTATAAAATATTTCCTTTAAAATTGCCCGGACTGGCAATTTACTGTGATAAAGTGTGAACCTTTCATGTGTTTCGGTGAAGAGTTTTCACAATAATTTTTTTTTGTCAATATTGATACCAATCTTTCGATTAAGCTGGGTCAAAGTAATTTTTTTTTAAATTATTGTATTATAAAAATTGCTCTTTTTGAGCTTTTTCTGTGTATTAAATATAACCAAAATGAAAAAGTATTTTTTTTTTTTGTAAAGAGCTGAAAGAAAAGGTCAAAGGAACAAGAAATATCCCTTCACCTCCCCCCACTCCTTCATCACCTCCTCGACTCTCCCCCACTTCCCCTTAACCTTCCCCCTCCATCAACTAACCTCTTCTCCCCTCCCCCAACTTTCTACTACCTTCCATAACCTCTTTTGGTTTCTGGACACTTCTCTCACCTCCCAACCATCTCCACCTTCCCATCACCTCCTCGACTCTCCCCCACATCCCCTTAACCTTCCCCCTCCTCTACTAACCTACTAACCTCTACTACTCTACTACTCTACTACTACTAACCTCTCCTCCCCTCCCTCAACTTTCTACTACCTTCCATAACCTCTTGGTTTCTGGACACTCCCCTCCCAACCATCCCCCACCCTCCCATCACTCCATCACCTCCTCGACTCTCCCCCACATCATCAAGTATGCAGCAAAATTTACCAGAGTTGGACCCCATACAATCACGTACAAAATGAAAATGTAGATACACATATTATAGGTTGTTTATTATTACAAGTTCAAAAGAGTGCATAATCATTCCTAAAATAATACAATGTGTTATCAAATTTAAATTCTATTTTAAACGTTTTATTTAAAATAATTTCCGATATTCGTTTTTCCAATATAATATCGCTTTCATTAAAATGAATGAGGTCTAAAACCAATTTAACATTTTCCAAATTCATTTTGTCCAATTCGTCCATTGCGAAGTTCAAAAAGGAAGCTGGCAAATGAAGTTCGAGACTTTTCAACGTCACAATTTTCACGATATTCTGGACGTCTTCATAGCTTTTGATGTCCGTTTTGAGCCGTTCTAGGTTGAGTTTTTCGAATAAATATTTTGGGCAGTTTGAGTTAAATAAGGAGAGATTTTTCAAGTTTTTGAAACCTGAAAAAACGTCGGTCCAAACTTGTTCGTCTTCTTCAAAATGGTTGAGTTTAAAACTTTCGATTTTTAACTTCGATATCTGTATGATGTCATCAGGGCTTAAATAAAATGCGTTTTTCAAGCTTAAATTTTTGACATTCGATATTTTGAGGTGCTCAACTCCTGCGCAGTCGACCGATAAATTTTCGACGTCCAACTTTTCGATTTTGTGTTTGAAATTGGGCGAAGGGTAGAAAAGTTTGAATTTGTCTTCTTTTAAAAAGTAAATACCGAGTTTTGTAAAAAGTTCGCGGTTTTCTTTTAAAATACGATATCCTCGAGGGTTGAGATCTGAAGAAGAGTCGAAAATTAGGGTTAAACTCCAAAATCTGACGTTGGTAAGCAGGGAGACGATGTGTGATTGCTCAAGACGGTATCGGACGATTTTGAGGCTTTTGAGGTTTCGGCTTTTTTTGAGGATTTCTTGAAATAAGCTGGGAGAGATCGTTTCTGTCTTGTCTGCCCTCAGTTCCAAATTATGGACATCTAAAAAAAAAAAGTTAAAAGTTCATCAAATCCTGATCAAACTTGTTTGGCCGACAAACGCGCTATCTATGAGTGAGACGTGAAAGTTGGCTAAAAGGGACGTTTTCATGACTTGACTGTAAGTAAAGACTGTCGCATTCTTCAATCGTATTCGGTGAAATCGGATGTACCTGATTCAATTTAATTTTAATCTGTTCCTAGAAAGGGAAAGAAGAGAAAAAAGGGCCCCATGGGAAGCAGGTTTGTATTCGAATCAAATTATGTGGAAAAAACGCCCGGGTCCTGAGGCACCAGATTGTTTCCGTGAGCACTCGACCGATAGAAAAACCCTTTTAGTCCCATTACACTTTTGGCCTTCTTCGGCTCCCAGGGACGGCAATCGTTAAAATACGGCCTCAACGTGGAAGCAACGACGTAAACTTTTGCATCTTAAGGGATTCCGGCCATCCCGACAAGCTTCACCGAATTCTAAAAAGCTCAAATGTCTGCCCCAAAATAATTTTTGATTCCTGTTCCATATAATGGTGACACTGTATTGATTAGGGGGTATGGCGACCCTGCATGGTATGACGACTATTTTGTATATGGTAACCCTATTGCTATATATATATGGCCGACCATGAAGGGTTCGATAAGGGTGGTTATGCAGGTACCTTCAAAATCAATGTCATCGAATCGCTTCCCAATGCAGCAAACGTCTTGGACTCCTTTTGGCACCAAACAGGGCCACCTATAAACAAATTTCCCTTTTCTTTTGAGCACAAAATTTGCGACGTTGAACCACAAAAATGAAACTCCACTCGCAGCGAGTAAATCCTCCTCGTTCAAATGATCGAAAATGATTTCCAGCAATTCCGAAGGACTTCGTTCCCATGTGAGTTTCATAACTGAAAAACAGAGAAATCGATCAAACTAGAAGAAAATTTTCCAACGTTTCTCCTCCCTTTTCCTTTAGAGGAAACAAACTTTTGTCCTCATTTTCATTCACCCCTTGAATCTCCTACTTCGTTATGTAATTAATTAAACGACTAAAAGCCTCCCCCATTTCCTATTCGAATTTCCCGAAATCAAAAGCCACTCCCACTCCCATTTTTTAAACCTTTTCGATATAAACAAAAAAAATTTCCTCCAGAGTTATCTAATTGCCAATTTTCGTTCGAAATGTTTTACTTTTGAGGTCACGAGCGTTGTATGCTAATTTATGAAAATAGCATTAGGGTGTCCCTAGTGTTGCTTGAATAAATTTCTAACATTTTTTTTTATCCCAACGTCTCTTCCCTTGTAAAGTTGTCCCTATGATATTTTTTTATTATTTCACTACCGCTCTACTTCTGACTTTTTATGCTTTTTCAGTACTAAAAGTTCTTTACGTTCTATTATATAATTTTAAATATTTTATATTGTTAATAAGAACTTATATTCAATTACATTCAAATATTTTTTTCTAGGGAAAGTAATGTTGAGCTTTTAAAAGAGTTTAAATATGAAAATATGGGAGTTTTTAAGTATTCGATATTTTTTGTGGGGAGTAAGAGGGTATTCTTTAATAGAAAAGTCACCCTTATTTTTTTGCGATATGATTTTTCTTTACCTTTCATCAATAAAGGGATCCTTAAGTCCTAAGGAGGTCTCTTTGCTTTTCATAAAAAAGTTGCCAACCGCATTTTAGAGTTCACTGCTCTTTTTCTTCACTGATATTTCTTCTGAATGTCGGAAGTTTAGAAGACGTACAAATGAGGGAAAAAAAATTACGTAAGGCTAATGTCCGACCTATAATTCTCCCCCCTTTTTGGTATCATTGTTAGCCTGATTTTGTGTTTTTCGACGATAATGAATTTTGCCACTTTTTTTGTTTATTTGGTTGTATCTCCAAAACTAAGGGTTCTAGCGACTTAATAACTAACAAGGGGAGGTCACGGTGAGTGGGTCGCCGATCAGGCCAAATTTTTTTTGGTGATTCTACATCAAAAAATAGTTGACGTGTCCGAGCGTTTCTTCCAATGGGCACCTTAAAGTCAAAATACGAATATGTCAAAATCGACAAACAGGCTATTGATTTCTATGTAAAATTGCACGAGGAATCCGATGACATAAATTAAAAAAATTCTAGGACCAATATTTTTCGAGTTATGGCTAAAAAACCGCTTTTGGAACTAAGTAAACTACCCCAGGAAAAATTTCTTCGTCAAAAACAACATTATATTCGTACTTAGCTCCCAAAAAAACTTGTAGATATTAAATTTTATCAAGATTAAAAAATAAAAATATATTTCCCTTAGTGATTCCTTGATAAAATTTAATCTCTTTGGGTTTTTTGGGGTGCTGAGTACGAATATAATGTTGTTTTTGACGAGAAAATTTTTCCAGGGGTAGTTTACTTAGTTCCAAAAGCGGTTTTTTAGCGATAACTCAAAAAATAATGGTCCTAGAATTTTTTAATTGATGCCATCGGATTCCTCGTGCAATATTATATAGAAATCAATAGCTTGTTTGTCGATTTTGAAAAATTCGTATTTTGACTTCAAGAGGGTGCTACGCCCCCCCTAAGGCCCATTGGAAGAAACGCTCGGATTTTTTGATGTAGAATCACCAAAAAATTTTTTGGCCTGATAGGCGACCCACTCACCGTGACCTCCCCTTGTAAGCACAAAATAACAGGTCATAAAACTAGCTATATAATCCATTTACCATTTTTCCAATTTCCTGATTTTTTTTTTTTTTTGTGTACGAGATAATGAATTTTGCCACTTTTTTGTTTATTTGCTTATTTGTATCTCCAAAACTAAGAGTCCTAGCAACTTAATTACTAAGTACAAAGCAAAAGGTCATGAAATGAGCTATAAAATACGTTAACCATTTTTCCGATTCGGCTTAATCATTTGGCAGTTATCGATGGTCCAAGTAGACCGTCTTATGATCAACAAGTATTAAGAAAATCAAGGTAAAAGTGTATTGAAAGAGGGACCTAAAGTGGGATTTTTGTAAATATTATACCGTCTTCGCGTTTTAGGCGTCCCATTGCCTCACCCCCCTGGGATAAGCATGTATTGTATGTTCAGAAGGTCACAAATCAGTCACAAGTCAGGCACAAATCTTCTTTAATATCATATTAAAAAGCCCAGAAAATTTCAAGTCGATTCGTCCAAAGGAAGCCGAAAAACCGTAATATGTATCCTTTTTGGCTTTGGAATCCACTTTATTGCGTCTGTCAAAGTGGACATTCTCAAAAGGCCTTTTCTATTCTCCTGTGGACCGATTCACTTGGTCACGAATATCATTTATAAGAAAAATCCCTAAAAATTTCAAGTCGATGATTTTAATTATTCTCAAACTCCTCATTTTTAACCTTTAAAACAAGCAGAAATACACAAAACTAATAAAAAAGTAATACCTTTGGGGTTCGAAGGACGGAAAAATGCAAACTGAATCCATGGGTCGACGAACATGATTAAAACAGGAAGAGATTGTAAACTGACCCCTTCTAACCTTTTAAAATCAAAGATTCGTACGGAAAAAGAAGAAGAATAAAAAAAAATGACCCAATTAATACGTTTTATTTTATATTATTCGTAAATGAAAGTTTAAATGACGAGAGAAATCGATATAAAACGGGGAAGCTCCTTTTGAGTAAGACAGTAATTAATTGAAAGACACGGGAAATGCCTTAAAAAGGGTGACGGTTCCTTTTGAGAAGCCGTTTTATTTTATCACATTCTCTTAGCGCCTTTTCTTCTATTCTCTCTCTTTTTTTCTCGAAAGCTCGTTATATTTTAAAAAAGAGAATAGAAAAAAATGAATAATGATCCGAAACTAGGATTAGCCTTGTTTTTAACACACGAGTTCCCTTTCGGCGACCAGCCCAAAGGGAATTATTTAATTACTGCACGGTCTAATTTTTGTAAAAGGCATTCTAAATCAACTATGGACGCATGATATCTCGTTTTATGTTTTAAAAATAATTTTATTCTTTCTATGAAAAAGTTCTCTTTTGGCTTTTTGAACCCCAAATAGATTATATTTTGAACTTGACTGCCTAAATCATTTCAAAATTGAAAATCTGACTCAAAGGGTCGAAAAAGGTTCATAATTTGATAATTTTAAACATTATTTGAATATAAGAGACCCTTCACTGCCACATTTTTAACCTTTTTTGACAAAAAAGACCCTTTTCTTCGTCATTTCGAACACTATTTGTGTTAGGGCCCTTCTGCCGGAAAAAGTTCAAATTCTATGAGAAAATGGTAAAAAAAAGGACCATTTCTTGTCAAAAAAATTCAAAATCTGGCCAAAAAAGGTTTTTATGGTAGTAAAAAGGTTTAAAATCTTACTTCAAAAGGTCTTTTCTTGGCGAAAAAGGTTCAAAATTTGGCCCTAAAGGATCTTTTTACGGTAAATAAGGTTCAAAATGTGACAAAAAAGGGTCTTCCTTGTCAGGAAGGTTCAAACGTGCAGTGTAAAGGGTCTCTTATTGTCAAATAATGTAGGACATGGCAGAAAAGGGTTAAAAAAAAGGTTCAAAATGTGGAGGAATCGTCCCTATGGTAAAAAAGCGTTTAAAACCTTACTCAAAAGGGTCTTTTCTTGACGAAAAAGGCTCAAAAATTTCCAGTAAAGGGTCTTTTCATGGCGAATAAAGTTCAAAATGTGACAGAAAAGGGTGTTTTTTTTTGTAGAAAAAAGTTCAAAATTTGGCTGTAAACTGTCTTTTCTTGACGAATAAGATTCAATACCTTAAAAGAAAGGGCCTTTTGTGTCAAGAATGGTTGAAAATGATGCTATAAAGAGTCTCTCATTGTCAAATAATGTTCAAAATTGACAGAAAAGGGTCTTTTCTTGTCAAAAAAGGCAGAAAATGGTCATTAAAGTAAAAAAAGGTACAAATTGTGCCTGTGAAGGGTATTTTCTTGTCAAAGAAGGTTCAAAATCTGTCAGGAAAGGCTCTTCTTAGACAGGAAAAAGGTTCGAAATCTGGTATGAGGGGTCGTTCTGGTCAAAAAAATTCAAAATTTGGCTGTAAAGGCCCTTTTCTGGTCAAAAATGTTAAAATCTGGCATGATGAGGAAAATGGTGTTTTATCTGAAAAATAGACGTTTGAACCACAATATAGGCATTTACCACTAACAACAGAATTCGGTATAAAAATTGTTTTTACTGAAAAAAATCGATTTTCTGATATTTTTCCCTTAATAATTTTAATGGTGGAAAAGACTACAAGACAAAAGAGGAGCAATTTATTTTTCGAGTGGGGCCCCCCCGAAACCTCCATCCCCGATGCTTATCAACCCCCGAGATCTAATTGCACGACTATTTTAAAGGAAAGTAAATTGGGATTGTTAATTAAAAGGAAGAAGAGAGGGGCGATCCATTCCAACCCCGCGGTTTCCCAACCACCCTCCTCCACCACTCCCACCCCTCACCTTACTATTTATTACGTATTTGCTTATCCAAATAATGAACTTTTTTTTTCAAACACAAAATACACTTTAACAATCTTTAAACTTCATCATTTTATTCCAACAAAGTTTGATTACGATTTCAATTACCTACAAAGGAGAGAAAAAAAAGTGTATTATGTATTTATGAAGATCTTTGGGTAAAAAATCACTTAAATAATAAACCCACGTGTAATGTTTAAGGTCACGCCTCATGAAAAAATTGAAAAAAAATAGAATTTTTTTTTATCATCTCTAAAAATAATACATGCAATTACGGACATTTTAAGACCAGTCCCACATTTTTCTGATAAGTAGAAGTGGTACAAATAAATTGCTGAAGCTAGCGACTCGTGTATAGCTCTCTCGGCGACTATCGGTTGAGGCATCTTTTGAGTAAAAACAACTATTACTGAGAGGAACTAGTTTTTTATTTACAACATTTTAATAACTAAGGTAATAAAACAATAGTAAATAATAGTAAAATAATAATTAGTGTCCACCAGCAGCATATGATGGACTATCTGGGTCTTCCTCTGCCTCAAATTTGTTTTCTAGTCTTTTCCGGGCGCCTCTTTTTTTCATTTTTAGCAAAATCATGTCGTTGTATCTGTTGGCTTCTCTTATCCTCTTTTTGTCTATTTTGAGCATTGCCTCAGAGCAAAACACCCCAGGCTCAATGCCCAGATTTTGGAGGGTCCGGCACCGATGTATACACCCTTCATTGTATAGGCCAACAGCCTCATAAACTCCGTACATCCGTACATCCGTTTTAGTCCACCTGAACAACAAAACTTCAATGAAAAAATCCAAAATTTATAAAGAATGACTTACCTGACAATTCCAAAGACACCATTTCGGAATTCATAAATTTGTGAGAGTTTTGGCACTGAATATTGTTACATATCAGTTGAATTTGCGCAGCCATTCCAATTCTCCTGACAACGGAGCAAGAGATATCTCCTTCTTTGCACTTTTTACAAAGTCCAAAGGAAGAAAGCTCACTCGAAAATTCTGCGACATCTATCAAGTCCATTTCCCCAGAAGAAACTATCTCGTCATATTCGAACAAGTTTTGGCTGATCTTCGATCCTGACGAGACGCTGGATCTTGCAGAAGACGCTGAGGATGTCGACGGTGTCCTTTGTGTTGACGACGTATCCGAATCCAAGTTAATATTAGGTTTGAATCGTTTTTACCCTTATCCTTTCTAGATTTTCTCCAGCTTTTCGCCCTCGGCATTGTAGAAAGAAAAAAGTTTTTGATCCAAAAAAAAAAACACTTCAAAATACGAAAAAAACTCTTTGAAAACACACAAAACAAGGCTATAAGCTAATTTAACTGAATAATATACTATTTCACTGTTATAAAACAGTGTTGTACCATGGATCGACTAACTGAGGCTTTAGAATCGATTTTCGAAAAAAAAAAAATTTTTTTTCACAAGAGCGCCCCTCCTGAAAAGTTCCTATTTTTGACCTTTAGGAACCTATATCCGGGGTTACGATCAACCGATTTCGACTCCGTTTTTTTTAAAATGTCAAGTTACCTTTCAAGAAGCTACAGAAATATTTTTGGGCCGATCAGAATCACCAACTCGGGGAAATTTTAATCCAAAGGTCGCGAAAAATGGTACAAATTTATAACAACTGATAAAAAAATAACGAAACACCTGACACCTTTGAAAATATTTTTGTAGGTAGTTAACGACCTACTGAACAATCAAAAAAAAAATCAGGTAGATTGATTCACCGGTTTTCGCAAACGAGGTACCTAAAAATTACCCCTCCCGCCCCGTTTGAGGGGGAGTGGAGCGTGACCAGTTACGTCAACCTTTACAAAATGGACCAAAAACCCCACGTCAATAGTTAACAAACTTATTTCCACGAATTCATTATAGGTAATACATTGACAAAAAAGTCCACTAATTAAACTTTATTAATGAGGTTGGACATCCGAGAATTATAATTGTTGCTATAAAATTATTTTTAAAAAAATTGCTTTTAGCGGATTTCCGTAGGAAAGTAGGCTATTGAGGTGGTCGTCACGGAGGCTCCCAGGCTAGAGGCTTATATATTCGTGATCAGGAAGCTCTGGGGATCACAAAAATATAAGATGTTCCTTTCATGTTTATTTATATATATATATATATTTATTTATATATATATATATATGTACATGTTCATCGCATAACTGGAGCAATTTTTGCATGAGGTTGATGAAACTCTGTATTTAGGGCCTAAAAAAATTGAGAAGGAAACCTATTGAAAATGGCTTGAATCGAGCAAGCGGTTCTGGTACTTCACTTAGGGCATAAAGGGCATTTTCGTGATTTTCTCGGAACCTGAAGGTTTGAGATGGTTGAAAATCGTGACGGGAAGGTCCTAGGAGCCGAGGATCATAGTTAATAGCAGTTCAAATCTCAAAATCGGTTCTGGGACTTGTCTAAGGGGCCTAAATGGAATTTCGTGATTTTCTTGTAACCTTAAGGTTTGAGATGGTTGAAAATCGTGATGGGAAGGTCTGATGATCCGCAGACCGTATTAAGAACGGTTCAAATCACGGAAGATGTTCTGGGACCCACGTTAAGGGGCCTAAATGGAATTTCGTGATTTCTTCGATACCCGAAAGTTTGAGATGGTTGGAAATGGTGACGGAAATATATTATGGCCCGAGGACCATACTAGGAGACAGTTGGAATCGCCTAAGCGGTTCTGAGACTCTCCTGAGGGAATTAAATAGAACTTCGTGATCTCAGAAAATAACAGCAGGAGATGGTCGAAATTGATCATAGGAGCAGGGGGCTGCTCATGAACTGAGAAATCACATTTGACAACAAATCAAGCCCGCATACGAAGAGGAAGCTACTTCTTAGGGCATTGATGAAATTAATTTTAGAATTTGAACTTTTGGCGGTGAAAATCACGTGGTTTAATTTGAGCCATAGGCTTTGAAAATTTTTTGCTGATTTCAAGAGGAATTTAAGCTATTGTGGTCGGTGCGATGGAGGCTCCGGGCTCAGAGACCCATTTCATTATTTTACTGTTGCGGGGGGGGGATAACCAGGTCATCAAAGATAGGCTTAGGGAAGGCCTTTCCGGAGGAAATCCGCTGCTTCTCGAGGCTGCCTCGAGGCTTTTTTATTCTAGAGAACACGATATTTTTAAAACCTAATACGAGAATAATTAATATTTCAAATTATATTTTTTTTTTATCCGGGGGAGCTATTTTTTTGCTGGAATCATCCCTCGAAAGGAAAGTTGCCCTTATTTGCATGGAGATCAAATTACACTCGGAGAAAACTAAATTTGCCAACAATATATTCGTATACAGAATAGCCTTTTTACGAGACAAAAATAAAATCCCCGTAAAGAAAAGCCGACGAGAGGTGGAGTGGGGGAAAAAAAAGATCCAATTAATCCTCGAGCCATTTTCATCAGGGTGTCGCTATGAATGCATATGGTAATGTTTTAATCGCGACGACCCCTTGGGGCATGGAAAAGAGCAAAACAAATTTTGAAATGGAAAAAAAAAATGAAATAAAAAAAGTTTCTCTCTGTTAGCTTTTAAGGAAGACGGTTTTTTTTATAGTGGATCCTTGCTATTAAAAACTAGGGCAACCTTTTAAAAAGTCTCTCTCAGCCTTTTTTTACCCGAAAATATGAAAACTGGAGAGACAAAAACGATAAAATTAAACTGTTTTTATCATCGTTTTAAGTCGGATATAAAAATAGTTTTAGTAATAATTATTTTTGAAATCATGTTTGATGAAAACAATTGCTTTTTTCAAAACTGCACATTTCCAAAAATCAACCAATCTGGGGTTTTTCAATCAATAAAAACAACTTTTCAGTCAAAACAAGTCCAAAAACTGTCTACAACGGTCAAAAATCGTTCAAAAACTGTCTGAAATTGTAAAAAAACGTTCAAAAACGATCTAAAACGGTCAAAAACCGCCTAAAACTCATAAAAAAACGTTCGTAAACTGTCTAAAATGGTCAAAAACTGTAAAAACAAGCTCAAAAGCTATCTTAAACGGTCAAAACACGACTGTCTACAACGGTCAGAAATCGTTCAAAAACTGTCAAAAAACGTTCAAAAACGATCTTAATGGGTCAACAAACGTCCAAAATCTGTCTAAAACGGTCAAAAACCGCTTAAAACTCATAAAAAACGTTCATAAACTGTCTAAATTGGTCAAAAACTGTTTAAAACTGTAAAAACAAGCTCAAAAGCTATCTTAAACGGTCAAAACACGACTGTCTACAACGGTCAGAAATCGTTCAAAAACTGTCCAAAACTGTCAAAAATGACCTAAAACGAGCTTAAATGGTCAAAAAACGTCCAAAAACTGTCTATAACGGTCAAAAACTGTCAAAATACGTTCATAAACGATCTTAAATTGTAAAAAAAAACGTCCAAAATCTGTCTGAAAAGGTAAAAAACGGTCAAAACACGATTTGATATTTGCCTGCAAACTGGCCATGAATTTTCGAGTTTTGACAGGAAAATGATTATGTAACTAGTAGCTATTAGAGTGGAATTTTTAAGTCTGGAATCGGAGGGGGTTGGGGATGTGGTGTGATGTGGAGGCTGTGGGGGAAGTGTGGGGATGTGTGAGAGGTTGGAGGATGTGATTTTTGGGGTCCCCCTCCTTATGTCCCAACAGCCCCCTCCTCCACCTACACAAATTGAAGCAACCTGTTATTTAGAGACAAAATTAACGAAAAAAGCCTTTTGTGTTTAACTTTTTCTCGCTTTTTTTGAATTATTGAAAGGAAAAGGTCTATAATCAGCTTTTTTAACGATGAATAATTGAATTTCGGTCTGGATGGGGGATGCAGTTGAAAATGTAGGCGTAGCAAGTACCCCTAACTCCACTTAAAGGCCTCTCAAAGTCTCATGCATATTAACAACGGACTCCTATGTATATGCTTTGGTAACTCAACACCTCCCCCCTCCCCTTTGTACTAGAATTCGCGCGCAAACATTAATTATTATAATTGGAACTTCCGGCATCCCTCCGACGCTCAAACTCGATAATTTAAACAGCTTTGTTCCGCCCCAAACCTTTTACATATGTTTAAAATTAAAGGGTGTCTTCGTAAATTTGGATGCTCAACGATATAAATCCTCTTTTCCGGGCGGAATTAGAGGCCATAAAGGTCGAAAGAGATTCTAGTGTTCGGGGGCAGTAAAGAAAATGGGATTACTTGATTGTTAATTAGGTTTTTAAGTAGTGGAAGGGGGTTTGTAATTCACCTTTGATTCGCGAAAGGTCTTCAATGGCTTTTGAGGAGGTAAGAAAGGCAATCCTTTAAGCCCGAACTCCCTTTGAAGATTTATCAAAACTAAAGCTTGTTATTTCAGCAAATAATCATTTTCTGCGACTCTTTCATAAAGTGGAGATTGAGCGAGGCTTTTTCTATGGGGGATGTGGGAAGGGGGAGGCTCCACGAGGGTAGGGGAGGTGATGGGAGATTAGTGTTAAGCGGAAATGTGTTAAAAAATCTTTCTACTCCTCCCTTCCTCTACATCCTCACCACCTCCTCTGTCTATTTCCTTGTGAAACCCCTAAAAACATTTAAAACACTCATACCATTTTCATTTTTCATTTGACAATAATTGAAAATAAGAAAAACTTTTTGAGAAAGTTAACAAATTCCCCCGTAAGACCGTCCTCAATAGCCTTCTTTCCTTCGGAAATCCACTGAAAAGTTAAAAGTAATCGGATAACGTTCGATTTCCAACTTAAAAACACCTAAATCTGGTTAAAAACCTTCCTTTTTATGAAAATCGACATTTACAATAAAACGTCATTTACAACCTTCAGTTCTTTTCGAAGTATGCTGTAAATTGAGGGTTGAAAACGAAGATTTTAGATGCCATGCAGGTAAATAGGGAACTCTATTATGATTTATAGGCTTTTTGGTTCAAACTACCAAAACTATAAACGTTCTCCATTCTTTCTTAAACATCCCCTTTTATCGTTCTCAATAAAAAAGGAAAAAAAGTTCGCTTTTATAAAAATCCTCGATATCGACCCGTTTTCGCATAAAGGGAGCTAGCGTCGACTTTACGATCCTCTGGAAACGCATTTCGGACAATACACTCCTCGAATTGATGGATAACGCGAGGTTGTCGACGTATTGTAAATTACGCCTAAACACGTGCTTAGGACGCCATTCAAATTTATGTGAAAACGTCAAAATTTTGATTAATTTTTATTACTTACTTTTCTGTGAGCTACCTGTTTGAACATAGAAATGAAAATTTTGCGCAGAATAATGCTGATAACGAACTGATAACGAGAAATACTTGAAAATTTTTTCAAGGCTGATAAAAATTTTAGAGGGAAACGCCTCCATTAATCTTTTGGTGTTTAGACTTAGGCTTAGAGGAAGATAAGCATGATCCAAGAGGATGTCTTAGTATCAGGTAAGATCAACATCTAATGACGTTCATAACCCTTCTTGAATATTCAAGGCGCATTATCATTCGACCCACACAGAAAACGTCGTTCAAAATTCAAATAATTGTTCGATAATAATGAAAAGGTGGAAAGTGGCCAATTAGCTTCGTTTCTTCAAAATCTGAGCTAGAAAAATGAAGAGCATCACGATACCCTCAACCAGGGGAGGTGATGGGAGAAGGTGGAAGGTAGGGAGGGTCGAGAAGGTGATGATGAAATGGGGGTGGTGGGGGGAAGGTTGAGAGGGTCGAGAAGATGATGAAATAGAGGTGGAGGAAGGTTGGGAAGGTTGAGAAAGTGATTATGGGTGGGGGGAAGGCTGGGAGGGTCAAGAAGAGGAGGAAATGGGCTGAGGAGGGAGGACCGTTTTTTCCCTTTTTTTTTCTCTAGTTTTTGGCGTTTTTAATCGGAAAATAGGGGGTTATGAATAGATTTTGTGGTTTTTAAAAAGAAAAAAACTTTTTTACCCAGTTTTGGGTGTTTTGGTGACAATTGGGTTTTTGAATTGTGAGGACTTTAAGTTTTTAACATAGATTTTGGTGTTTTTAGAGAGGAAATTAATGCCTTTATTGGGTTAGACGGTTTAAAGAACGAAAAGTAGCTTATTTAGCCAGATTTTGATAGTTTTAGAAGCGAAATTTGGTTTTTGAGTAAATTTTGAAGTTTTAATCTAAAAAAAGGGTTTTTTTAAACTCAGATTTTGATGTTTTTAGACTGAAAATGTGATTTTTGAGTAGATTTTGCACTTTATGGCTGAAAAGTAGCGTTTTTTAAAAACCCAAATTTTTGTGTTTTTGAGATTTTAGGAGGGTTTTATGGTTTAAGTAGCTCATTCAGCCAGATTTTGATGTTTTAGAAGGAAAATTTGGCTTTTGAGTAGATTTCGCAATTTTAGGACAAAAAAGTGACTTTTTTTTTCAAACTCAAATTTTGGTTTTTTAGAGGAAAATGTAATTTTTGAGTAGTTTTTGCAGTTTTTTAAAACCAAGATTTTGTGTTTTTTGATGAAAAATTGGGTTTTCTAGAAGATTTTCTGATCCAAAAATAATAATTTAAAACTTACCTTATTATTATTTTTTTTTTAACTCTCGCCATTTCTGGGAAAAAACATACAAAATCGATTTTTTCATATTTATTTATCCTAATAAAATTTACAATATTATTACATGTCGTTTAGAATAATTTTAAAAAGAAAACAAGGAAGTTTGATTTGCCAACGATACAAATAAACAAAAAAATATAATTAAAAAAAAAAGAAAATATAAACTATATTCCTTATTATCTAAAATGGGTAACTCCATTCAAAAAAAGGAACGTAGATAATATATTTATTTATATAGTTTATAATTGGTTTTGTCATATGTAAATCCTTTCAAACTTTTCATAGTACACAAGAGACAACCCTGTATACCTCATCAAAAAAATTTGTTTATTATTTTTAAAAACTTTCATACGCAGTGACACAGAACGTACAAATGTGCTTGGACAATATCCATTTTTTTGATTATTTTCTTATATTGGACAATTATAGAGATTACAAAGATATATTTTTTTCTTGAATAAGCAACATTGATGAGTGTCCATATCACTTTCACCTCACCGGAGAAATATCTTCAGAAAAGTCCTATATACACGTGTATACACTTTATTCTCTCTAATATAACAAAATTGGCAACGCGATGAGCGATTTATTATAAAATAACCAATTTATCACCCATGGGGTGGGTTTTTTAATTAAAGTTTTATATACATCTGGTAAAAGCTGGTTTTGAAGCTAAAAAATTTGATTTATACACTATTTTTTTATACGGCGATTACAAAATTTCACATTTGACCCATTTTTCTGACATGAAAGAAGAGAAAATAATAACTGACATGTTATAAAAGGTTTCAGAGAGATGATTCAATATTGCGTTCAAAGTCTACGAAAATGTAATTTTTGACCATTTTTTTTTTTACGTCGGAAAAGTCATTTTTTAAAAATTTAATTTTAAAATAGTTGAACCGTATTTTCTTATTCGAGACAGTTACATTTGTATGCTCAAAAGTTAAGACGAAAAACTTTCAGAACAGAGTAGTAAAAAAGTTGAGAACGTTGGGAATTTATTAATGCACCCCTCAAAAAGAAAAAAAAATCCTTGAACATATTTAAAAGTTTAAAAATTCCTATAAAATTGAATGAAACAATAAAAACAACTTGGTGTTTTTTTTACATTTTAACTAAATAAAATGAATAATTGGATTTTACGAAGCTGTCGCGGTATGAAAAAGAGTTTATTACATTTGAATTGCAAAAATGCAATTTAAAATATAATTAAAAAACTTAAAATCGCCTATAATTGCTCTTTTTTGAAATAGATAGCAGATTTTGGCCTCCTGGGAAATAATATAAGTGCTCGAGGAAAAAAGTTTATTCTAATCTGAACCCTCTCGCTCTTTTCGAGGGAGAGAGAAAAACTTGTAAAACCCTTGTAAAAGTTTCCTTCGCTTATTTTCTGAGCGGGGGATTTAAAAAAAAATCCTTTTTGCATAAGCTTTCGACAGTTCCTCAGTTAATAAAATTAAACCATAATAAAAAAAGTTTTCAAGTTTTGGAAGGCTCAAAAGGGAAGGTTATGGACACGTTATCTTGAACTTTTGGTGATTCGTGACCACAGAAAGGTCCGAAAGTCCACAAAAAATTCAAAAAAACAAATTTTTTTGGAACTTGCCAATATTTATATGGATTCGCATGGTAAATAATACGAGAAATCCGATGGTTTCAATAAAAAAAAATCTAAGACCAACATTTTATGCGAAATCCTCAAAAATCAGTCACTTTCAAAGGGAGGTCATGGTGAGTCGCCCATAAGGCCAAATTTTTTTTTGGTGATTCTACATCAAAAAATAGTTGACACTTGTCGGAGCGTTTCTTCCAATGGGCACCTTGAAGTCAAAATACGAATTTTGAAAATCGACAAACAGGCTATTGATTTCTATGTAAAATTGCACAAGGAATCCGATGGCATCAATTAAAAAATTCCAGGACCAATTATTTTTCGAGTTATTGCTAAAAAAACGCTTTTGGAACTAAGAAAACTACCCCAGGAAAAATTTTCTCTTCCAAAAACATTATATTCGTACTCCAAAAAAACCAATAGATATTAAATTTTATCAAGGAATCACTGAGATGAAAAATTTTTTTTTTAATCTTGATAAAATTTTATATCTATAAGTTTTTTGGGGTGCTTAGTACGAATAAAATGTTGTTTTTGACGAGAAAATTTTTCCTGGGGTGGTTTACTTAGTTCCAAAAGCGGTTTTTTAGCGATAACTCGAAAAATATTGGTCCCAGAATTTTTTAATTGATGCCATCGGATTCCTTGTGTAATTTTACATAGATATCAATAGCCTTTTTGTCTATTTTGAAAAATTCGAATTTTGACTTCAAGGGGCCCATTGGACACACTATTTTTTGATGTAGAAACAACAAAAAAAAATAAATTTTTTTTCCCCTGATGGGTGACCCACTCGACGTGACCTCCCCATGTCAGTTCAAAATTACCAAGCAATGTGGAGCAAAATTATCAAAAATTAAATGTACCTAATAGAAATTTTTCATGCTCTGCTAACTGCTTGGAAAATTTATTATTGAAATGTATCTTTTTGTTGTAAAATGTGTTTTCTATTAACATCAAATTTGTTGAAATTATTCATTTTTCCAGTTAAAATTTAAAAAAAGTTTTTAGCCTTCCCTTCAAAGTTTTTATTCTTTTTCTGCCTTTTCACTCCTTTTTATTTATATCAAATGACCCGTAAAGGACTCCTCTTTTATTTTTTTACTTTTTTTTTCTTCTTTTATAATTTTACGGTGATTCGCCCTCCGGGCAATTCCGCGACCATGGTTAATTTCCCAAGTTTATTCCCGTGACGTGGTCCTCTGGACGATTTCAATTTCGCCCTTCATTTTTATACGATTTTTTTCTTTTAGCATTTTTTGGAAACTTTAGTCTCTGTCAACATTGTGATCAAAAGCCTTTGTAACGAAGGATTTGAAGTTCAGTATGGTAAATGTTTGTGTATGAGATAGATTATAAATTGGATATCCTGATATTAATTTCCTCTTATGTATTACCAAATATTCGATCGATAAAACAAACCCACCCCTATATTCTCTCACTTTTTTACAAATTTTGTTTCTCTAAAATATTTACAGATTTAAAGAAAAAAGTTACATAGAATGCATTCATTCGATAAGTTTATGTACAAATTAATTAATAAGCTCTTTTATATAACAAAAATAATTAAAGGGAATCCATCCATACAGACAAATTACGGTAGAAATTTTCTAAATTTAATATTTCGTTAAAATTTTGTTTTTTCTCTAATAATTTTTTTTTTGTTTTTCAGAATTATTTTACGATAAATTTTTTTTTTTATATAGGGGAGCTATGTACAAGGAAGGGCCTATATGCGTGATTTTCCGGGGATTGAGATGGGAGACATGAAGTTGACGATAAATTTTTAGCATTTTCCATCTCAGAAAAAATTTTCTTGCAGATGTGACTTCCACTTACGCGGCGATCGAGGAAAGCATGAGCGGAAGCAGAATGTACCAGACGGCTGCCGAAATAATTGGACCGGAAGAGGACGACTTGCGACGCGAGATGGCAGCCATTTTGTCACCTGGAAAGGAAAAACAAAAAAAAATTTATTAACTGCTTGTTTATATGTTTTTTTAGCGAAAATGGTGTGGATGTGTTGTGTTGAACCGTAGACGAGACAATCCGATCATCAATATTGGAATTTCCCTGGCCGCATGCATCACCACGAATATTCAATGGGTTTTTTCAAAATAAAAAGAGAGATATGATGCTTTAACCATTGATTGCGGTTCGCTTTGATATTTTTCCTATTTTTTGTCTGAAATAACACAATCGTAGACCTTGTTTGTCTAATATTTTATAATTCAAATGTCCTTTTTGTGAACTTTTCTGAATTTTACGTTGAGAAAAAGGTCTTTCAAATTGTGAATTATCCATTCGTAGTTTCTATTGGTTGTTTTATGTAGATTGAAACATTCTTATCACGGGATTCTCTGTTTTGGTGAAGCAGAGGTGGAATGTAATGGATCAAATTTTTAGTAGTAGTGCTACCCCTATATAACTACCCCTATATAACCCGAAAATTAATCAGGAAAAGTTTAATGAGATTCAAAAATTGGCTCCCGGACGGGAATCGAACCCGTGTCTTCGAAATGGTACTCCAACGTGCTATCCATTACACCACCGAGAACTGATAATGAATGGACAACATTCAAGTCCGGGAGCCAATTTTTGAATCTCATTTAACTTTTCCTGATTTATTTTCCCTATTTATTACGATTGTAATCCTGAGGTGCAGTCACCTCGATAACGAATAATTAGATTATATTTAATTACCTTGTCAGGCAAAGATCAAAAGGGGGAACGTAAATTTAAATTTCGCGGTTTCTTGAATGTAATGGAAGTCGAAGGACTTTCAGGCGGAAATATTTGAATTTACCAAATAAGGAAAGAAGAGTTGAAGAGATTTGAAAAGTGGCGCCAAATGGTTGAGAAAACGAAAACTGTCGATTGTCTTCCCGAAATGTTGTCCATTCATTATCAGTTCTCGTTGGTGTAATGGATAGCAAGTTGGAGTACCATTTCGAAGACGCGGGTTCGATTCCCGTCCGGGAGCCAATTTTTGAATCTCATTTAACTTTTCCTGATTTATTTTCCCAATTTATTACGATTGTAATCCTGAGGTGACCACCTCGATAACGAATAATTAGATTATAGACCTGTCTTTTATATAAGACCTTCGTCCGGAAAGTGTTAAGCAATCGAGCTAAAAAGGGCCCTTTTGCCGAAAACGACCAAAATCTTGCAAAAAAGTGCTTCTCTAGAAAACGAACGATGAAAAAATCAAGCCAGCAAGAGGCCCTTTGTCGAAAAGGACCAATATGGTCCTCTAAATCAAAAAGGAACAAATTCCTCCCTCCACAATAAAAGAATTGAGGTTATTGTTACGCCCCAGACTTTGACCTCTTATTTGAAAAAGTGGGACATTTTTTTACATCATACCTATCAATTTCATGTCTTTGTTTTTGACTGTAAAAAGCATGGTGGACCAATATATACAAAAAAATTTCCCTTCCTTTCCGCATGATATTTTAAACTTTTGAATTTTGAGAAAATCTTCAACAATCTGGGAAGCCTTTTAAGTTCAAATAAGCCCACAATCAGTCCAAGTTGACGATTTTTAGAATTTAAAACATTCGCCCTTTTCAAATTGAATGGCTCCGTTTCTTTTCGAAAAGACTTTTGTTCTTGAAAAGGTAGATTAACGGATCGCTTTGAAAAGAAGAGTCCTCCCAACCGTAAAAGAGGAGCTTGATAAAAGTTTCCCCTTTTCAAAAACGCATGCGTGTCCCTTTAGAAAGAAAGAGGAAAAAAAAAAATTCAAAACAAGGATTTACGTGCAATAAAAGCGCGTTTATCTGATAAAATATTAAAATCGATTTGTAACACTCTGTAAATCATTAGTATCTAGAGTTTGTAAACGGCAAGAAAAGGGGTGGGAGGCAGAAATAAACGTAAAATGTCTTATCACCAAGTCGGCTACATGCAAATCCGCCGCCATTACCTGCGGGAGCATTTTTCCCGCTCAACCCTGAATAAAAATTACGCTGAGCGAGAAAAATGGGCATTTTCCCATTTTTTCGTGTTTTCTTTTATGGGATTTTTTTTCCAAGCGAATTTTCAGACTTTAAAGGCCTCCAAAAGAGTGGGAAAAAATGAAAGTCACTTTTTCGTCAATTTTGAAATATTGCTATCTAGGGCCTATGAAGGAGGACTATAATCTGGTAGAACAACAAGAGGGAAAATGAGGTGCATTGTTAAAAATTGATTCTGTAAACTTTAAACGATTACGAAAACGCCATACTATGGTTCAAGGTAAGTAAAATGTTATAAGTAAGGCAAAGGTCTACTGAAATAAAGTTGAATGGGGTTGAAAAATCTTTTTTCCCGCCGTGAAAACCCTTCACGGCCTCCAGTCAAGCTTGAAATATGAGAGTTTATGATGGAAAACTGGCGGTAAGAGGGCCGGGATATGGACGAGCATGAGTCAAACTTTGAAGGCCGTTTAATAACAATAAAAAACGTTTAAAAACACTTTTTTTCCGTATAAAAATCATTGTGGAAGCTATCAAAAGCGTTAATATTGTGTGCAAAACGAATGAATTTTATTTACAGCCTCGACCGCAAGAGGAGTCGATTTCAAAAGTGAATTTAGATTCACACCCAATAAAACCCGTCAAATTGAACAAATTGTTGGATTTTCAGCTACTCTAAAACGAAATTTTCAGAAATAACAAATTGATTGTAGTGGCCTATCATAAAAATTAGCTTGGAACGAAAGAGGTGAAATTTTGATTTTAATAAACTGAAATGTTTGCGTGCCTAAATAAATATTTGTAAATTGAATCTATATTCCATACCGTACAACCTACATATTAACAAGGGTGAGTGGGTCACTGGTGATCCACAGAACGCCCTGATCACGAATATATAGGTCTCTAGGACCGCCTCTAGGAAAGCTGTTGCTTCCTTTCCTTTGGAAATCAGCTTTAAAAAAAGATGAAGGAGGAACCAAATAACTCGAACTTTCTCAAACATTTGGGGCTCTACAGACCTCTCCACAAAAAACAATTCTTCCACCCAGCTTGCAAGGCCTTGCCGCCACATTGGCTCCTATCACCTCCCCTACCCTTTTCGACTCTCCCTGAACTCCCACAACCTTTCCAGATGTGCCATTTTTGACAATAAATGGTCGGAATTCTTGGTCTAGTGCCTTTCACATTGACAAAAAGGACACAGTCCAAAAGTATCTGAATCGACGAAAAAAAAAATCTCAAAAATTTTTTTTCTTTCTCTCTATTGTCAAAATATGATAAAAGCATCTTTTGGTCATAATTTCATGCACATTTCGGACGAATCTCATCTTTTCCCCCCTTGTTGTTCTACCAGATGTACTCCTTCATACCTAGATAGCACTAATATCACAAAATCGACGAAAAAGTGACTTTCACCTTTTTTCCCCTGGCCCTGCAGGTGGAATCAAAGTTTCTCGATATTGGCAAAAAAATGTGTGAAGGGAAAAATTTGAGTTGATAAACACTATTCTGAACGAAAGAAAGATTAAATGAATTTCTGTGTGGTTTAAAATATGGAGTTGGTCTACTAATGCCTTATAAAAGGGTAATATCTCTTGGAGTCTTCGCAGTTTCCCTCTAGAGCCTTCTGAACTAGTCGAGAATGGGCGGTAAATTGTGAAGAGGGTGGACCCGTGAGGGGAAGGGGGGCCCTTATCTTGAGCCCATTACTACCCTCTTCCTCCCACTTTGGCTACCTTTCACCTTGAATAATTCAAGAAATTAGAAAAGAGGAAGAGGGGGGTTGGATTTATCGAAAGGGGCTTTGTAATTGAATTAGAAGGGTAGTTGATATTCAAAATAAAGGAGTTACCTTCGGAGACGAAGACGTGAATGTAAGCCGGCTGCGTGTTGGATGCGCTGCACGTGTAGTTCCCGCTGTCTGTATACTTGGCATCGTGGATTGTGAGATGCGATTCGGTCTTCTGACCCTGCTCCGTCCTCACTTGGACTCCCCCTCGTGACGTGTCGTAATTGATCATCTTTGAATTGTGGTACCACAGTACGTACTGAGGTGGTGTCGGACTCTGCGAACAAAATTTACTCGATTAATCTCAAAGTTGACAGAGCTTTCCTGTTGTTTTTCGCACTCAATCACTGGCTATAAAGTCCCCGGATGACCAATTCAAACCTTAATAAAAACAGATTAATTTTCATAGCTCAAGATTGTTAAAAAAGGACCAAAAATGAGTTAAATCTGGTAGGGAGGATGCAGGATCTACCAGTACACCAACATAGTGAAGCACAAATGGTCTTTTTGTGTGAAAAAAAAGTTTAAAATGTGGCTAAAAAGGGCTCTTATTGTCGAAAAGATACAAAATCCCTCTTAAAGTGGTATTTTCTTGTAAAAATATTGATCAAAATTAGGCTGAAAAGGGTCTTTTCTTGTCAAAAAGTGACAGAAAAGGGTCTTTTCTTGTCAAAAAGTGACAGAAAAGGGTCTTTTCTTGTCAAAAAGTGACAGAAAAGGGTCTTTTCTTGTCAAAAAGCGACAGAAAAGGGTCTTTTCTTGTCAAAAAGCGACAGAAAAGGGTCTTTTCTTGTCAAAAAGCGACAGAAAAGGGTCTGTTCTTGTCAAAAAGCGACAGAAAAGGGTCTTTTCTTGTCAAAAAGCGACAGAAAAGGGTCTTTCTTGTCAAAAAGCGACAGAAAAGGGTCTTTTCTTGTCAAAAAGTGACAGAAAAGGGTCTTTTCTTGTCAAAAAGTGACAGAAAAGGGTCTTTTCTTGTCAAAAAGCGACAGAAAAGGGTCTTTTCTTGTCAAAAAGTGACAGAAAAGGGTCTTTTCTTGTCAAAAAGTGACAGAAAAGGGTCTTTTCTTGTCAAAAAGTGACAGAAAAGGGTCTTTTCTTGTCAAAAAGTGACAGAAAAGGGTCTTTTCTTGTCAAAAAGTGACAGAAAAGGGTCTTTTCTTGTCAAAAAGTGACAGAAAAGGGTCTTTTCTTGTCAAAAAGTGACAGAAAAGGGTCTTTTCTTGTCAAAAAGTGACAGAAAAGGGTCTTTTCTTGTCAAAAAGCGACTGAAAAGGGTCTTTTCTTGTCAAAAAGTGACTGAAAAGGGTCTTTTCTTGTCAAAAAGCGACAGAAAAGGGTCTTTTCTTGTCAAAAAGTGACAGAAAAGGGTCTTTTTTTGTCAAAAAGTGACAGAAAAGGGTCTTTTATTGTCAAAAGTGACAGAAAAGGGTCTTTTATTGTCAAAAAGTGACAGAAAAGGGTCTTTTATTGTCAAAAAGTTACCTCAGCTATCATCGCTCCATCACCCCACCCATCCCCTCATCCCATAACCCCCTCACAACCTCCCCACATACCCCTACTACTCCCTATGACCCCCCATCATACCCCCCAACTCCCTCACCATCCCCACCCCTTTTTCACCCCTTATCCACCCCTTTTCCGCTCCTTTTCCACCCTTTTCCACCCTCGTCCCAACTTCCCACGATCTCTTCTACCCTAGCTTCTTACCATCCCCCACTCGTTCTTCACCAGTCCACAATTAGTTTTCAATTCTCAAAAAATCAATTAAAAAAGCGATATATCACGCAAATTATTGCGGATTAGAAAACAAGGGTGAACAGGCCTAAAGTGATTTTTAGTCCGCAAGTTGCGTGTCTTTAATATAATTTGTTTCTTATAGTCGGCCGTATATTACGAAATAACCTAGATCTGTTATTAGAAAACGGCAAAAGGGTCTGATCCTCGTTGAAATGTACCTCACGCACGAGATTATCATGCGAGGTTATACTGCAAAAACGGAGTTTAAAAGTTAATTTTATAAAGGAATAAAAAAAATGGATGCTCGGCAAACATCAATTTGCTGAAGTATTGTTTTCCGTTTGGGAAAAAAGTGTAGGTCAAAAAGCATGTCCGAAGGGAGATAGGATATGATCTGAAAGGCGATGACATCGAGATAGAGGATCAAAACAAAAAGGATGGGACAAAAGAATCGAGAGTTGAGATAAAGGAAAAAACAAACACTTGACTCTTTTTTCCCTTTTTCAACCCTAAAATCCAATTTTCGGAAAGAAAAAAAAAGGAATTCCTGATCGAATTCGAAAACAGTTTGAACGCTCTATATCTAATAGGGGAGTCGGTCTCGAGACACTAATTCATCTCCCCTTAGTTGGGAAACTAGGTATAAGAGGATCTGTCAAGAACTCCATCCCTTCGAGGAGGAAACGAGGTTAAAATTAACGCAGATTTAGTGACTTGATGTTCTTGTCTTGTCTCCTAGTTAGGGAAAGGTTCACAACCAATTTAATTCTAAGGTGATTAACACCCCATAGGGAACGCCTCTGAATTTTTCAAAGCCAAAAAACACGTCACAAACAAAAGATTTAAATTTTGTTTTTTGGCCTCAGGAAAACCCAGGAAAGCCAAAATATGAATTTTTGAAAATTTGCAAATGAGATATCGATTCTTATGTAAAATTGCACGAGGAATACAATGGAATTAATTATAAAAGTTTAAGACCAATATTTTTCGAGTTATCGCCAAAAAACACCATTTTGAACTTAGTAAACTTCCCTAGGAAAAAAAATTTTTCGTCAAAAACAACCTTATATTCGTACTCAGCACCCCAAAAACGTAAAAGTTTTGAATTTTGTCAAGATTTAAAAAAAAATGTATATTTTCCCTTGGTGATTTGGACCATAAGGGACCAAAATTGGGAAGCCAAAATTTTCATTTTTTTACGCTACTTTACGCTACCGCGTTCGTGGGTCTCTTGACTCTGTCCTATCAACTTGATGAGGTACCGAAATACTTTCTCCAGCGGGGTTGAAAAAAGGTGCGGAATATTGGTTGTGGGAGTTGGTGATGGAGTGAGGGTTGGTGAGGGGGGTGGCCTGGCGAAAAACAGAAGTTGTTATGAGCCTCTGTAAAAGGGCACTTAACGCTTTCGTTAACTGTGCCAAACTTATTTAAGGGCTTGGGAGTTTTCCGGGCGAGACCATTTCAAGCCCCCACAATAACCGAGACGGAAACCCTTCGGAAAAATATGAAAACTCTTCTCGATAACGGCTTTTTTCAATAATAAACCCCCCCCCCTTTTAAGGATACTCTTAAACAAAAAAAATTTCTCCTTATTGCTTCACGCGGTTCTTTGCTTAAAGATTACTTTATAAAATGACATTTTGACCCTGAGGGAAGAAATTCCATGATAACAATTTTCGATTTACCTAAATCTTTAGATCTTATAAATTTTCCCTCGGGCCCTTTCCTACTAAAATTCCATTACGTATAATCAATGTGTGGAACGAAAATACCTTTAATGTAAGCATTTAACATGTTACGCGTCACATGTATTTTTAGAAAATTTACATTTCGGTCTATTTTTAGCTAAAAGGGTCAATTTCTAAACTACCAACACCAATACTTCCTAACCCTCCCCCTCCACCTGAAATATACAAGAAAATACCCTTTTCAGACAGATGTTAACCCTTTTTCATGAGAAAAGACCCTTTCAGCCTGATTCTGAACCTTTGTTGATAAAGAAAGACCCTTTTTACCCAGATTTTGACTTTTTAGCGGATTTCCGGAGGAAAGCAGGCTATTGGGCGAGGCTTTTTAGGTAGATTTTTTAATAAGGAAAGACACTTTTTTTTAAAATTTTGACAAGAAAAAACCCTTTTTAGCTTGATTTTGAACCTTTTTTGGTAAAAAAAATGACCCTTTCTGTCATTTTTTGACAAGAGAATGGGTACTTATTTATCTCAGAAAAGGTTTTTCTGTCAGTTTTTGACAAGAAAAGGCCCTTTTCGGTCACTTTTTAGACAAGGAAAAACCCTTTTCTGTCGATAGGATGTTGGGAAGATAGGGGATGATACTAATTCTCAGGGAAGGTTGGTGAAGGTGGTTTTGAGAAAGAGGGGGATATGTGATTGTTTCAGAGCCCCAAATGTTGATTCCAACTTATAGGTACTGGACAAATACAGTAAGATCAAGAATTCTTCTCTTTTCCTCCCAGTAGGATTTTGAAGGGTTCGGAAAAAAGCTTAAATATGCCTGAGGGGAATTATTTGTCGGCGGGTTTTGGCAAGAGCATCGGATGATCTTTTTACATGACTTATAACGTTCACATGAAAGGGTTCCCACGCCTTGCATTAGCCCCGTCCATTCTAAGAACGTAACCCACATCAACCGCAGCCCCTCTCGCCATTTCCAAAACATCCTCTTTTTTTTTCTCTATCACCCTCAAGCCTTTTCCCTCTCTATTTGTGCAACCTTGCATATCAGACGGTAACACGAATAGAAAAATCTTCGACATAAAAAATATTTTTAAAAAATTTGGCGTCCGGTGAAAAAATGTCACTCAGAAAAAAATTACCTGTCTTTCGCACTTTGTCAAAAAAAAGCCTTCGTTCTACTTGGCCGGCCACCAACGGATATAAAAAGTATTCTTTTGCCATATTTTTTTCCTTGACGTACAAACCCTTTATTGGGAAAAAAAGGTTCTAGTTTTTTTTTAAACACAAATTTCTCTACAGCTTTGTTCATAAACAAGGAAAATAAATCAACCCTGAGGTGTAATAGCTCGAGGCCGCCGTGCATAACTTTATAACACTTCAAAAACAACTTTAGTTTCCCGGAGGACATTACGGCTCATTTCAAAAGTTAATTTTCATCTTCTGGTTGAATATTTTAAAACCATTTTACGACAGTCAACTTTTCAACGCTTCCCCCTCAAAATCCTTTTATATAATAATTCTTCCATTTAAATATTTTTCATTTTTAATAACAATGGTGATGATTTAGTGATGTTTATAGGACGATTTTGGATTATCGTTGGAATTGTGTCGATTGTAAGTTTTGGAATTAGTTTCTGAGAGGTCGACGCTCATTTGTCAGAGCCGAAAGGATTTAAAGGTTCGTTAAATAAAGGAGGAGGAGAAGATGTTATCCGATCTAATTTGATGAGGGGATAAAGGGTGGACTTGGTGTGGGGTCGGGAGGACGAGTGGCGGTTAAACAGAAGTTTAGAAAACGAAAACCCCCGCGGATCCCTTATAATATCCCCGAAAACCGTCCCCGCCCCTCTTTGGCACAAACTTTAATGGCGTTCGATGAACAAAAGTCACTCGATCAATTCGAAAAGTTTGTCATTCTTTAAAGTGAAATTCATCGCTTTCCACGAGGTGGTTTTCTTATTTAAAACTTGTAAACCTTTAATGTAAAGCGTTTAAAAGATAAAACAGGAAATTTAAGATGAACGCAGGTGTGGTAGAGTTGTGGGGAGGTGGGATGAGGTGGGGAATGGGTCTATGAGGGTAGGAGAGGTGATGGGGGAGAGGATAAAGGTTCAAAGTAGGGAGGAGATTTTGAGGGAAAGTTGGATGGGAGGAAAAATAGGGATAGGTGAAATAAGGCTGGGGAAGGCTCAAGAAGAGTAGGAGAGGTGATGGGAGAGTGGTGAGAGTTAGTCGAATGTTGAGTTTGTTGGCGGTGAGGGGGGAAGTGGGATTTGGGGAGGGTCAAGGAGGGTAAAATAGGTGATGGGAGAGTGGTAAGTGGGGGGTGGAAAGGGTGGAAGGGGTGGGAGGAAGATCGAGGAGGTGATGAGTTTAGGGTTGGTGGGGGAGGGAGTTGGGGGACGTGCGATGAGGTTGGGGAGGGTAAAAGAGGTGATGGGAGAGTAAGGTATAAGAGGTTATAGGTTTTTTTCTCGTTCATATGATTTTGAAATACAAAAAATTATTTAATTTAATTATAAAATTTTAAAATAGGTTGAAACGTTTTCTCCATGAGCGCTTCCTATTTAAACGTGAGCGGAAGGGGTAAAGGCCTACTTGATAATTTATGCTGAGCTCTTTTTCTTTTTAATCCCTTAATGGAAGCTACCGGTGTTTCACCCCTCCCAGCTATATTTGCCAACCTTCGGCAACCAGGGTGAAACCTCCTGTGACTATTTGCCCATTCGAGATTACATGGAACACACATTAATTTTTTAACTTTTTAACTTACCAGATAAAATTAATTAAAAAATTTAATTGAATAACCAAATAATAATAATTTCTATTATAATTATTTGTGGTTAATTTAATGGAGATATGCCAGGGGCGAGTTAGGCTAAACCAACATGACCTTACTGTCAGGAGTGGTGAGTGGCTCTTCACCCCTTTTACAAGCAAAGTGCAAACCTTATGAAGCATGTCAGAACTTGCCTAAATAAATCCTAATTCTCTTGCTTATGATATTCGCCTTGGAAAGTATCACCAGTGAAAGGGTCAATCAATATATTTTGAAAGTTCCCTTTGAAAAGAGGTCTCGGTTTAATAAAACAAACTCTAATTCAGGTTTCTCGTGGGCGCTATTTGTTTGCGGTAAAGACAACGGTTACTTCTGGTTCTGAAACCCAACTGGGGGTCATATATGCGGCTTTGTCTCCCGGCCAATATCTCCTCTTTATTTCCCGACATTACGAGAAAATATCTAATCCCTTCAAAGTTTAAAACGAGACTAATTTCAAACTTCGTTTCTAAAACCCCTCCGCTTAATCTTTCCGAACAAGAAAACCTCTCTAAAGTCAGAAAGAGAGAGGAAAAAAGAGAAAACTTTTTAAAATTTCGTGCCGGATTTCATTCTTGTCACGTTTCCATGTGATTGATTTCAAGTGGGGGTCTTCTTGAGTTCGTCCAATTAGTGCCAAAGCCGTATAGAACGTCAAACCTAATCAGAACCTAAGTGCTTTCCAATTTTGGACCAAAACTCTCTCAAATTCCTTTTATTTTTTTTTCTTATAAAAATTGGATTAATTTTGAATCGAAAACCGTTGGGGTAAAGATTATGGATGGTTGAACACGAGAAGGGCCATCAATAGCTCTCCAAAAAGAGATAAGCCCTCCATTCAACTCTATCGGTTATTGTAAATAATGAGAGAGGCCCGGTGTCAAAGATTAAAATCGTCCGAAATTGAATATAGGATAAAAATTGTCCTTTTATGTGTGAAATCGTTCTCATGTATATTTCATAGAGGGATGCGTTTAAGAATAGGAGGTTGCACTCAGGGATCTGCAGTCGGACGGGGGAATATGCAAATGCAATGAAATACTCTCGGCTAATAGCAATGATTACCGTACCACTAATCCTAGAGCTTTGTGCAACGCTTGCTTCCACATCGTTTGAACTAAAGCCATTTCTCATTACGGATATGCAAATGATCGCGTATTAAATTAAAATCGTTTTCCCAATTTCGACTATGACCATTAAAAATAGTTTTTAAATTAAAAAAAAATTTCTCTAAATTATTCATAAATCATAGATGCTAGGAAAGAGAAGACATTATGGTCTCTAATTTGAGGGAAGTTGGGGAAGTGGGATGAGGTGGAGGAAGGGTCAAGGAGGTTAGGAGAGGTGATGGGAAAATGGTGACATGGTGGGGAGGGTCTAGGAGATGATGAGTGAGGAGGTTATTTAATCGCTGTTGGGGAGGGTGGGAAGGTGGGTTTATGAGGTCGAGGAGAGTAGGAGAGATGATGGGAGGGAGATCTGGAGGGGAAAAGAGGTTAGGAGGATGGTGGAATGATGGGAGGTCGAGGAGGGTAGGAGAGGTGATGGGAGGGTGATCTGGGGGAAAGGAGGGTAGGAGAAGTGATGGAATGGTGGGGGGATGATGGGAGGGTGATCTGGGGGGGGAGGAGGGTTGGAGAGTGGTGGAATGTTGGGAGGAGGGTAGGAGAGGTGATGGGAGGGTAGGGGAATGATGGGTGGGTGATCTGGGGGAAAAGGAGGGTAAGTGGTGGAATGTAGGGAGGAGGGCAGGAGAGGTGATGGGAGGGTGATATGGGGGGGAAAAGGAGGGTAGGAGAGATGATGGGGAGGGTGAGGGAATGATGTGAGGGTGATCTGGGGGGAAGGAGGGTAGGAGAGTGGTGGAATGTTGGGAGGAGAGTAGGAGAGATTATGGGAGGGTGATTTTGAGGAAAAAGGAGGGTAGGAGAGTAGTGGAATGTTGGGAGGAGGGTAGGAGAGGTTATGGGAGGGTGGGGGAATGATGGGAGGGTGATCTGGGGGGAAAGGAGGGCAGGAGAGTAGTGGAATGTTGGGAGGAGGGTAGGAGAGATGATGGAAGGGTGATTTTGAGGGAAAAGGAGGGTAGGAGAGTAGTGGAATGTTGGGAGGAGGGTAGGAGAGGTGATGGGAGGGTGGGGGGAATGATGGGAGGGTGATCTTGGGGGAAAGGAGGGCAGGAGAGTAGTGGAATGTTGGGAGGAGGGTATGGAGAGATTATGGGAGGGTGATTTTGAGGGAAAAGGAGGGTAGGAGAGTAGTGGAATGTTGGGAGGAGGGTAGGAGAGGTGATGGGAGGGTGGGGGAGTGATGGGAGGGTGATCTGGAGGGGGGGGAAGGAGGGTAAGTGGTGGAATGTAGGGAGGAGGGTAGGAGAGGTGAGGGAGGTCGTGGATGGTAGGAGAAGTGATGTTGGAGTGCTGAGGGGTGTTGGAATGTTTGTGGGTGGAGGAGAGTCTATGAGATAATAAGTGTCTATAATACAGTCTATGAGTCTATGAGTACAGTCTATGAAGTGATTTTTTTGATTTTTGAGTTTTCGATAAATTTTAAGGTTTTTGGGTGCTATAATCTCTATTTTAGAATTTTTTACCATTTCATCATAATTTTTAAGATAAGAAATGAGTGTTATTTATCCTCGAAATGGGTCGATATTTGTGGATAAAAAGAAACAAAATTGTTCAAGAATTTCGTTGAATATTAGATGAGCCAGTTTTGAAAATATTAATTAATCTTTCTTCTTAGGATAAAAGGGGGGTTTAATTTATTTTTAATTAAACCTAAATATAAACGAGATAATATGTTGCAGTTGTCTCTTGATATTTGTATAATCCTCAGTTTTAATTATTATTTCACTTAAACGCCTCTGGATGGAGTCGTTTGAAAACGACTCGAGAGGACAAAAGGGAGGATGGTGGTGGGGTGGGGGATGGTGGGGGGCATCCTGAAGCCATTTTAATAAAGGTCCCGGACTATTTGATTCATAGCGGAACCTCCCCCCCGCCTTTTCTTGCGAAGTTGTACAATTCCTTGTAATGAGAAAAGGTAGTGTCTGGAGAGAAAGAGGGCCGAGAGAGAGAAATGAGTTTCAGAGAAGTCGCAAATGAAAACGTCCCTGACGAAAAGCTCGTTGTATTTCATCCTCAAGATTTTCGGGAGGGAAGTTATTAGGCTCTTATGAAACTAAAACGTTGCAATTTCATCCCTCACCTATTTATAAACCATAAAAATATAAATTGATCAACACCACATTCCGCTGAAAACATGCCAAAGGAGGATCAATAAAATCTTTTGCTGCTCCATCTACAGGAGTGTAAGGGTGGTTCCGGGAAGGTCTGGGAGTGTAAGGGAGGTTGGGGGAAGGTCTGGGAGCGTAGGGGAGGTTGGGGTAGGATCTGGGTGTGTAAGAGAGGTTGGGGGAAGGTCTGGGAGTGTAAGGGAGGTTGGGGGAAGGTCTGGGAGTGTAGGGGAGGTTGGGGTAGGATCTGGGTGTGTAAGAGAGGTTGAGGAAGGTTTGGGAGGGGGCGGGGAGGTTGGGGAAGGTTTGGGAGTGTCGGAGAGGTTGAGGGAGGTCTCGGAGGGTAGGGGAGGTTGGGGGAGAATCTGGGAGTGTAAGGGAGGTTGGGAGAAGGTCTGGGAGTGAGTGGAGGTTGGGGGAGGATCTGGCAGTATAAGGGAGGTTGGGGGAAGGTCTGGGAGTGTAGGAGAGGTTGGGGTAGGATCTAGGTTTGTAAGGGAGGTTGGGGAGGATCTGGGAGTGTAGGGGAGGTCGGGGAAGGACTGGGAATGAGGGGAGGTTGGGGGAAGGTTTGGGAGTGTAGGGGAGGTTGGGGGAGGTCTTGGAGGGCAGGGGAGGTTGGGAGAGGATCAGGGAGTGTAAGGGAGGTTGGGGGGAGGTCTGGAAGTGTGGGAAGGTTGGGAGAAGGTCTGGGAGTGTGGGGAGGTTGGGAGAAGGTCTGGGAGTGTGGGGAGGTTGGGGGAAGGTTTGGGAGTGTCGGGGAGGTTGAGGGAGGATCTGGGAGTGTAAGGGAGGTTGGGAGAAGGTCTGTGAGTGTGGGGAGGTTGGGGGAAGGTCTGTGAGTGTGGGGAGGTTGGGGGAAGGTCCGGGAGTGTATTGGAGGTTGGGGTAGGATCAGCGTGTGTAAGGGAGATTGGGGGAAGGTCTGGGAGTGTAGGGGTGGTTGGGGGAAGGTTAGGGGAGGTTGAGGGAGGTCTTGGAGGGTAGGGGAGATTGGGGGAGGATCTGGGAGTGTAAGGGAGGTTGGGGGAAGGTCTGGGAGTGTGGGGAGTTCGGGGGAAGGTTTGGGAGTGTAGGGGAGGTTGAGGGAGGTCTTGGAGGGTAGGGGAGGTTGGGTGAAGTTCTGGGAGTGTAAGGGAGGTTGGGGGAAAGTTTGGGAGTGTATGGGAGGTTGGGGGAGGTCTTGGAGGGTAGGGGAGGTGGTGGGAGAGTGGAAAGGTCTGTAAAGTCTCTATTTTTGAGTAATTTCCACTTATGGGGGTTTCTCCTCCAGACCTGTTTTTATCGAAATGACGACTTTAAATGAACACCTTGCATCAAGATGCGATTCTAATCATGAATTGTGAAGAAAATGATTCAAAAAAGGTTTCCGAGAAGAAAGTTTATCGATCCAAAGAAGTTGGGGATCATGAATAATGAAGGAGGTTATTACGGAACTTAGTTTCCCTCGGAGACCTGGTCCGGGTGAATAATCCGTCAAGGAGGCTCTAATGTACCGCAGAGGGCAAGAAGCTCCCTTGTCAACCGCGGCCCCGTTTCTTGCACTCCTTGATCAACCCCTTATGAAATTACCGTCTGATATATTCCATGGCCCCACCCTTTAATTAACGCTCCCCGACCCAGTAATCCCATCATACCCGACAAATTCAAGCAATAATATATTTTTTTCATCTTTTATTTATCAAAATTCTAATTAAAATTAGTGTTTCACCTTTTCAATTTCAGTAATTGCCTTATTTCCATTAAAAAGACTCAATTAAACGAACAATCGTTTTTAACCTTTTTTTTTATCTAATTAAAACTGTTTTAATTGGATCTAGTTTAACATTTTAATGTTTGGTGTCGTAAAACGAGAATGGTTTCGACATCAAAGTTATTATTTTTCAACATTGATTTTCAAAATTTAAACTTTTTTAGGACAAAAAATCTCGAAAATTAAGGTCTACAGGGCGTGGCAGCAAAAGTTGACCTGACGATTATCTGCCAGAATTTTGATCAGACGAAAAAAGTATCGAAGTAAACAATCCTTAAAATTCAGCGAGGAATCGATTGGCATCAATAAATTTTGGATCTGACTAACACCCGCTCCAGAACGACCCTAACTTTGTTATTTTTATACGATTCCTATGTTTTGACGATTGAAATTGATTCTACGCTAGATTTCCAGTAACTTTTAGTTAAAACACTTTTTTCATAGGACCAAACGTTCCGGAGTTAAGTGCTCTTAACTCCAGCAATTCGTTACTCAGGAACGTTTGGTCTTATCAAAAAATTGTTTTAAATAAAATTTACTGTAAATCAAGCGTAAAATCGATTTCTATCGTCAACGCAAAGGGTTTACATTTAAAATAACGAAGTTAGGGTCGTTCTGGAGCACCCTGTACGTCGGATCCAATATTTATTGGTTCCAATCGATTTCTTGCTAAAATCTAAGGAGGGTTTACTAGGATCCTTTTTTCCGTAAGGTCAAAAGTTTGGCACATAATTGGTTGGTCCACTCTAGTTGACACACGCCATGCATATTAATAATTTTGGGACCATCTTGCTAGACTTAAGATTAGAATTTTGTGCAAAGTAGTGTAGTTGGAAATATAGAAGTTGGAACGTGTTCTGTTCTCTTACGTAAGGGTTGAGTATAACCTTGCCACTCCCATTCTGTGACGTGCAAATAGCCAGTAGAGAGCCCTCGGGACAATCGAGTTAGCGAGCAATCTCCCGTCTGTTAGGGTAGATTATCTCTGAAAGGGCTTTATATGTCTCCCCCCCTCTGCCCTCCTCTCTTCGCCTTTCTGGCTCCCTTTATGTCGGGACAACATTTCTACTCTCGAATTCAAACGTTTTCGAATTGAAATTTTTGTTGTTTTTTTACCTTTTCGATAACGCAGACCAAGTTGATTGTTCCCCCTAAGACGACGTGGTACTCCGTCGCTCCGACTATGAACGCTTCGGGCACGACGATGTCGAGGTTCACGAAATGGGACATGATCCCTGCACCCGTCGCTACCTGGAAAAGAAAATGAGAAAGTTAAACAATTTTCTTCATAAATTGTATTTTTGAAGTTTGAAGAGAACTTAATATTGTTTTTTAAGTTATCAAATCTGGGAGTTGGGGTGGTGGCGGGGTCATAAAGGAAGTGGGGGATGGTAGTGAGGGGATAATGGGGGTAAGTGGAGGGAAATGGGGAACCATGGGGGTGGTGGATTGGTGATAGGGTGACCTGACACATTATGCGTGATTTTACGCATTTTCAATGATTTTTACGCAACACGCGACCTTATGCGTCGAGACCTTTTTACGAATTTATAGGACGACAAAAGTCTAGATTTCGACCCTTTTAGACAAGAAAAGACTCTTTTCAGTTTGATTTTGAACTTTATTTTGACAAGAAAAGACCCTTTTTAGCCATATTTTGACCCTTTTTTGACAAGAGCTGACCCTTCTTAAGCAGATTAAGGATCCTTTTTGAGAAGAAAAAACATTTTTAGGCAGATTTTGACCGTTTTTGACACGAAAATACCCTATTTTTATTTTGAACCTTTTTTTTTTTTTTTTTTTTTTTTTTTTTTTAGCGGATTTCCGTAGGAAAGTAGGCTATTGAGGTGGTCGTCACGGAGGCTCCCAGGCTAGAGGCTTATATATTCGTGATCAGGAAGCTCTGGGGATCACAAAAATATAGGATGTTCCTTTCATGTTTATTTATATATATATATATATTTATATTTTATATATATTATATGTACATGTTCATCGCATAACTGGAGCAATTTTGGCATGAGGTTAATGAAACTCTGTATTTAGGGCCTAAAAAATTGAGAAGGAAACCTATTGAAAATGGCTTGAATCGAGCAAGCGGTTCTGGTACTTCGCTTAGGGCATAAAGGGAATTTTCGTGATTTTCTCGGAACCTGAAGGTTTGAGATGGTTGAAAATCGTGACGGGAAGGTCCTAGGGCCGAGGATCATAGTTAAAAGCAGTTCAAATCTCAAAATCGGTTCTGGGACTTGGCTAAGGGGCCTAAATGGAATTTCGAGATTTCTTCGATACCCGAAAGTTTGAGATGGTTGGAAATGGTGACGGAAATATATTATGGCCCGAGGACCATAGTAGAAGACAGTTGAAATCGCCTAAGCGGTTCTGAGACTCTCCTGAGGGACTTAAATGGATTTTCGTCATTTTAGGAAATAAGAGCAGGAGATGGTCGAAATCGATTATAGAGCTGCTCATGAACTGAGAATTCACATTTGACAACAGATCAAGCCCGCATACGAAGAGGAAGCTTACTTCTTAGGGCATTGATGAAATTAATTTTAGAATTTGAACTTTTGGCGGTGAAAATCACGTGGTTTAATTGAAATATACTGAGCCATAGGCTTTGAAAATTTTTCGCTCATTTCTAGAGGAATTTAAGCTATTGTGGTCGGTGCGATGGAGGTTCCGGGCTCAGAGACCCATTTCATTATTTTACGTGGCGGCGGATAAACTAGGACATCAAAGATAGGCTTAGGGAAGGCCTTTCCGGAGGAAATCCGCTGCTTCTCGAGGCTGCCTCGAGGCTTTTTTTTTTTTTTTTTTTTTTTTTTTTTTTTTTTTTGATAAGAAAAGACGCTTCTCAGCCAGATTTTTACCCTTTTTGACAAGGAAAAATCCTTTTCTACCAAATTTTGACCTTTTATTGACAAGAAAAGATAATTTTCAACCTTTTTTTGAAAAGAACATACCCTTTACTGATAGATTTTGACAAGGAAAGACACTTTTCAGACAGATTTTGACCCTTTTTGACAAGAAAAGACATTTGTCCGACAGACTTTGACCCATTTTGAACAAGAAAAGACTCTTTTCAGCCAGATTTTGACAAGAACTGACCCTTTTTAAGCAGATTAAGATCCTTTTTGAGAAGGAAAAACATTTTTAGGCAAATTTTGACACGAAAAGACCCTATTAAGTTTTATTTTGAACCTTTTTTTGATAAGAAAAGACCCTTTAATGATAGATTTTGACAAGGCAAGACACTTTTCAGACAGATTTTGACCCTTTTTGACAAGAAAAGACCATTTTAATTGATTTTTCCTTTCAACTAGTAATATTCAAGAAATAATTCTTAAAGAAACGTACATGGATAGAAAGCTCGAGAGGTTTAAAGTAAAAGGGGTTGAGGTTGGGAACGAAAGAGTTCCGACTACCCTTTATCTTAATTCAGCCACTTTTCCCGTCACGTTTTATATAATTTATAACCAGGTTTACCTCAGTATATCATCCGGGGGCGTACCGGACAATTACACAAGGACAATATAACATTTTCACAAAGGAAATAGTACTTTTAAACGGAAGGATTAAAAATGTTTTATACTTTTTAAATAGAAGGCCCAATTTAATAAAGCAAAGGGGGTAAAGGAAAAAAAGGTCTTATGGAGTTTATATTAGGTGAAATGTGGCCAGTGAGGTAATATCTTTTGCTGGTTAAATTGGTAGAGTCGGGTTCCTTCAAAGGACGGTCATTACTCGAGCGAAAGTCGCCTTCTACCTTTCATGTGACTTCAAAAGGTACTCATATAAAACACAAAGAAAACGTCCAGCTACCAGTTGGGCACTCCCTTCCATTCCTCTTCCAAATGATTGGATTTTTTTCATTGGTAATTTAATTTTTTTAATTCATACAAATTGAATAAAAACGTCTTGAATAGTCAAAAATTTTATATTTTAACCTGCCTAAAATGGTCTAAGGAAAACTGTTAATAAACGGTCTAATGAAATTGTAAAAATGGTTTAAGACTGTCCCCTGTTTAAGTGTTTAGGAAGGGAAAGAGTCAAGGATGGTAGGGGAGGTGATGGTAGAGTGTTAAAATGCGGAGAAAGTTGGTGGTGGAAGGTTTTTTGCCCATTCTAAATTGAATAACTTTGCTCTAAAATACTATCCCACCACTTTCCCCAACCTCCCTACACTTCCCTACCGTCCACCATTTCCACCACCCATTTTGAGGTGGGGGAATTCACATATCTTTCACCACAGCTAAAAAAGACGTGGTGGAGAATTAAAGTAAGTGGAGAAAAAAATTGGCTCTTAAAACTTTGATTTTGAGGTTTTTTGACAAAAATTGGGCTTTAAAATTAATTGATTGATTCTGAAATTTGGGACGAAAAAAGGCTCTTAAAGCTTTAATTTTGAGTTTTTGACGAAAAGCTCTTAAAACTTTGATTTTGAGGTTTTTGGACAAAAATTGGGCTTTACAAATAATATTGATATTGTGGTTTTTGAAGAAAATTTGGCTCTTGAAACCTCGATTTTGAGGTTTTTGACGAAAAATGTCTCTTTAAACTTTGATTTTGAAGTTTTTTGACAAAAATGAGGCTTTACAAATGTTGATTTTGAGGTTTTTGAAGAAAAATTAGCTCTTAAAATGTCGATTTTTAGGTTTTTGATGAAAAATATGTTCAGAAAAAAAGAAAAGAGAGAGAGAGAGATACCTACCTACTAATTTTTGAGGAATATTTGAAAATCGCATGGAATCAGCTTACGTCCCTCAGCTTGGGAACCACTGCTCTATAAAAATAGCTTCACCTTTGAAACATCTTAAGGGTTTCGAGTAAACAAGGGTATTCTAACTTTGGTTTTAATTAGCCATAACCTACTAACCTAATAACCATTTTCGAAGAAAAGCCTTAACTTTTGATGAATGAAGGTGATAAAATAGCTATTTTTGATCGTAACTGAAGACAATTATAATTAAAGGATGTGTAATTAATAAAGTTACAGAGTTCGGTTAGAGGACATGAGGTTTATAGTTGAGGTGAGGGGGGAGGACGAGCATTCATATTGATAACATCATTAATATCATGACCCCCTTTTGAAATGGAGGGAGCCGCGCCCCCTAATACCTCATAAACATCAAACATTCATCCCGAACCGCAGTCCGCCCCGGATAGGTTTCTTTCTAATTGGCCATGTTTGTCCGTCAGGATGCCCCCAAAGTGGGGACTTCTATCTAATCCGATATTTTATTCATCAAAACCTTTCCCTTTTTATAGTTGGGGATACCTTTAAAATTTTCAACAAAGTCCAACCCTTTTTTTATTGACTTTTATCAGGTCAACATTTTTTTTTTAAACTCCGTTTTTACAGGGATTAAATAAAATTCAATTCGGATAATCTCATAAACCTGACATTCATACCAAAGCCGAAATATTTAAAACGAAACGAGATAATAATCAAACGAACTTTCTAAACAAAAGGAAATTATATTTGTTTAGCAGGTCATCCGAAATGTGGAAGATTTAAATGTTTATTATTCACTTAATGCTTTGTTTGTGCCTTTTCATATTTTCCTACGTGTGCATTTAAGGCTTTTCCCGTTTAATTTCAACGGGGAAATTTATTTAATTTTCATTTGCAAACAAAGGTACCATTTAGAAGTTTAGATTCTAGATCTGGGATATTAAAGTTTATTTAACTTAGGGAGATATTTGTCGAGTTAGGGATAGCTAAGGCCATTGTGAGAGTCTCCAGCATCAGCATCATAGAAGGGCTCAACCGTACAAGCCAAGAACTCTAAAATGAGCTGTTGTTTTTGTACGATAAATCGTAGTTTTTGCCATTTTTTCATAAAATTTATTTAAAAATCAAAGAAATTCAAAAATTAAAGTTATAGAGAATTAAATGACATAAGATTGATTTAGTACGTGTTGTTGAATAGAACTTTAATGGATCAACTGCTTGTCTCGGTTTGACAATACAAGCTGCACTCGGACCCCCCGAGTGGCTGCAGCGTTGCATCATTAATCATGGGACCAAATCAACCCTCGAGGGTGAATATTCGACGTAATGCCCGCCTCTAAATCCACCCAAATGTGAGAAAAAAAAAATTGTTTTTCGGACGACTAAAGGATGTTATTTACGAAGAAAATGTTAGCTGGAATTAATAAGAAGTTCCCCCTTTTTCTGACGATATCCTTCAAAGCGACTCAATTATTTAGAGACCGAAATGAATTAAGGAAATCTTTTGGGGGGGCTTTTGTGTGTCATTAATGATTCAAAAGCGAACGTTATTAGCGTTTTTTCCGACAAGGCGAAAAAAAGTAGATTTAAGATCGGAGGGGGAAAATATTTTATCGGAAATTTTCACTCGGGGCTTTTCGGGAATGGGAATTCCGTGGAAGGGTTCGGATTCATAAGAGCGGAGGAGTGGCGGGACGCGTTGTTCCCCGAGTCCGGGAAATTGGTTTCCCGCCCTCCCGCCGGAATTATTCACCTCCCCTCTCCACCCTTGAACCACTTTTTCCCACAATGGCATACAACCACATGTATGTTATTCCTCTGGAATGCATTGTCGAACAAGAAAATGCACTTTCTTTTCTTTCCCCGACCAACTTTTGTGTTCGAAATATGTGTTAGGACCGTTTCGAATATTCAATATCTGTCCGTGGAAAAAAATCGACTGTCAACGGAATAAAGTACGTAATCTACTTTTATTAGAGAAGTACCGACTGGTACAAAGGAGGGGAAAAGACAGAGATTTATTGATTCTTTCTTGTCAAATGAGATAAAGCACGTATGAACTTAAAATGATGCCATAAAAAGCTAAATCAGCTTTAATTTATTTTGGACGACATCCCTACTTGTTCGCAATATCGATCGATTGCTGCATAACCTTAAACCAAAAGATGATTTGATTGATTCTCAGAAAAGCTGAAACATCTTGTTTTTAATTCATTATAAAAGTTTTTCTTCTAAGAAAAGAAAATTTATT
>JAGWEN010000407.1:0-48824 GCA_018703685.1 Orius laevigatus | reverse complement strand
CACGCGAAGTGTGTGTTGGGTTTGTTCCTTTGAGTCTTCTAGCTTGGATGTCTTCAGTAGTCACGCGGCTCTTTTACTCTGCGCGATCTTTTGTCTAGACGTGTCAGGAGAGTAACTCTCATGTGTCTGTAGCGTCCACTGTATTTCCCGCTGTTCTCATCCATCTTGTGACATTGTTATCCAATGACTCCGGGGCTACGCGGTAATTTAAATTCAAACTTTTTTTTTTGGCCCAAAAACTAGGTTTCTTCCTAACTCCCCCAAACTATGTTTTTCCCAACTACCCCCAAACTAATCCCCCAACAAACTAGGTTTGTTCCAAACTATCGCCCCCAAACTAGGTTTCTTCCTAACTTCCCCAAACTATGTTTTTCCCAACTACCCCCAAACGATGTTTGTTCTATGCTAACCCCCCCAACTAGGTTTGCTCCAAACCATCACCCCCCAAGCGATGTTTGTTCTATGCTAATCCCCTCCAACTAGGTTTGTTCCAAACCATCACCCCCCAAACTATGTTTGTTCCTAACGAGCGCCCCAAACTAGGTTGATTCCTAACCACCCCCATACTATGTTTTTCCAAACTACCCCACAAACAATTTTAATTCCAAACTACCCCCCAAAATAGGTTTGCTCCAAACTACCCCCAAAGTAGGATTGTTCCAAACTATCGCCCCCCAAACTAGGTTTTTTTTCCTAACTACCCCAAACTATATTTGTTCCAAACTACCCCCAAACTATGTTTGTTCCAAACTACCCCTAAACTATGTTTGTTCCACACCAACCCCCAAGCTGTGTTTGTTCCAAACTATGTACCCCCAAACTATGTTCGCTCCAAATTACCTTCCCCCCCCAACTAGGTTTTTTTTCCCCGAGCTATCCCCTCAACTATATTGGTTCGAAGCTATCCCCCCCCTCCCGGCGAACACTATATTTGTTCTATACTACACGAACTATGTTTGGTCCATGTTACCCCCTCCCAACTTGGTTGAAAATAGAAACACAATAAAGTTTTAGTAGTTCAGAGGCTAAATTAAGAGAGAAAAACAAGAGAAGCGTTTCTGCGTGGTCACCGGTCACGTTTTGCATCCTCGACGATAAGGAAACTCAGGCAACGCTTTCGGACGGTTACACGGGCTCAAAAAAAAGAGACCTCTCTGTTTTTACCTCTTGAATTTACGTGACCTGGAAAATCCCTAGAGTAAAGTTGTGTTTAAACCACTTGAGATTTAAAAAAAATCAATTTAAATTATTCATTTTTCTCTTCGAAAAAAAGTAATATTTTGTTCCACAATCGCCAAGAACATAAACCCGACCGTTTTATCCTACTAAAACAGCCAACTTTCATAACCGCCCTCTCTTTTTCATCCCACTTCATCCTAGAAAATGCAGTAAAAATTTACATTCCGCCTCTTTTTTTTTCCTCTCCGCAATATTGACCTTAAAAGGATGAAAATAAAAGAGCCCTAGGAAAATAACGATTTCAAAAAGGACGTTTATTGAGTTTAGGTTCGTGTAAATAATGCGAAAACATGAAAACAGTTTTGGACACATTTTGTATTTTAATTATATTGAAATAATATGCTAGCCCTCTTGTTTTACTAAGAGCTTATACAAATATTAGCCTATCAAACGTTTCGGAAGTAAAATTAAGGGACAAGGGCTCTCAAAAAAGTTATTTCTTTACTCCTCGAATAAAATTCGCTTTTTATTTATTTTCAATGTTCTGGAAACCGTCTCGCCACAGATGGAAATAGTTGAGAAAGTTTTGAGCAAATAGTTTGTACACGAGACCGCAGAGTTGGGAACGGCTTTCGATTACAACTTAAAACGAATAATTTTGATTAAAGTTTATAGAATTGAGGTTGGCTTCGTGGAGGCTTAAATGCCATTCACAAGAGTTTTTTTCCCCACAAAAATGACTTCAGAATCGTGTCTCTGAAGCAAACCATTGATAAACATGGAAAATAGTAACGGCCCTAAAATGGATCCCCGAGGTACACCTAGACAGCGTGGACGAGGTGTTGCTTAGGAAGGTTCAGTAGTTTGGGGAGTGGAAGGCAGAAGAACATATTTTTGATAATTTCCGAAATCGTGAATAAAAGACGTGAATTAAAATTCATATTTCCTGCCTCGAGAAAAACATAAAAATTATAAAAAAGCATAAAATATCGGATTGTGACAGATCCAATTTTAGAGAGGGGAGGTGGCGTCTCTTATGTTTTATTCCCGACACGGAATCCCGGCACGCGCGTCATGCGTTACATTTAAATGCATACGTCCCAGGTTTACCGTCAACCCCGTTTCCGAGTCTTTCCTCCCCTTTCTAAGCCCCCCCTCGCCCCTAGGACTTAATTCATCCCTCGGGCATTAAACGTGATCTTTTTTAAGCCGGTTTTCATCTGGAACTTTCCAGGTGTACCTTTTGAGAATCTCTTGTTTAAAAGATTAGTCATGAAAACGTTAAATTAAAAAAAAAGAGAAAAAATTTAAAAAAGGATTTTGCTTTGTTGAAAATACAATTATTTTCTTTTTTAATTAGAACCGTGAACCTCAGGACATCAAGTGTCTTTGGTGAAGTTTTAGATATTTCACTGAAGGTTGGAAATCTCGATTTCGTGCAATTTTCAATCCTTTAGAAATTTGTCTAGGTTGAGTGTCAGGTATCTGATAAGGAAGACGGTGAGATAGTAAATCCTCTCACTAGTAGACTAATGGCTATCCTGTCCACTCGGAAATAATCTATCTGACCCGCCCAGACAAAACAAACCGTTTATCACCCTCGAAATATTTTTCTTGAAATAATTATGATTATAAATAAACAATTTTGGATTATACGCTGAGCAGTTTTCTCAAAGGGTTTGGGTGTGAGCCATATAACGTCTTAAGTTTGCCTTCGTGATCAAAAGATATCGAACGGATTTATAATCAAACATTGGGGGATTAATCGAAACACTCGGCTACTCTTCACAAAGGAAACCGAGTCCCTTGCCCTTTCGAAAGGACTTTAGTTAGCATTTTTTCTCAAAGAAGGGATCCGAGAGGGTTAGAAGAGCTTTTTCTTTATATAAGGGCAATGAACCATTTTCAACTCATTCCAAAATCGATATTTCTTGACCTTTTTAATCCTCAAGATTGTACATGTTTGTCTCAAATAGAAGAGAATCCGATCTTTTCTTTTGTAAGAACACTTACTTTCCCTTTTCCGTCATTTCGTCCGCAATTTCCGTCGTCTTCCGCTCAAAGATCGGGATTAGACCCGACCCTACGGACCGGGGGAAAGAGTAAGAATATGAGACGTCATTTCCTTTTTGCTCCTCCGTAAGAAACTTTGAGAAGGGTGAGGGGATGAATGCAAACGATTTCAACGACAGGAAGTTGCTTGTTTACCGAACTTTTTTTTGTCTTTCTTCATCGATTACCACTAAAAATCAAAGGTTACATAGAAAAGAACCTTTAAAACCGAAATCGATAAAATCTATGGCCATTAAGGGGGCCCAGAGTAAAAGATAGAGAACTTGGGCCCTGAAAAACTGCATAATTTCAAAAAGCATCATTGACTATATTAAGAGCACCCATGGCAGTGTTGCCAGTTTGGGCGATTTATGACAAATTGGGCTACTTTTTGCCCAATATGGCAACCCTGCAGTCCGACGAGTTTATGCTTTTAACAGTGTTGCCAGTTTGGGCGATTTATGACAAATTGAGCTACTTTTTTGGGACCCAATCTGGCAACCCTGCAATCCGACGAGTTTATGCTTTTAACAGTGTTGCCAGTTTGGACGATTTATGACAAATTGGGCTAATTTTTTGGGGCCCAATCTGGCAATCCTGAAATCCTACAAGTTTATACTTTTAACAGTGATGCCAGTTTGGGCGATTTATGACAAATTGGGCTAATTTTTTGGGGCCCAATCTGGCAACCCTGAAAACCTACAAGTTTATACTTTAACAGTGATGCCAGTTTATGCGATTTATCGCAAATTGGGCTACTTTTTTTAGGGCCGATGATTTGTAGACTATCTTGGACCATTTTTGGACCTATTAAGATTGTGTTGGTTTTTATACAGCTCAGACAGTTCTAGACGGTTTCAGCAAATTTCAAGTTGATTTTAGAAGTTTTGGATTGAGTCTCTACTCATATTCAGTGAGGGCTTCACCCTGCCACTAATTGCCATGCTAAAAATGTAATTATTTGTTCTTTTCATCTTGTATATTAACCATTAATTTTGGTTCCACCTGATTTTTCACAAATGATCATTTTAGGTTTCATGTGATCATTAATATTCAAAATTTCAAGTCAAGGTAATTTTTTCAAGTAAAAATGAAGTCGATACAGCGCTTTTATCAAATAACGACTGATAAAATAGTAAAAGGGTCTCAAATATTTAACAATTATAAATTAGAGAGCTGCAACCATGAGCGGTTTCAAAAACGAAGTTTCTTTACCGATCCTGAGATGAAAATCGATTTCGGAAGAAGCTGGAACTTCGATGTTGAGAAAAGATCGATCAAGCCGAGTTTCGATCTTGAAAAATTTTGGGACGAAGTTTACGAAGAGGATGAAGAAAATGCGAAAGAAAAAGAAAATAAGAAAGAAAGGCGTTTATTTCTCGATCCGAAGTTGAAAACGCAGTTAAGCCATTTGAGGGAATTTTCGACAAGTTCGAGATCACTTGGTGCCTGCTTGCCGGCTCCTCTGCCACCAACCGGGGTCAAAAGTTGCGTCATCACCAAATCGACAGTCCCCTGCGTGATACCATCCGTGCAGAAACACGATCCTAAAAATTGCGAAAAAATCTGCATGCCGTGCTGCTGCCCTGCCATCGATTCTTGTGCAGAAGCGACCTACGCGAAGATCAACATTTGCCGAAAAATCGAATATCGACTCCCATCTTTTGGTGAATGCCGAAAATGTAAAGCGCCTCGAATCATCCAAAGGGAATGCTGCTACTTCACAAATTACTGTCCGGATTTGACTCCCAAATCAAGAATCACGACGAAAATCCATCAAGAAAAGATTTTAGGAAGGAGGAAAAATTCGAGTCCTTCGGGCGACACAAAATGATGTAAATGTTAAAGCCTAAAAGCGTCATTTAAAATAAATTGTGAAAAAATAAGTTTTTTAAGGGTGATCTGACTTGAGGATTGAATAGGGAAACAAAAATAAACGAAAAGGACGAGAGTTTGATCCTGAAACCCACAAAGGCTTCCCATTCTTCCGACACAAGTCAAGTTTAGGACGCGGTTTTCGAACATGGGAGTAAAAGTTGCGGGGAGGTCAGACCCCCGGGCCAAGCCGGGCAATGTAGCGTTCTAATCCGCGGGATACGGCCTCTTTCTCTCTCATGGAAGCTTAATCTGATTTATTTAAGTCTTGTTGACTCTTTGCCCTAGAAAACAGAAGCCCTTTTTTCCTCTCAGCAACAAAAAACAAGTTTTTATTTAAAAAAAAAAAGTTTGAACTTTAGATGCCGGAAAGGGGAAGGTAACAAGACGATTATCTGTTTCTAAACGCCTACCACTTAAGGACCAAAGGATTGTCTCTTCCCCGGGACAAACGAGCGTTCACTTTAGTATCCCTCGGATACTCAGTTAACGGTGACTTACTCTGATTGTCTTAGCTGTTTGAATTGCCCTTTGTAGAGGAGAGGAAACTTGATGTCGCTGAATTAGTCAGAGGACCTTGGAATCCCCCTTTGGACCACTTTAAGCTCTGAACCTAAATAAGATTGTAAATATACACTTATTTATAAATTAATTTAAGGGATCTCGGAAATTTCTCGAATTTAATGGCGAAGAAAGGGAGGGGAGAGTGATGGGAGGTGGTGGAATGATGGCTAGAGGATGGGGGAGGGTTCAGGTGGGGAAAGGAAGTGATGGGAGGGTCTATGAGGGGAGGAAAGAGTGGTAAAGGGTAGGAGGGTCAATGGGGGAGGGGAGAGTGGTGTGGGAGTCGAGGAGAGATATGGGGAGGGAGGATCGAGGAGGCGAGGGTAGATAATGGGAGAGTGGTTACTGGCAGAAGGTTTGAGGAGAGGAGGTTGGGGACGGTCGAGGAGAGGAGGGGAGGTCGGAGATGGTAGAGGAGAGGAGGGGAGGTTGGGGATAGTCGAAGATAGTAGGGGAGGTTGGGGATAGTCGAGGATAGTAGGGGAGGTAAGGATGGTCGAGGAAAGGAGGGAGGTGAGGGATGGTCGAGGAGAGGAGGGAGGTGAGGGATAGTCGAGGTGAGGAGGGAGGTGAGGGAAGAGTGGTGGGAGGATATAGGAGAGGATTGTAGGTGACGGGAGAGTGGTGGGAGGTTCGAGAAGAGGAGGGGAGGTGATGGGAGGGTCTTGAAGAAAGGGTAGGTGATGGGAAAGTGGTAGGAGGGTCGAGGAGAGGAGGGGAGGTGATGGGAGAGTGGTGGGAGGGTCGTGGAGAGGAGGGGTGGTGATGAGAGAGTGGTGGGACGGTCGAGGAGAGGAGGTGATGAGAGAATGGCGGGAGAGTCGAGGAGAGGAGGGGAGGTGATGGGAGATTGTTGGGACTTGGGAGGGTCTTGGGGAGGTGGTTGGAGAATGGTGGGAGGTCTGGATTGTGGAAGAAAGTATTTGGTGTTTGTGGAGAGGTCTGTAGATCCACGAATTTCGGTAAAGTTGGTTTTATAGTGTGTCTAGATTATACGTCACCATAAATTCCTTACAATCCAATAATCAATTCTTAAATACTTTATTTTATTATTCTACCTAACTGGACAATAATTTTTAAATATTTAAACATTTCGAGCTTTAAATAGAACAATTACAGGAGTTAAAACCCCTAAAACAAACTAATTCACATTTTACGCGTGCTAGGGAACAATTTAATATTTTAGCCTAAGTAAAACAGGGTTGGACAAGGACAAGGGTTTAATTCTTGTGTTTCCTACCAACCCCCCCTTCCCCTTCACCCCCACCGCCACCGGCGGGTATGTGAGTGTGTGCGGGATGAGGTTGTTTCCACAGTATGTAATGGGGTTAGCCGCTCCACCCTCATCCCTTTTCGACACTGCCCGCTTGATTTCCAACCCCTCCCTCACCTTATAAAATTACCTTAATTAAATATCTAAAAGTTCACCTAATTTCTCTTTTTCTCGAGACGAAAAGGCATTTAAAATGTACATTTGAATATATTATCAAGGTAAGGGTGAGTTAAACGAGACGGGATGGGGGTCTTTGAATACATAAACTGTAATACACTTTCCGTCCCTGTGAATAATTGACTAGAGGAATCTTCTCCTTTATCCAGTGAATCTACACGTTAAACTCGAAAAACGTGAGGGGATGATTTGCTCGAGATTAAATAACGTGTATGGATATCCGGGAGCGTTAAAGAAAAGGTCCGGAGTTAACACAATGGCTCGAAGATAAAAGTCCTATTTAGAATGGTTTATAGCTTTAATACTGACGCACAAAGGTTTCTTTTAAGGCTTAAGGATTATTTTCTCGTGCACAACCCCTGTTCGCGATGCACTAAATGAATCACTACGTCTTCTTTTATTGTTACGTTTATTATAAAGTAAATCAAACTGGTTTTCAAAATGGCTTCACATTTCGAGGATCTATTAGGGTTGGTTTATTGGGATGCGTTGAATTGGGATTGGGAATGGGAAGAAGGTTTTGCTGCGTTAGAGACCCTTAAGAGGCTATTGATACATCTGCCTCCGTAAGAGGGATCCTTTTATATGAGGTGCAAAAAGATCCTTGAGCCTCGAGAATCTTGGAGCTCTTACACTCATAACATCCTCTATCCAAATCCTACCTTAACCCTGGTGGAGGAAGGGTTAAAGATGGTAGGGGGGGATAGGAGAGTATGGAATGTTGGGGGTAAGATGAGGGCGGCTTGGGGAAGATTTGGGAGATGAGCTGAAGTACTTTGGAGGAAGGTCGTGGAGGGTAGGGGAAATGATGGTAGTGTAGAAGGTTGGGAACCACCAGGTGGGGTACTTTGGAGGAAGGTAGAAGGTAGAGTAGGTGATAGTAGTGTTGGGAAATCGTAGAATGTTGCCAGGAGAAAAGGGTAAGTGGTAAGGTAAGTTGATGGTAGAGTGTTGTGAGGGTGCAGAATAGGGAGGTTGGGGGGTGTTTAGGGAGGGTGGGTGGTCCTTTTAGATAAGGCGCGAAAGACAATAGAGTTTTCAGGAAGTTAAAAATTAAATGGAAAATCTCAAATAACATATAACAATCAACAAAAACCATTTAAAACAAATAATTGAAACGTGAGAATGGATTTACAGATAAATATAATATCGAGAAAAAATTTTTCCCCTATAACAATGATAAATTAAGTAAACGATAACAAAACAAAAGGATGTTGATGGTGTATCAATTTACAATCAATCCAAGTTCAATTTCACGGTGATTACACATGGGTTTCTCTCGGTTTGGCCGGGATGGTCGTGTAAGGGGAGGGCGGGTCGGGTCTGGAGGGGGGATAGCCCAATTACATCCCCAGGTCTCAGCGAGCCTTTGTAATCGTGTTACGGATGTGTTAAACTGTAACGGGAAAACGATGTCCATATTTCAAACGTTGCAAACAATCTTCCTTGTGAAACCTTAATCAATTACAAACTGGCAACCCATTATTTTCAGTTCAGGAGACGTCAGATTTATAGGCACAATTTTACTTATTGAACCCGCCCAACGATTTTTTTAGAGCAGAAAATAGTTGAATATTTCGGGTGTTGTTTTCTCGATCGTTTTCTGTTTAAATGTCCAGGTCGATTCGCTTTTGTCTTCACACGGGTCGAACGTGGTGCAATCTAGGGTTCGCCCATTTTCCCCTCTCCCCTCCGCAATGATCTCCACATTTTCTACCGACCTCTTGTTTTTGCATCAATCGTTTTAACGACTCGAAAGAGCCTTTTTTCCCCCGAACGTAATTGCTTCGACCCAAATGTACTTCACTAAATCAAGATCGATTTTATTCATGAATTTTTTTTCTGCAGGTACACCACCTATCGACATTAAGGCCTCGTAAAATCTTCGTTTATCGCACCTCATAAACAAAAAATTTAAAATCGTTTTTTTTCCCACTGAACAAGAAATAAACTCCTAAAATCTCTTCAAGGTTAATACCACCCCCTTTAATTTGGCGCTGGGGTTGGACATGGGTCAGTTGAGTCCAATCACTTGTTTTCTTCATTGATTTCGAACCGCTTTTGTTAATAACAATTCTCATTTATTTATTGAAAGAAGATGAAGAAACAAAAAAAATATTTGAAGTAGTTTTTGTCAACCATAGATTCTAGAAAAAGGACAATATGCAGGGCAAAAAATATCCTCAATAACCAACTATCATCACAGGGTTCATCAATTGGGTGGTGGAGAAAGATGTTGAGAATCAACTAGCTAACTCATGACGTTTTAGAGAATTTATCAAAAATAAAGTTATTCTATTACTATAGGGTAGGGTCTTAAGAAGTTAGGGTATCAAGGAACCTGGAAGCGTTCCGCCCAGCCAATAGAGAGATCTGTAGATAACCCAATTTTTTGAAAAAGTTCCGTTTAGTTAAGTTCAATAGACAGACCCTTTTCTACTATCAATGTCCCTCCAACTTTTTGTTCTTCAAAGAAGGTTTTCTTTAAAGAAATCGCACGAAACGGACGTCACCATTTCCAAGCCTGACCCTAATTCCCTTTTCGGCCTTGTCTAACTTAAAGATCGTAGATGAGCTCGACCCCTCATTTGAATTTCGACTTTTTCCCCTTTTTCTTCTCCCTCCTAAAAAGAAAGTTTCGTTTTGAATGCGTTTTAATTACTTCCAATTTAGCGAAATAATGATAACGTCTTGTTAAGTCAATTAGCGTTTTTTGTACGACAATCACGAATGATTTATACTCGACTAACTTCCAATTAAGAGCCTAATTTACAGAGTTCCCGATTTTAAAGTGTAAATTTTCGTTAAAGTTAGGACCGGGGAAAAAAATTATTTATCTCATTAACATTTTTAGAATTCTCCCTTCATTTTTCGTATTAAAATCCTCAAAATTAATGGCGAGAGATGTTTGGGCAGCTGGAACTTTTTTTAGGTAGGCAATCAGTATATATGAAAATTAATATTTTAGCGGATTTCCGTAGAAAAGAGGCTATTGAGGCCTTCATAGAGGCTTATATATTCGTGATCAGGAAGTTTTGGGGATCACAAAAATATAATTTTTTTTCCCAAAAATTATTGGTTAGTTTGAACAAATGTTAACTTTTGTTGTTTCATTAGTAGTGAAACTTTTGTAATATATTCTAATTCTTTATTTAAAAATTATGTGAAGTTGTACAAGTTTTTATTCGAAAAGCCATAAGAGGGTTGAGGAGTGTTGTCGAGTTTTGACACTCGACTCTTTTCAAAGTGAAGGCTGGGCGGAGTGGGAAGGTCGGAGGGTCGCACTAATGAGTTACTCGTTACTTCGAGTAAGTCCTCATTAGCTCTAAGGGTTTGGAAAAGAAAAGTGAGGACAAGTCGGTGGATGTCTTTCTGGTCTCCGCTCGATTTCCGTCTCGGGCACCTCCACCCACTTTCACCCGCGGGTTACCTTTTCACGGAAAAGTTTTCGACCAAGTTTACTTATTCCTTAAGACCAGAACGGAATATAAACCGATTTAACCGAAAGTAAATTAAACTGCTACTTTTGAATAAGTTATCGAATCAAACCTGTTTAGACGCAAAACTTACATAATTGGCTTTAAAAGAGCCTTTATAAGGCCAGAAGGGTATGTTCTTCAATCTTTAATCAATCCCACGCTTTTACTTCAAAAACTTCTTCTATGATTCCTTTCAGTCTAGTAATTTTTTGCTGGAGGGTTCAGTGGAGGAGAGAAATTTTGAGAAAGTTGATTTTTGTTATTAAATTTTGTGTTTCAAATGTCTTTGGAATAATTTATGTTCTGACGTGCTCTACCATAATCGGGACGTTTTGACAGCCTCCCCTTGTGGTAAAATGTCAATCTGAAACTTTAATACAGAAAACCTTGTATGTGCCGAAATCATCAGATTAATATCGACCTTGGCATAACTTCCCCCACCTTTCACCTCTCCCAAAATATTCAATATCAGTATGTTAAGCAAATTGTTTAAACGTCCATAACTTCCAAAATTTTTGAAAGATTTAATTAATGCTTATATAGTTAGAAAGCTCTTTTCAAGTTTTAGAAATCTGAAAGATAAAAAACGAAATAACGTTTCAAATATTAACTCCTTTGTGCTACCCTTAAGGCGACAGGAGAGTAGAAGAAGTTTACTTCCTCATATTCTCATGTTTACAAGGAAGGCGGGAGTACAATGTTTGCCGCGAGTAAATATAGGATTATCTCGGATCCACCAACCGGGTTAAATTGGCAAACCGGGAGAGATGATTATCGGGAAGAAGGCTCCCCCTTTACTTTAGCAAACTATCCTGACGATAACGAAGATCGTGGGAAGAGAGAGGGAAGAAAAAAAAAGAAGGAGAAAATAGGAAGTCAACTGTGAAAAGAAAGGAAATCCCTTTTTACTTCACATTTTTAGTAAAAGGTTGATCTTAACTTCTCTTTTAAGCCTTTAAAAACGTTTCTAAAAAGGAAAAATCCCTTTTCAATTTTTTTCGTTAATCGTTAAAGTAATATTGGAAACGAGTAACACAATGAAAAGATGCTTTCCCTCGTCCAATTTCCATTTAAACCGAGGGAGGGGCATTTAACAAAGTTTAGATGTTCCTTTAACCAAGTTAACCTATGTATAAATGGGTAAAGTGCCCACGTAATCTGATTACACCTCCTGGGGGACGAGGTCCACGCAGCCTCCCTGCCCTTCCACGATTTAACTTCAGCCCTCGAAGTAACCGAACCAATTCAAGGAACTTCTTCACTTTTCAAATTAGATTCGAACTCCATAAAATTCTTCAGAACACCCAACAGAATCGACCGTCAAAATTTTCGGATAAACCGGGTTGTCTGATGAAGAAAGGTAGGATTAATGGACCCTAGTGTACACAAAGAGACGTGAAATTATCAAGATTTACCAACAAGGCCACCATCTAACAACAAAAACTACCTCCAATCCAACTACCTACAACTACTTGGTACACCCTATTTGACAAGTACCTACCCACTCATCTTATTGAATTATTACCCCAATTTACCCCAATCAAACTTATCTGATTTCCGCAATCATACAACCCCAATCACCACATACTATACTAGGGGTGTTCAAAATTTTGTTAATTTCACGTTAATCGTGTTAATCATGGTAAACTTTGAGTTCACAATTTTCGATTAAGAAGTGTTTATCATAGTAAACTTACAGCGGAAGAGTTAACACAATTAACACGTTTTAACGCGATTAACACGTTTTACGCGATTAACACTTTTTACGCGATTAACACGTTTTAACGCGATTAACACGTTAAAGCAATTAACTCGTTTTTACGAGATTAACATGATTCAACGCGATTAACACGATTCAACGCGATTAACACGATTCGACTCGATTAACACGATTCAACCCGATTAACACGATTCAACCCGATTAACACGATTCAACCCGATTAACATGATGCAACCCGATTGACCCGTTTTAGCGATTAACACGTTTTTACACGATTATCGCGATTTAACGAGATTAACATGCGTCAACTCGAACAAAACGCGTTAACTCTAGATATATGTAACATAAACATCATTGTTTATCTACTTTCACTAAATCGTTCTCATTAAGTAAGACACCCTGTATATATTATTAAGAGCATGTCATGACTGAGAATAAGGTAGAAGTCAAAAACTGAGGTGCCAAAATTATCGAAAATCGCGCAAATTACAAAACTTTAAATAAAAAAGTCTCATTTTTAGTTTTTCAAAAGCCCCAGAATTCGTAATCGTTGAAATCAATCGTACAAATATCGCGTGGTACTTAAAAGGAGAGAAAGCGGTTTTTTATTGCTTGTTGAAAAAGGAGGTTAATGGTCAAAAAGGAGGGGTGTAAAGCAATGAAAATAAATTGGAGTTAAACTCTGTAATATCCTTGTAAGTAGGAAGTCAGGGTCGTAGAAGTTCGGAAATAACAATACGCTTGGGGATTTACCTTATTGCTCCTGTGGAGAGAAAAAAAAATCGTAGGCTCCCTGGACTTTTCTTTCTCGCTTTTTTACTTTTTCAATAACGATAATTAGAGCATAACGCGCACGGAATATTTCATATTTGCGGTTTCACCGGATTTCCCCGGAGGACGACTTAACTATTCTCGGTCTCATTTGGTATGAGTCTGATTTTACCCGTTGGCATAGAAAGCGGAGGCCGAAAGTTGGAATTTGATTCTGTTTCAACTAATTCGCCAGACTCGAATTCCACAGGACCGTAATTAATTTTCAGAGTTGAATGTCAATTGTTTTCAAACCTTTCAGATTATATACCAAGAAAAGAAGGAAATTTTTCCTTATTTATGAAGGTCAGATATTTCAAAGGACTCCCTTCGTCCAATATGAATGTCGAAATTAATATGAAATCAGGTCAGCTTAGAAGTGAAGCATACATTATGCATGAATAGAAGGTAAAGGGAAGCTAAGAGAGGAATAGAAAGAGGGTTGGCGAGAGGACAGATCTTTCAAATCCTTTTACTATCCGACTTAAAAAATTTTCTTTTAGTTTTAATTTTGATGAAAATTTGAGTGAAACTGTGTATGGAATTTCCGAAGTCAAACGAGTAATAACTTCGGCTATTGATTCACTTGATATTAAACCCAAGGAAGGACCCACCCCTTTTTCCTTAAGTGGTATATTGGAGCTTAGAAACTTGTACTTTATTACAAAGCTGACGTCATTTTCAAACTTGCCCTGACTTTATTAAAAAGATAACTGGGACTCTCAAACTATCGGAACACTTCGGAATAGTTCGTCAAGTCCTAAACCTTGAGATATAAAAATTTTCAAAATTGAACCTTTAAACATCATTTTCTCGCATAAAACGTAACTTTTTAAAATTAAATCGAATTTGATATTATTTTTTCATATATCCAGCGTGACTCGATCTACAATATATTGAAAAATTTAAACTCGAAACACGATATTTTCGCCCACATTTCCATGAATTCAAATTGATTCATGCAAATTGAAAGAAGTCAAAAAGAAGGGGAAAAAAAACCAATCAATGTATTCATCTCTTTGACATATCTGATACTTTTTTTCTTCTTCTTTTATGTCCATAATCTAAGTTTTGAAAGAGAAGAAAAACTTTTTAGGACTCAGATGTATATTAAAAAGGATCGAGATTTCTAAAGAAAATAATTCTATCTTACAAGATGTCAACACTTCATAACTTTCTTCAACTTTTTAAAATGTCTGTAAGATGAAATTGAATAAAATGAAAAATTGTATTTGAAGATGTTCTTTATAATCAAGAATTTTGTGATCTTAATGAAATTGACCTCAGATTCGTGTTTTTCACCCTAAAATCTGTTTAAAACCGCTTTTTGAGCAAAATTTTGTCAAGGGTAATTTTATATTTAAGTGTTAGAGATTTAAGGATTGAAGACACCTCGTTTGCTTCATAAAAACGAATATTTTACCTCGAAAAAATTGTTTTTATTCACTTTTTTCGACCGTTTTTCAAAAAATCCCTTTTCGGAAGTTTGTGTCCTGGCCTTGGTCCAAACTTCCGGGACTCTTATCAGGGAGAGAAGCCGATAGCCTAACGGGGAGGGAGCGTAGGCCTCGACCTTACGAGCTCCCTTATCTCGGCCCCTTTCACGACCACACGGTCCCCAAAGGCTTTATTTTAGAACATTTTTATGCCTCAAAAAAAGAAAAGGAAAAAAACCCCTCAAAACCGATAAAAATGTACAAAAGAATATGATTAATGCCCTCCCATAGATAAATCTTTTACGATCAAAAACAAAGAATTTGTAAAAATCTAATCTTTTTCCCAATTCAAAGCCTAAAAAGAGCTTAAATCGATTTTAAAGGGTTAATAAAACAATTTAATTTGTTGCGTTACCCAATACCCTTGTCAGGTCCTTGGTATGTCTGGAACCCCTTTATAAACGCTCAATAACGATTTTCGGCCTTCACCAGAACGTTTGAACTTCAAGAAAAACGAGTTTTCTTAATGTTTAGAAAAGGCAATTAAAAATTGGGTCGACGGGTAAAAAAGCGTTTAACGGCCGACTAATAAACTAAACTATTAAAACCAACTATCTAGATTTTACATTGTATTTATCGTCCTGGTAAGATATATGTTTTAACTTCCTTCATGCTCTCTGGACTAAAAGCTGGAAGTGAGATTGCTCAACAACAAACCATTTATTCTTTTGTCATTTACTAATCTCTCTTGTCTAACGCTCTAAATGGTCTTTTCCCTAAGCATGAAATTTATTGCTTTCCGTATTGAATTTTTTTTAAAACGAATTATGTGTTTGAGATAGGTCAAACTGTCCTGGTGGCACATGAACAATCTTTTAGGGATTATGCTGTCCATCCGTTTGGTTAGAAAAACCGATATTTTGGCTAATAACAGTCGGCGAAATGCCGCTCACCCTTCCACTACTATCGCCCACCATACCACCCAAGTATATATATAACCCTCTTATCCACACCACATCAACACCATACCTTAAACATACTCCGCTAACCCCCCTAATGAACCTTCTCCTACCATCCCCAACTATACGGCATACCCACAACATCACCTAAACATTCCACCAAAACATCCTATCATCACACTACCATCACCCTAATAATCCTTCTATAATCCCCTCAACATCCCTTACCACATTTTTTTTTTAATATAACTTTATTTTTGCATGACCACCATGACCATTATTCTCTTAACATCAATCCTTAATCTATTATAACATTACCCACAACCATCAACCCCACCATCAACCAAACCTTTACGACCCCATACTTCCCCCCTACCCCATACCCTCAATCCATTCCCTTAGCATCCCCTAACATCCCCTTCCATTCCTATACCATCCCAAACCATCCTCCTTCACCTTCACATACCATCCTCCTACAGTCCGCCTACGATCCCCCCCCCCACCATGCTCCTAAGCCCTACCATCTCCATACCATCCTCTGGCCATCCCTCTACCATCCCCAAACCAACCCCATACCATCCTCCTACCATCCCCCTACCATTCTCATACTAAATCTGGCCATTCCCCAAGAATTCCCTAACCATCCTCTACCACCCCTAATATCCCCTACCATAACCTTATCAACCCCCTACCATCCCCTTACCATCCTCTACCACCCCTAATATCCCTACCATAACCTTATCAACCCCCTACCATCCCCTTACCATCCCCCCCTACGATCCCCAACCATCACCTTATCATTCCCCTACATCCCCTACTATCCCCATACCATCCTCCTACCATCCCCTATATCCCCAACCATCACCTTATCATTCCCCTACATCCCCTACTATCCCCATACCATAATCCTACCATCCCCTACCATTTCCCTGACCTTCCCCCTACCATGCTTCTACCATTCCCCCCCTACTATCCCCTGTCATCACCTCATCATCCCCAAAAATCCCTTCATCTTTAAACAACTACATTCACATAACTACATTCACATCTCCCACTACGCTCTATCCCCACCACACTCCCACTACCCTCGCCATCATCCCTCTGCCTCCACCAAACCCCCTACCCCTCACTTCGCGGTCCCTCCACCCTATTAAAAACCAAGCGATTTCCGTGCGATTTTCCACTCCCCTCCAAATCCTTCGAAATAATCCACGATAAAAATGCTTCTTCATGGTCCTTCAATATTTAGAACCTGTAGAAAACCCAACGGGAAAAATCCGGCGCCCCCCTTTTTGAAAAGAGCGTCGGGATATAATATGGACCCTATTTATTATGCAAACCTAATTTCCCCCGAGAGCCCACACCTTCCCCTCCCTCCCCCCAACCAACCGACCGCCCGCTTCTATTAATCTTGGAAAAAGTTAACAGGACTTGAATGGCTAATAAGCGTTTTAAAAATTATTATTAACTTCTATTCAAACGAATGGCTTATTTTCAAAAGGAGGATTCGAAAAGAAGAGGTTAAGCACATAAAAAGACACTTAATAGCATTCTTGACCTCTTCCATTCAATTTCAAGTCTCCAAACTTCATCTCAATTTTTATTCATCCTAAACCTGATAAACTCCATTTCTCAAGAATGCTCAACTTTTTTGCATACAGACAAATTTCTTGTTAAAAACTAATCTAATAGGAAAAAAATGATCATATACCTGTGCTTAGTCCCGATATGGATGTGACTTTTTACCCCTTTATCCTGCTATACCCTTTAAAAATTACCCATCAAAAAAAGTTGAATTTTTTTTCTGTTCCCAAACTCGTATTTATTCGGGTGTAAATACGGGAGTAAATCAAAAGGTCATTCCGTGGTAATACACTCGGGCCCCCATCGTTTACAAACGATCTAATTTTCATCACGAGCTGCATCGTTAATGCACTCCAGGCCTCATATGTGATTTACAATTTTTCAAACGATCATTTTCAAAGGGTTAAAAAAAAATGTCATCTAGCAATTTCCGGCCATGGGAACCTTATAAGAAGAAAAAAAAGCGTTTCAATATTGCAGAAAGGAAATAACCTGTGTATCTAAGGAATTATTGAATGCTATATAGACCTAAGGGATTTTTCCACGGAATTTTAGTATTTGCACATATAAAATAGGGGGCCTATATTTTACTGCGAGGAGTCCGAAGTAGGGATTTTGTTTTCCTACTTCGATTCCCACATTGATTACGCTTCTGGTGTTTGCTCGTAGAAAACTGTTTGCTCAACTCCGTCAGACATACACACTCACGGGGATTACCTTGTTTTAATTCCCGTCCATTCTTCCTCGCCCCCCATTTTCTCCTTTTCCTATTTCACGAGCCTCTAAATTCGAATCTCAAAAAACCCCATTCTTGTAATCCTCATGTTTAACGCTTTTCACTCACAGTCTTTTCTTTTTGTTCAATCGAATTTTAATCCCACGAACACTCTAATTTTATATATATTTATATTGTGACTTTGTGTAAATATATATATATATATATATATATATATATATATATATATATATATATATATATTTATATTTTGAATATGAAAAAGGCTTTTAAGACATCTAATCAGTCAAAGGAAGAACAAAGTTCATCTATAAACCGATAAACTCTCAAAAACTCGTACTTCGACTTCAAATAGGTGCCACGATCTATCAGGGAAGCTTTGGATCTGAAAATTTTTTATCAAGGAATATCGAATATCTACCAAGAATTGAGTCCTTTATGAGCTGCTTTCAATATCGATTTTAAGTCCTCGGAACCAATTTATAAAACATAAGACGAATTGTTTTAATTAATTAATCTATTAGTGATCGATATTTTTTTTCAATTTAGACAAGATTGATTGAATGGGGATTGAAGTAAATGAAAATTAATGATTGGGGGTCGATCAAAGTATGACATACGTCATTAAATTTATTAGTGGGTATCACATTTATCATTTTTAGGGACTGGAAGAAAATAAAGGAATTATTTCTATTTCTGGGTCAATGCCGTGAAAGGAAAAGAGTATAATGCACTCCAGTTGTTTCCAATATATCCGCGTGGGTGGGGACTAAATCTTTCCGGCAGACAAATCGCTATATTATGGTAACGTCCTTTGGGCTAAACTCTTTCTTTTTTTAGATCAAATGAATTGCGGCTGTGGTTGAAAAACGGTTTTCGGGGTGTGTAAATTTTGTAGAAAAAATTGACTGGGGGTGACTTTACTTTCAATGTGGTATTTACGAAGGGTCTAACTGGGTTGATGAGGGTGTGGAGGGCACTAACAAGGAGAGCATTGTTACCCGAGGATCTTGTTACATCCTCTCTTCTTCAATGGGGTCCGTCCCCAATTAGCCGTTATACAAAAAATGTAATTTTTTTTTTTTCATTTTAATTATTTTATGTTTTAAAGTGACTGACATTCGCGTACCTGCTGACAAGCATGTTTTTCTAGAATTTATGTTTTAAAAGTCAGTTTCGTTGGAATAATGTGGTAATGAATGGGTTAGACAAGATTTTCTTTGAGCTATATACTTGGGGGTTCTGTTTGGATTTTAGCTGTGGGAAAGTAGGGGCTTACCAAGCTGAACTAGTGGACCGTTAGTTGTGAAAGCAATTGGGGGTTGCTGAAAGGTATCCTGCTGTTTAGGACGTGTTGCTTAGTTACTACAGTTCAGAAGGATGTAGCCTATAGGAGTGCTTGAGTTGGGTATTGTTTGCTAGTAGGAGGTGGTAGTTTTGGCCAGTAGAAGTCACTAATTTGGATGAAGAAAAATGTTGGGTTTAGGAGAAGATTTTGAGGTTTTTATACTAATTTTAACATCAAATCAACTCCTCGTCTAATTTTATTTTTTTATGATGTTTACAAAATGAACTTTAATATCGTGCAAGTTGATAATTATATGAAGAAAAAAACGAGTCGATAGCATGTTTCAGGTTATTAATATTTCAACCTGCTAATTTATAGTTGTGGAAGCGATAACCGCATTCGGTTTTCCTTTGAGCGTTTTTTCGGACTTAATTACTTAAAAATTATTATTTTATGGACAATTTTTTTTTTGTTATTTCTTATTTTCGGAAAAACGAAAAGGTTTCCTTTCAGGCACGTACTGGAGACGTGCAATCGTCTAATATTTCACGAGTTATCTTTAAAACGTTCCGACAGTATTTGGTTTGGAATTTCAACTTTTGATCTATCCGATACGAAAGGTACGTGATATTCCCATCATTTGGGCCAAAGACAATTTTTTCTTCCCAGCATGAAGCTAATTTTTAGCCTTTCCTTTAACCTAAGAAGAAATTGACTTTATATTTTTCAATTCAAATACAATTTTTGAGAAATGTCAATGTTTTGATGAAATTCAGAAAATGACTTATTCTTACAAAAGTCTATAAATAAAATGACTCGATAAAAAAAAATGTAAATGGGACAAAGGGTGTACTTTGAGATTTTGCCCAATAGCATGCAAAGCCTTAAGGATTTTCTTTACTGGCTCGAGTAGAAAGAAAAAAGGATAATCATAACATTCGTAAAGCACTTTCAGTTTTTAGTAGATTTTTCCCTTCTTTTATAAAAGCTCTGACAAAATAATAAAGTGAACACAATAGTTGATTATTGTCATTATAACCGCGGGTTACGTGCTTCACTGGAATCAGTCAAACAGAATTCGTTCCGCCTGTGATTAATACAGTCCGTAGGATTCTAAACTATGAGAAAGGGTTCTGGGGAGGTAGAAGGGGGGCAGGTCTCTGTGGAAATCGAAGTTTGTTACTTTCGCGAAAAGGAGAATGGCCCCCGAGGATAAATTACTTCATAAATCAAATCATCCGGAGTATATTAAATAACAAAACTCCGAGACCTATTTTCTAAAACTAGAATTATGATTCATCGCTTGAAATATTGCCTTTCCGGTGGAAATGACATATTGGTTTAATTTTAAAAATAAACTTACTTGACATTCGTACGTTCCATTATCTCTTTTTTGTACGTATTTGATTTGGAGCGTCCAATCATCTGAGCCTTCAGCGTGAAGGACTTGGAATCTTTCGTCGTTCGTGTATGTGAAGACGCCCGACGTCAAGATGTGCCAATCTCGTCTTCTGACCCAAGTGATCTAGAAAATTTCAAGAAAAAAAATTTAATCATGGCCATAGTAAAAAGTTATATTTTGAAACTGGCAGTAAAAAAGGACAAAAGCATAAAAAATTTTATCCTGGTTCTCTCTTTTTTTGCGAGAGCGGAGTCTGGGGGTCTAAAAATAAATTTTACGCCGGCGGATTTCAAGATATTGCCATAAGGTCCGAGAGACCGGGGAGTGACCCTTCTCCGTCGTCCCTTTTCGCCCTGTAAATCGATATCGGGGGAGAAAAGGCTTGGGAAAGGCGGGGCGGGGACCTTTTCACCGGGTCATATCAAAGCCGCTTTGTCCCGCGGTCCCTCGCCCTTCAAAAACCTCATAATTAGCTGATGGGGAGGAAAATACTGATTTCACGGGCTCCCCTTTGATGTAATTGAATAGTCAGGATCTTATAATATATTTTCAGGGAAAACGTACCCAAGTCATTCAACGGAGATCCTTCTTATATTACAGAAAAACGTGATTTAAAAGGTAGAAGGCTTATTTTTTCCACGCGTACAAATTTCATTATCACATATATTAAGGTAAGTCATGAGGACCACAAAAAGTGGTCCACGTTCTAAGGATTTTCTCAAAAATCCGCAGAATCCTGAAACCTTGCCAATCGTTAGTATTTCAACGGATAAGCGAAGGAACTTGAATTTCTCTCTCTAGCTCTCAGGGGGGGAAAAAGCCAACAAGTTTTCCCTCCAAATGAAATTGGTTCTGTGATCGAATCTAGACGGTATGTCAGGTAACGGAAACTAGGGATGGATAGTTTTCAAAGAGAATCCTTTTCAAAACCCTCGGCAAAGAGAGTCTGGGAAGTTGTAAAAAGAGAAGCAGAGGGAGAAAAAAAACCTTTTTTTGGGCTCCGAAGTTGACAAAATACATAATCGAAGGCTCCCTCGGGAACCGTGAATGTTTTAAATGTCAAGGGTTTAGGGCCTTTAATCACCCTCCTTCCTTTCGGCCGACATTAGATTTACACCCTCCGATCCCCCCCGTTCGCTCCCACATCGCTAAATCCCCGGATGCAAATTAACATCATACATCATTGCACGCTTTGAGCGAGTTAATGATGATTTGTGCAGAGGAAACCGCGAGTACTCCCCCTCCGATTTTATCATGATATTGATGAATGAGTAATTAGCTCCGGGCTTATAATACAACACTATTTCCATAGAACCTGAAAAGGGTAAAGTGTTATCGTGAAGTTGTCTTCAGCAACTTTTTTTTTCTTTTAAGGGAAGCATTAAGAAACCTTTTGAATCAAACTGCCTCGACCCGGCCGGGTTTTCTTCCAAAAAGGCAATCCGAGGACCCCGTTCCACTCTCATGGCCCTCTTTTACCGAAAGTAAGCCCTGGAAGACAAATTGAAATGAACTCGAGTGCTGGGCTATGGGTGGGGGGCCAAAGTTTCGTTTTTTATTATTATAAAAAGAAGAAACACTTGCAATAAGGGGAATGAAACACACCTGGAAGCATATTAGGGGAAAACGTTTTTCAAAACTGTTTAGGCGGAAGGAGAACTTTTTTGTTCCCTTTTCTCCATAAAACTGTACACCTTGATCTACAGGAGGTGTATTTTTCCTAAATATTAGAATGTTCCTCGAACATTTTTCCTAGTCATCAAAAAGGCTTCAAAATCTTGGATAAAAGGATTTTTATCGACCAATAAGGTAAAAAATCTACTTGGCAAGATTCATCAAAAAAGGTTAAAAATCTGACTTGAAAGTATCAATAATTGTAGCTCAAAATCTTCCTAAGAAGTCCCTTCCTTATCAAAAAAAAGGCTTAAAATCTGCCTATAAGGTTTTTAGAGTTAAAAAAAGGTTCAAAGTCTTCCAAAAATATATTCGTGATCAGGAGATCGTCCTGATTACGAATATATAAGCCTCTAAGCCGAAAGCCGCCTTGAGGCCGACCCCAATAGCCTGCTTTCCTCCGGAAATCCGCTAAAAGATTCTTCCCTATCGTAAAAATCTGCCTAAAAAGTGCTTAGTTTAGTTATCCGACAGAATGCGTTGGACGTTGAACATAGTTCTGCATTTATCCGGTAGGTTATAAATTACGCATTTAGAAGTAACAGGGCTACAGTTGATATATTGGGTCGTTCGGAAAGTCCGTTCGCCGGTTTTCAGGAAATGAATTTAGACATTTTTTTCAACAATGCCTTCTATTTCTATCAATAATATAATTTCCCCCGTTTCTTATAACTTCTTCCCACCTCTCCATAAGCTTTAAAATCCCTCTTTTAAAAAACTCTCGTGGCTTTTCTGCAAAAACTGCTCAAGGTCGTTTTTCACTTTGTCGTCGTTTTGTCTTTCAAATGACTACTCAGAGACCGAAAAAAGTGATAATCTTATGGGGCGAGGTCTGGTGAATAAAAAGAATCACGGAAGGATGGGGTAAAACAACGGCAAAACCTTCCAATCGAGCTCGGTTAGTTTCTGGCGAGTCCGAATCGCCGCGTGAGGGCGCGCTTAGACGTGGTGGAAGATCACGGAATGACGAATTTGACGATTGACGAGACCGGGCCTTTTTCTATTCCAATGTTGGCTATCTCACGAACTTTTAGGGACTTTTAGAAGAGGATGGCAGCTATCAAGTCCCCTCACTCGGTCAGAATAGGTTTCTTTTGGTGGTCCAGGTCTAGGCGCGTCCGACACCCAAAAATCACCTCCTGAAAACTTTATAAACCATTTCTGGCAATTTTGAGCAGACAGAGCTTTTACTGGATAGACAAGCTTTAGTTTTTTGCTTACTTCCGAAGCTCATTTCCCTTTACGATGAAAATAAGGCATAATGTGCTGAAAATGCTCATTTTCGGTCCTTTTTTTTCGCTGTCAAAATCTGCTGTTTTAACAATAAAAAAAAACATTCCGGATTGGTAAACAAACAAAAAAGAAAGTAAACTGTTAGAGGAAGAGATCTGAAAAGGTTTCTTTCAAGTCTCGAGTGAATTGATGACGTACGATCGGTCGAAAGTGGTTAATTGGTGAACCGGCGAACGGACTTTCCGAACGACCCAATATTTCCAGTTGATAAATTTCCTGAAAAAACTTTTTAGGCGATTTCTGGAATGACTAAAATTACTCAATAGGGCTCAAAAACTACTCTTTTTTCGTTTAAATTCCCCAAATTCAATATTGTTTAAATACAATTTTTTTACCGAAATCCACTGCAAATGTTTTTCTGACGTTAATTTTTGTACCTACATTTTTTATTAATTAAAACTGAAAATTCATTTACAGGAGGATCACTGTGGAACATCGAAAAATAGATTTTTAGGTATTTTGTTGTAATTTTAATTTTGAGATAAAATGCCTTTTTTTGATGACATTTTACTGGCGCATAGACGACAGGCCAAGAGGGTCCTAAATTTCCTAAAAATGACATTAATGGTTCATGCGAGGATAATATATTATTTTTTAATATTTAATACTTAAGCCATCTTTTATAAAATATTGATTGATTTATTAGAGCATGATGGGCCATAAATATGAAGAGATTGGCATCAATTTGATTCGATAAATCTCTTTTAGCGAACATTTTGAGGGAGAGGACGGTCAAGGCATTGAATAGGATCCTTTCTCGTTCCAAATAGGCTTTTATTACATTCCGGATACGAGAGCCAGTAGTAAGCAAATTGACCCGAAACTCTTTTTTTTTGCCTCCTCCTCCTCCTCCTACTCCAGTAGGCAACGAAGCTTCTTCCCTTGAGAGTTTTATTGGCGGTCGGGGGATAAACGATGGCCCCGGGATCCTTGGTTTACGACGTCATTTGCGAGTTGGTGTTTACTGTACCGGATCAGACGATTTACGCTTTATAGACACAGTTAGGTGACAAGGGAATCGAAAATAATTGCTCTTTAAGTCGTTTTACGCGTTTAAAACAAAACCCAACGAGCTTTATGCCCGACCATGTTTTTCGAGGGGACCAGACGCTTTTTCATCCCGAATTATGACCCTCGTTCGTTCTAACCCCATAGGTACTCGAAAATGTCCCTTTTATATTCATCGCTCTTTTCAATCTAGATCTCAGCTCCATTTAAAAAAATATCTTGGACAAACAAAAAGGGTAAAAAAGGTTAAAAAGTCTTCTCAAACCTAAATTTCCTATAATATTAGCCTTGAAGGGGTTGCTGGAGCCAAGATTCAGATTTTTTAACTTCTTTGGTTTTTAGATTTTTCTAAGGTCGAAGAAAAACCTCAAAAAATATTTGAGGGAAATTTTTAAATTTTTTTTAAGAGGTGATTTAAAAAAAAAGCCTCGAGGCAGCCTCGAGAAGCAGCGGATTTCCTCCGGAAAGGCCTTCCCTAATCCTATCTTTGATGTCCTAATTACCCCCCCCACCACCACCTCAGTAAAATAATAAATAAAAAATGGGTCTCTGAGCCCGGAGCCTCCATCGCACCGACCACAATAGCTTCAATTCCTCTAGGAATCAGCCTAGAAATATCAACTCAAACCACATGATTTTCACCGCCAAAAGTTCAAATTCTAAAATTAATTTCATCAATGCCCTAAGTAGCTTCTTCTTCGTATGCGGGTTTGATATGTTGTCAAATGTGAATTCTCAGTTCATGAGCAGCTCCTATAATCGATTTCGACCATCTCCTGCTCTTATTTTCAAAGATGACGAAATTCCATTTAAGTCCCTCAGGAGAGTCCCAGAACCGCTTAGGCAATTTCAACTGTCTTCTACTATGGTCCTCGGGCCATAATATATTTCCGTCACCATTTCCAACCATCTCAAACTTTCCGGTATCGAAGAAATCACGAAATTCCATTTAGGCCCCTTAACGTGGGTCCCAGAACATCTTCCGTCATTTGAACCGTTCTTAATACGGTCTGCGGATCATCAGACATTCCCATCACGATTTTCAACCATCTCAAACCTTAAGGTTACAAGAAAATCACGAAATTCTATTTAGGCCCCTTAGACAAGTCTCAGAACCGATTTTGAAATTTGAACTGCTATTAACTATGATCCTCGGCCCCTGGTACTTTCCCGTCACGATTTTTAACCATCTCAAACCTTCAGGTTCCGAGAAAATCACGAAAATGCCCTTTATGCCCTAAGCGAAGTACCAGAACCGCTTTCTCGATTCAAGACATTTTCAATAGGCTTCTACCTGGTGAGACAAAAGCTCTAAATACCAAGTCTCGTTTTAATTCAAACAATCCTAGCTCGAGTTATCGAGTCGGTACATAATATATATATATATTCAAATAATTTGAAACTAAATTAGATGACCAACTGGTCATATACTTTTTTGTTTTTTTACGCGAAAACAGAACAGAAAAGAAACACATAAGAAACTCACAATTTTGGTTTAAATTTTCGGCTATGTTGCCTTCTTCAGAGGAGATGCGAGAATGAAGTTGAACTCGGCGGTTTCCGACTTCTCGCGGGGGGCTCTTCAGTATACCAACGTCATAACGTGACGTAGCACGCGGGGAGGACGGTGTTTAAGTCTGTTGTGGTACTGAAGAGGATTTTGGGGGGAAGAGGGGGAGGAAGAAATGGGAGAGGAGAGAATTAAGAGGTTTTTGGGAAAGGAATGGGTGGTATATAATTTAAAATTTAATCTTTAAGAATTTCGAAAAATAAAATTAAAAAGCTTGAAAATTGACTTTGAAATCTCTCTTTCACTTTTCTACGTTGATCCCGGGTGGGAGGTGGGCGCCCAAGGACCAGATGAAACCCCTTTCCCAAGACTTTAGGTCTATTTCGGATGTGGTTTCGGGGCAGTTCTTTATTATTAATACTTTGTATGTTTCATCTAAGGTTGGGGAGGGGTTGTGGGTGCGGGCATGTTTTGGTGATGGTAGATGGCAGGAAGGGTCTTTTATGTCTTTTCTGTGGTTATTCAGGCGGAGGTTGAAGGGAGTAATGGTATGGCCTACATAGAAGGAAGGGCAGAAATTACATTTGAGGATATAAACTACTCGTGGGGTCTGGCAGGAGGAGTGAGATTTGATTTGGACGGTGACGTTGTTGACGGGACTGGTGAAGCTGGTGGTGGATAGGATTAGGGGGCAGACTTTGCATCTGGGGCGGTTGCATGGGTAAGTGCCGGGCGGCAGAACTGTAGGAATAGGTTTAGTATGGGTTAAAATATTTCGAAGATTGGGTGGGCGTCTGAAGGTTATTTTCGGGGCATGTGGGAGTAGGTCTTGGGTTTGGGGGTGTGCTAGGATGAGGGGTGAGAGGTCTTGGATTAGCTTTCTGACTTTTTCTAAACCTGGGGAGTATTGGGTAATGAAGATGGGGCAGTTGGAAGTGGAGGGTTTGGGTTGAGGTTGGAAGGATTTGTGAGCCGGAAGGATTCTTTTGTCTATTACTTTATCTGGGTAATTACTTTTCTTTAGATTACTTTTTAGGTTGTCAATATCATGATATAGGGAATGAGGTGTGTTGCAGAGGCGGTGGTAACGGGTAGAGAGGGAATAAGGAATGGAGCGGAAGACGTGACGGGGGTGGCAACTATTGAAATCAAGGTACCTTTGAGGGTTGGTGGTTTTATGGTAAATGGATGTATTTAGGTCGTTGTTCTCCGTGATGGTGATCTGTATGTCTAGGAAGGGGAGTGAGGATTTAGAGGATTGGGTGGTAAAGGTAACGGGGCTTGAGGAGGATAAGCTTGTTAGGAATGAGTTAAGGTCGTCAGTAAAAATAAAAAAATAAATAAATAAATAAATAATATAAATAAATATATAATAATATATAATAAAATATATAATAATATATATATATAAAAATATATAATAAATAAATCCTCTCAGTACCACAACAGACCTTAACACCGTCCTCCCCGCGTGCTACGTCACGTATGACGTGGTATACTGAAGAGCCCCCCGCGAGAAGTCGGAAACCGCCGAGTTCAACTTCATTCTCGCATCTCCTCTGAAGAAGGCAACATAGCCGAAAATTTAAACCAAAATTGTGAGTTTCTTTATGTGTTTCTTTTCTGTTCTGTTTTCGCGTAAAAAAACAAAAAGTATATATATATATATATATATATATATAATATATAATATATATATATATATATATATATTATATATCGCCAACTTTGGGAATGACCTATATTTTCGTGATCAGGAGATCGTCCTGATCACGAATATATAAGCCTCTTAGCCGAAAGCCGCCGTGAGGCCGGCCCCAATAGCCTGCTTTCCTCCGGAAATCCGCTAAAAATATTGATTTGTTACAACATGGCTTAGTGACTTTTGTGAATTTTGTTTACATTATTCTTTTGGATTTTAAATGGAAAGCTTTTCCTTTACCTCTAGACTTTTCAAGATTACTTTTAAATTATCGAATTTTTTGTGTCTTTAAATGATTGAAGTTTGATTTTACGATTGGAGTTGAACGTAGGCTGTTGAAGTATTCGTTTTGAAAGGTCTTCTTTTAAGGACAACGAGGAAAAGTGAATGGTCTTGGGGTAGTGGTGGGGGGTCTCTGATTCATAAAGTTAAGAAAAGCCTCCTCCCCCAACCTTATTTTCTTCCCTGATGTTTTATTCGCTCATTGCCTCTTTGAAATATTAACAGTTCAATCCACTCTTCACCCCGCCACTCCCTACGTTGCCGAAGGGCTCCATTATTATTCCAAAAGCTCCTTTACCCTCCCACCAGCATCCCCGCGACTCCTTTAGACTGGGTCCTTTCTCACGATGCAATTTCGATTCTGAGGAAATATTAATTCGAACCGAGATGGGTTTTAAGGAGACAAAAGAAAAATAAAATCTGTTGAGACTACCTATTATAAAGAACCATTCAATTCAACTGCGGAAAAGGCTTAAAATCAATGTCGAACTGCAGACTTCAGTTTAAAGGGAAGGATTGGAAGAAAGGTTAGGATTAGGTGGTTTTTAAGTGGTGGAAGGGTCAAATAGAGTGAGGGAGGTGATGGGAGAAGGGTTGGTTGTAGGATGCTGCCAGTTTTGGGGTTGGAGAGCAGGTTACAGATTCAAGGTTGTGAGGCAGGATGTGTTAAGGTGGGGAAAGAGCCAAAGATGGTAGGGAAGGTAGGGAAAGAAACAAAGAAGAGGAAGGAAGCCTGCATTCGAATTATACGTCCCTTACTCCCATTTGGTCAAATTAAACAAAACATGTCTTCCATTCTGTACAACCGTTAAACCGAATGATATCTTCGGAATTCGAGTTATCCACTCGCAGTCTGTAGGTCATCGATTTTAACAATATCTCCGTCTAATATCCCAATCATCAAATACCTTCATTCCTTCCAGTCGGTTAACTCCCTGTCTTCAATGTTAAACCATATAAAACTCCATATCCTATAATTCAATATTCCAAAACACAAAAAATTCTTTTTTTGTCAGAAACAAAAATAACAAGAACAAAGTCACATTACAAACCTTTATAAGCCAAATTGGGAAGAAAAATCTTAAAATTACTAAAAAACACCTCTCTTAAGCTCAGAGATGTATAAAAAGCAAAATGCATCCTCAAAAAACCTTAAAAAGTTAATATCATGCTCTACTGGTGAATAAAAAATTTTTCTTTTTTTTTCGTGGGCACAAAAAAATACGGGGTGTGTCACAAAGGGAGATTTACATCAGTCGAACGCCCTTCAAAATGTCAAAAAAATGAAATACTGGGGAAAAATAAGCGTTTCAAAGTGAAGGATGGGTCGAAAAAAACTACAAAAGGCGTGACTACTTACCGAAGACGTCCACTAAAAAAAAATTTAAAAAATTTTAATAATTGAAATTTTAAACCCATTTGATTCAATTGAAGCATTTCTTTGGTTTCAATTTTTTTCTCCAACCCTCTTTTTTTTTTCTTTTCTAAACTTCCCCCTTCGAAAAATATGAAAGACGCTCGAAACTTTACAGGAATGGTCTTGAAACATTAACACAATTCGTCTCTGACTCTTTCCTCGTTTTTCTTTGCCGAAAAAAAAAAAGTAGGTCAAAATCTTCAGGACAATTAAAGACACCCTGGGAATAAAAAATAACGAATCATTTGTGATTTTTATCGAACTTTTTTTGGTGATAATTAAGGTTAATAAATTAGGAAAAGAAAACGTTAAGAAATAGCGTGTCTGGGTTCATTAGGCCTATAGATTTTGACCTACTGATAATTAAAACCTAGCTTTTCAAAATAAACTAATCAAAATGCTGATTTCTAAATGGATTGACATAATGGAACAAGTTGAAAGTCTTTTTACTTCAATTTGGAGGGCTAAAGTCAATTTCCTTGATACTCGCAATAGACGTCCAATTACAACTCTTGTAAAAAAAGAAGAAAAAACTTCAATTCTAAGGGTTGATGAACGGAGGACAAAAGGGGTCCAAGAGAGAAAAGAAGAGCCCGCGTGTCTTTTAACTGGCATTCTTTTTCGAATCTAGTCAGCGGATTTTACCCTCCACACGCCCTCCTTCCCCTTTATCAAAACGGGTGTAAACTTATTTCGAGGAATAAATCAAGGGAGCATCGGTTGAAAAAACAAAACCTCTCCCTCTTTTTTGTGCTTCCCCCTTCTTTTTTTAAGTGAATGTTTATTTATTCCAAGAAGTCTTCTTTTGGAGAGGGCGGAAAAAATGAAGAAAACAAAGCTTTTAGTGTAAATCTCTGATGGTTAAGGAAATATACTTAAAAAAGTTCTTTTATGTTTCGAAATAAATTTTTCTTAAAAGTCTTTCCTAATGCAATAATGGATTTTTTTAAGATACATCCAAGAATATTACTTAGGAAGCACACATGATTTAGAATTATGGTTTTTTTTAAGGGGGGGGAAAAAATTATTGGACTTTGTTTAAAAATTCCCACCTTGTACCACCATCCCCATGAAACCACCTCCTCCCACCACTCCACATCACCTCCCTTACTCTTTTGGACATAGCACACCTCCCCCACCATCCCCAACAGACAACTGCCTCCCACCACTACCCATCACCTCCCTTACTCTTCTGGACATATCCCACCTCCCCCACCATCCCCAACAGACCACCACCTCCCACCACTACCCATCACCTCCCTTACTCTTCTGGACATATCCACACCATCCCCAAACCACCACCTCCCCACTAATCCCTCCCTACGGACAACCACCAACCACCCCTACACACCACCACCTCCCACCACTCCCCATCACCTCCCTTACTCTTTTGGACATATCCCACCTCTCCCACCATCCCCATCAAACCACCACCTTCCACCACTATCCCATCACCTTCCTTTCTCTTCTGGACATATCCCACCTCCCCACCATCCCCTACAGACCAACACCTCCCATCACCTCTCTTACTCTTCTGGACATATCCCACCTCCCCACCATCCCTAACAGACAACCACATCCCACAACTCCCCATCAACTCCCTTACTCTTCTGGACATACCACACCTCCCCCTCCATCCATATCAAACCACCACCTTCCACCACTATCTCACTTTCCTGGACCATCCCCATCAAATCACCACCTCCCACTGCTCCCCATCACCTCCCTTACTCCTCTAGACTTATCCCGACTCCCCCACCATCCCCATCAAACCACCACCTTCCACCACTATCCCATCACCTCCCTTACTCTCCTGGACCTATCCCACCATGGAACCATCCCAACATACCACCAACTCCCTCCACTCTCCCATCACGTTTCTACTCTCCTGGACCTATCTTACCGACCCCACCATCACCAACCACCTCACACTACTTTCCTGTCACCTCCCCTAACGTCCTTAAAACTCCCCCACCCTCCCAAAACCATTCCATTACCTTGCCTAGCGTAGTGCTTGGTTTGGAACCATCCTTGGTTTGTGGGAGAGCATTCAATAATGTTGTAAAATGTGTTTCTATTTATAATTCACCTTCTATCAGATAAAACCTTTATTTAAAACCTCAAAGGCACTTTAATTTATGCTCAAAGATAATCTTACTCTTTGATAAATTACATTGGATCAGTTCAACAACTTTGTTTGCAAAATTTTTGAGCTTCGAAAATGCGCAGAGGTGTTGGTGAGTGGGAGTGCTAATCGCGAAAATTAGGGGGCGGCTCGAGTTACAAAAGAGTCACATGACAAGAAGCAGTTAACTCCCTAATGTCAAGTTACAAACACAATTAACAATAACAATAGACCGGTTAGAGTGTATTTATTGTCTGGAAGAGGGTCAGAACTTCCATTTGAGCCTTTTCGAAAACAGAGGGATTCCTGCTCTATCGTGCTTTTCGACCGTAAAAGTGCATTGATTGCTCTTTTCTACCGGGAGATATCCGAGTCACGTCAATTTCTTTGATAAAAAAAATTGGAAGGGGAATAAAAGGGAGATATGAGATTTATAAAGATATTTCTGTCAATTTGTTCTTTACTTCTTTGTTTTTTCCCCTTTTTATCTTTTATAATTGACATTTTGGTTAAAGAATTTCTAAAAAGTTTAATAGAGGGAGCAGTTGGCGGTATTGAATTTCATTTGACAAATCACCATGTTGTACGTGTTTGAAGGGAGTTGCAGGTGAGCCCTTAAAACCCTTTTCGCTCTTCCCTCGCTTTTCCGTTATTCCAACCCGGCATCGACAACAAACAATCGACGGCCAGAGCTCAACCTCATCACGTCCTAATCCAGTTTGCACGGAGTATCCTCCGGGATGAATTTAATTTGTACCGTGACAAAGTTTGGACTTCGTTACCCTTCCCCTCTAGTTATTTTTTCATCCTTTTTTCCCTCCGTAATGTTTGTTTAAATTAACGAGACGAAAACCACATAGGAATTACGAGAATTCATCGACTAGTTTTGTGAAAAATTGAGCCACACTTCACACTAATTTACCTGATAAAATTGTTTTTATCCAGAAAATAAATTAAGTTTCAACCTCAGAAAGAAATAATTATTCATTGGTATAAAAAGGAAGAGTTCTGATTACCCCTCGTTTGAAAATAAAGGGAGGAAAAGTCCCATTTAAAGTTCAATATCAAAGCCCGTTGAGTCTTTTCCAGGTTTCTAAATGGGATTTTAATGTTCTACAGAGGAAGTGAAAAGGGGCATAAAGGAGTGATAACAAGGGATAAGTCAAAGATGTATGGTGGAGGGTGTGGATATTGTTTCAATAAGAGGGGAAAATCCGGCGACAGTTGGCCCCAAAAAGGAAAGGAACGGATATAATATTTAAATCCTTTTTTTTGAAATATTCGTGCTTTTCGAAGTTCGGAAAAATGTTTTTAATTATGTATTAAAACAATGTTAATTTGTTCCCTATTCAAATTTTTGTTGGTTCAAGTGTGGGTGTTGAAGCACGAGTGGAGAATTTAATGCACACATCACGTCACTTTCAACCCCCCTCTTAAATAATTTATTCGGTGAATTTTAAACTGTTCGCTTTAATTTTTTAAAAGATTATAAATAAAACGATGCTTTTGGATCTCATTTTTGACAAAAAGTTATACATATTCTCATTTTGGTAGAGGATTACATAGGACAAAATGAGTGGAGTAGTGGTGCAGTGGTGTAGTTGGGTATTGGGGTATCGGGGTATTGAGGAAGGGGGTAGTGGGGTAATGGAGTAATGTGGTATTAGGGTATTGGCTTTTTGGGTCATTGTGGTGTTAGGTTATTGACTTATAGAAGTAATGTGGTATTGAGGTAATAGGTATTGGGGTATTTTAGTATTGTGGTATCGGGGTAATTTGGCATTATGGTATTGTAGTATAGGGGTAGTGGATGTATTGGGGTAATAGGGTAATGGGTTAGTAGGATAGTAGGGTATTTGGGTATTTTGGTATAGGGGTAGTAGGATATTGGGTAGTGGAGTAGTGGGGCAATGGCGTAATAGGGTGTCAGGAAATTGGGTTATTGGGGTGGGGTGTATATATTGGGGTGATGAGGTATTAGAATAATGGGGTATTGAGGTATTAGGGTAATCGGATATTGGGTAGGTATTAGAATAATGGAGTATTGAGGTATTAGGGTAATCGGATATTGGGTAGGTATTGGTGTATTGGGGTATTGTCGTAGTGGGGTAGTCCGTATTTGCGTATTTTGGTATTGGGTTATTGGGGTTTTGGGGTAATGTGGTATTGAGGTAGTGTGGTAAGAGGTAGCGTGGTAAAGAATAGTGTGGTAAGGGGTTAAAGGGTGGTGTGGCCAGGGGTAGTGGGGTAATAAGTAGTGGGGTAAGGGGTAAAGTAGTAAAGTGTAAGGGTAATGGGTTGTGAGATGGCAGGGTTAGGTCGTACCCCTGGCCCGTGATCTATTATATTGTTATTATTATTATTATTATTATTACCACCTACATTTTAAATAATTATTACGTCTAGGCGGTATTATCGTTGGGGAAGTCGTCGGGAAGGGGTAAGCACCTAGTTTTGAATTTCGTCTAAAAAATTTGTTGTTCAATTGCATTTTTTTTTTATGTTATTCATACATATTCATACATATTAAAGATTTATATTTCAATATAAACAATTTTGGTAAAATAATTAGGTAGGACGAATGAAGTGTTTGTTCCCGTTTATATGAAACTAGCTTTTTCATCATTATTAATTTTATTGACCAATGCGAGATTTTTTACCCTCATTACGTTAAAAGCCACGATATACAAAAGGGTAAAGTTTCCAGTTGTTAATCTGCCGGTTCTATCTTCCAAACCTGTCATAAAGGCCTGCTTTCAACTTTAGGCAACAACCAGTTTAAACAAGGTTTTAAAATATCAACGTTAAATGGCATTCGTGAGTTGTTGGGCCTAAACATCATTGCTCTAGCTACTTAATCTTGAGTCAGCAGATTGTCTTTTTTTTTAGAATAACGTTTTTTTAGGAAAGGAAAGGTAAAGATTTTTATCAGAGGCACACAAGTCATCTCCACGCACCACTTGCTTCTAATACCAATTTTTCTGGAATCCTTTTTTTTTCTTCCTTTTTTTTCGGTAGCCTGAGACCGTAATGAGGTCAACCCGTAATTGAAAAAATCTCCATTAAAGGGATCCCGACTTCCCGGTTGAGCCGAGGGAAAAGAGGCTTGGCGGGCGAGGAATCGTTGACTCGAGTGGGGGAGGTTTTTAGCCCCTTCACCGTCCCAAATACAAGTTTTACACTGTGGAGACCCCCCTTTTCCCTTTCTGGCTTTTTTCCCTTTTATACCTAAGCCTAGAGTTTGAGTAATGAGCTTCAATATACACAAACCATTAATCTTTTTTTCAACGACCCTCAGCTTTCTGATACACGCATGCTCGACCACACTTCGAACTTACATGATTCCAATCTATTATACAGTAACAAACGTGTTAACTTTTCCCCCTAAACTTTTCCCTTGGAACCTTTAATTTAGACAAATGGCAAAAACTGGACTAATCAACAAAGCCAGGATTTTACTAGTCCAGTATCGCAGCACTTGGGTCATTAAGGTTATCTGGTGTGGCAATATACGAAAATTATGAGGTTTATCATCCTTCACGTGTAAATTAATCAAAACCACATTTCGCCATAATAATGTCCGTGGAAAGTCTGAGTTTAGTTTTGAGTTTGTTGTTTAAATTTTCAAAAGGATTGCCTCATTACCGCCCCTGGGTGTCTCACGGGAATGTTAAACCGTATCCACTTAAACGTGAAGATACGTCGGATAACCTCAAAAGCTCTTCATTAAAAAACCCCCCCTCGAAAAAGCCGGTATAGAAATAAACTCGGTTATGAAATAAGTTTTGCCCTCATTTTCCTTTCCAGGTTGGCTTATAGGTGAAGTTTATGGAACTCATGACGATTATGACTTCCTCGAGAGGAAGTCCGCTACGTTCCCGTTAGCCTCTCGAGATGACAACGAAAATCCTTTTTATTACGTCATACAAAAAAAGAATCAATATAACGAACATGTTTATGGCCGTAATTAAAGTGTTGAAAGGGGGAAAACGGTTTCTCCCCTAGCGTATAAAGTCTGTTAAGTCATTAACATTTAAAATAAATGGCCACCCTCAAACTTCAAGGGGAAAATTCGATATACTTTTGTAAACCATTTTAAATTATAAATTAATCCTTTCATTAATTGGAGAAATGATTAAAAATGCAATGAGTTGGCCACAACAAATTTTTACAAGTTATAGAACACAATCATTAGGGGAAAAGATCCAACAGTTCTGCAACACGCGGATGTCATGAGGGTTAGCATAACTTCAGGGGGAATAGACCAACAGTTCTGCTGATGTCATGAGGGATAGCTTAATTTCACCAAAGAAAAAATTAAAGTTTTCAATACTTTAGCTTCCTTCAAATTGTTTATATTGACGCATAAACGATTTTTAACAGTGAAAAAAATTACGATGAAAGTACCTTCGTTTTTTTCCCCTTATCTAAGTTGTAAAGTTGTAGTAAAAGACCTATCGTTTGCTCAGGCTAAATTGTAGGAGAATAAGTCTCCTTTTCACGTTCTCTACACAAGTAAAAAGGCTTTTATCCACTTCCAAAACACCCCCTTCTAAAATATCTTTTTCTTAATCCCGAGAGGATTTTTATTGTCGTTACGGTACTCGACATCAAAGGTTGTTTGCTTGCTATACAAAGAATAAAAAAGAGTGGTTTCTAAGACATTTTTTATAGGCATAATATAAAAAAATAAGCTAAAAAGCTATTATGGAGTGAATTATGAATTGAAGTAAAAGTTTTATAATGAGGATAATATTAGAAGTTGTTTTGTAATTTTGAAATGGTGAGATGTTTCTCAGTGTGTTTTATCATAAAACTGTCAGCGTTGGTGAATGTAGGGAAGGGGATGTGGTGGCTTTTATGGGCATCTCTCTATCTCGAGTCTCAACGCCCGCGCACTTCCCCCTTTCGCCTCCCGGCAGAGTAAAGCACCTGAATGATGACCCGGACCGCGCTATGCATAGAGGGAAGGGGTAGATTTATAAAGTGTCAAATCCTTGGCGTTTCTAAGGTAAGTCCCGGGATCCCGAAAAACCTTCCCGGGCCAATTTAATAATGTCGACCCGCTCCGCAGACTTCATTCAGGTCCGACATCGTTTATCAACCTCCAGAGAAAATTTTCTTGAAAGAAGGCGGAATCGAAAGTAAAACGATGCGTGAATGCAACGGTTATGAGCACTCGTGGAATTCATATCGGAGCCTTGATAAAGGAGAGGGGTTGCAAGGCAATATCTTTCGAAGACACGTCCAATATTTCGGGCCGACAACGGCCTGCTTTCTCAAGATTTCCCAATATACCTGTACCTTCTACCCGACGCGCCTCAACAACAGTTTCCATTTTCCGCAAGAATAAAAATGGAATAAGAAGAATGTTTCACTCCGAAAATACCTTCTGCCTTTTTATTTAAAAATATGCACAATTCCGTACTTTATTGGCAAATTGTGAATGGAGACAAGGTAAATAATCAATGATTCACGTTATATTTTTCCACGTTAATTTTTAAATTATTTAGCTTGATTTCAGTATTATTTTCGTATTCTAAGCTGAGGTTATGCTAACCCTCATGACATCCTGGTGTAGCAAAACTGTTGGTCTATTCCCTGTTAATGATTCTATTTTTGTATTCTGTGCTTTTACCCCATTTCGAAGTTAAGTTCAAAGTTTTGGAAATGTAAATTCCTTAAGGAATATTTTTAGATTGGTAAATATTTTATAAGTTGTAATTATATTCAGTGTTATTTCTGTGCAGTGACGTTTGTATAGTTAAAAATATAAATTTGAAGTATTATACCTATATTTAGTGCCATTTCGAGAGAACAAGTTTGGAAATATGAACGTTTATGACGTCCATGTATTGTTTATTTTGATACCTTTAAGGACCAAAATGAGAAAGTCTAAATAAAATATTCCAGAATATATTTAGGGAGAATGATGTTCTCATTTTGTAGGGCTTTGGTTTGAGGCTTTTTTTCCACGAGACCCCATAAAGGTAACGACCTACAAGGAACTGTATCAATGACAAATCCATACCCTTTTTCCGAATGATTTATTTCTTTTTATATATAGAAAAAAAAAGGAACTAATTGGATTTTAAAATTAGGAAAGCTTGATGGGATTTAAACGTTTATTCATTAGCGAGGTCGTTATCAAATGTTAACACTTTTGAGGGAAAAGCCTCGATCTAATTGTAAAATCAATGTTTCTTTTCCGTATCCGTGATTTATGAATTGGCCAATATCTGGCCCTGACGTCGTGAATATTGCCTCGGGGGTTTTGTGCTGAAAGTGAGTGACGTGAACGAAAATGATGTTCCGGGGGGTCTTTACTAACGGCCTTTTTCCTTCTCTTTTCAGGGTTTTTTTTCGTCCTATCTTGTTACACGCGATATATTTCAGATGTTATGAATCAATTATTAACGAGGCGACAAAATTGATCAGCTTGGTGTGGGAGACTTCAGTGAAATTCCATATGGAAAAGTGATACTTTACATTTCCTATTAGGAAATTATTCAGTTGAGAGAGAAAAATCAATAAAGGACCCCGCTCATAAATTTATTTAATTAACTGATCCCAGGGTAATTTTCCAGTTAAAAAGCACCACTTGAAAAGTACATCAAATTAAGTAGTAATTGCCCGTAATGAAGCCCTGGGAGTGTATAATTGAGGTTACGGCAATTGCGTAAAATAGAGACGGTGGATGCCATGGATGGGTTTCCCGAGTGGGGGATGATTTGTTATTGGTGCCCGGTTAGGTTTTGCGGCCTCCCCGATTGGCCGACCGGTTAACCGATTTTGGGGCAACTCATCGAAAAATCTTCCACCTGATTTTACCCTCGCTTTAAACGAGAATTTAATAACGATTTTGAGGGAGAATTTTAAACGAAGCTAATGATGCTTCTCAGTGGCATAAGAACGAGAATTAATATGTAGACAAAAGAGGCTTAGAGACGATATAAAGCCGCTTTTCTCAACTGGTATTAACTCCCATAAACTTCAGATAGTCTACACCTTTGTCCATAATTTAGTTTCCAAAGGAAATAATATTTTCAAGGGCAAATATTTCTTTTAAAAGCGATTAAAGCCATTTTGGCAACAGAGGGAAATTAATGAAAGAACATGCTAGGGTTGACCTACTTACATAATAAAACGTTTTATTAATATTGCTTTTCAACGCAATCTTTCAATTATCCGGACTTATATTATGGCTATCTGCATTGGCTTTCGAATATCTTCCGCCGCTGACACCAATGATTTAGATTTCCTATGGCGATCAATAGTTCCTGTTTAAGAGTCTGTTGGGTCTATTATACCAAGCTGATCAAATTCAACTCAAAGTAGGGTGACCAGATGAAAGTTCTCATTTTGTGTACACTTTCAAAAAATTTTCTGCAAATTTTAGAAAACTTAAAATCTGGTTAAAAGGGTCTTTTCTTGAGAAAGAGGTTTGAAATCTGTCTAAAAAGGGTACCTATTTTCTTATAAAAAAAGGGTCAAAATCTGTTTGAAAAGTGTCAAACTCTAGCTAAAAAGGGTCTCTTTTTGTCAAAAAAAAGGTTCAAAATCTGGCAGAAAATGATCTTTTTTTGTCAAAAGGGTCAAGATCTTGATAAAAAAAAATCTTGAAATAAAAGCTTCTTATCAAAAAAATGGTTCAAAACTAGGCTAAAAAGGACCTTTTTTTCCAAGAGAGCCAAAATCTGGCAGAAAAGGGTCTTTTATTGTCAAAAAGGGTCAAAATCTGGCAGAAAATGGTCTTTTCTTGTCAATAATGGTCAAAATCTGACTGAAGAGGGTCTCTTTTTTTATCCAAAAAGGTTCAAAATCAGCATAAACTGTCTCTTCTTATTTAAAAGGTTCAAAATCAGGCTAAAAAGGCTCTCTTCTTATCCAAAAAGGTTCAAAATCTTGCTGAAATGGGTCTTTCTTCGTCAAAAAAGGTTCAAAATCAGACTGAAAAGGGTCTTCGCTTGTCAAAAAGGGTCAAAGTCTGTCTTAAAAGGGTCTTAGCTTGTCAAAAGGAGTCTTAAAAGAGTCTTTTCTTGTCAAAAATAGGTCAATATGTGTCAATAAGGGTCAATGAGTGTCAATGTTTTAAAATCCATAAAATCACGCACAATACCATCCGGTCACCCTACCTCAAACAGAACATTTTCTCATATCCTTGTTGAACGACTTGAAATTTTAAGGGCTTTTCTCATTAAACTGTTTCAACGTTGAAAATGATCAATTCGAAGCTGACAGCTCTCACCCAAGTGACACGATTCATTGAAAATACCAGCTAAAGTTATTTAAAGGCATTTAATAAACCTAATACGATATAAAATTAGCACATTGTGCGTAATCAAGTTGTCAGACGATTTAAAACATTCAAAACCTTTTAAATATGTCAGAATTAATTGAGAAGCTCGACTCTACCTTTTCTAATTTAAATAATTCAGGTTCGTGTCAGGGAGTGAATCTAATTTAATTATAACTGCATAAACCTCTCGCATTAATTACGTTACAAACAAATTATTTTTCAAGTTTTTAACGTAGTTATCTAAGTATTTAATTTGTCTGGGAATAATGGTGAATATTAAATTATAAAGTTTGTCTTTTCGATGGACAAATGGCGAGAATGGTTGATGTTTTAGCATGTAAAAGACGTTTTGATCCGGGCACGTCTTCCGAAGGGATTCGACGTCATAAATAACATGGATAACCGAAGGCGGGTGCGATCTCCGACGTTACGTATGGGACCCAAGGTGTCTCCGCGTGATAAAGTAAAGGCTCCAGGTACATCGTACAAAGACCTTTAAAAAAAGACTTTTATTCACATCCTTTTCTTTATATTTCACACACACACTTTTGATTTACAAAAAGATTATTTCAATATTTTGTTTGAAAAAGGTTCAAAATCAGGTCAAAAAGGATCAAAATCTGTTTCAAAGGAGCCGTTTCTGGTCAAAATAGTCAAAATCTGTATTAAAAGAGTATTTTCATGTTTAAAAAAGGTTCCAAATCAGGTCAAATAGGGTATTTTCTTGTCAAAAGATGGTCAAAATCTGAATTAAAAGAGTATTTTCTTGACAAAAAGGGTCAAAATCGGTCTGAAAAGATTCTTTTCTTGTCAAAAAAGGTTCAAAATGGTCAATAAGGGTCTAATGAAGAGCCTCTTCAAGTCAAAATCTGTCTGAAAATGGTTTTATCCTGTCGAAAAAAAAGATTCAAAATCAGGCCAAATAGGGTATTTTCTTGTCCAAAAAATGGCCAAAATCTGATCAAAAGAGTCTTTTCATGGTAAAAAAGGTCAAAATATGTCTGAAAAGGGTCTTTTTTGAAAAAATAAAAAAAATAAAAGTTTCAAAATGAGGTCAATAAGGGTTGAAATGAGGGGAGTCTTTTTTTGTCAAAAAAGATTCAAAATCAGGCCAAATAGTTTATTTTCTTGTCAAAAAATGGTCAACATCTGACTTAAAAGAGTCTTTTCTTGTCAAAAAGGGTGTAATTCTGTCGAAAAGAGTCTTTTCTTGTCAAAAGCTTCAAAATGAAGTCAATAAGGGTCAAAATTCGTTGGAAAGAAGTCTTTTCTTGTCATAAAGTGTCAAAATTCTGTATGAAAAGAGTATTTATTTGTCAAAAAGGGTCAAATTCTGTTTAAAAAGAGTCTTTTCCTGTCGACAAAGGTTCCAAATGAAGTCCATAAGGGTCAAAATTTGATTGAAAGGAGTCTTTTCTTAAGTGTCTTCTTAAGTTCATAAAGTGTCAAAATTCAGGAAGAAAAGGATCTTTTCTTCTCAAATTCTGCCTGAAAAGAGTCTTTTCTTGTCGAAAAAGGTTCAAAATCAGGTCAATAAGTGCTATATATATTTGAAAGGAGTTTTTTTATTGTCATAAAGTGTCAAAATCTTTACAAAAAGAGTCTTTTCTTGTCAAAAAGAGTCAAAATGAGGTCAATATGGATTAAAATCTGTTTGAAAAGAGTCTTTTTTGCCATAAAGGTTCAAAATCATGCTGAAAAGAGTCTTTTAGGGTCAAAACGAGGTTTAAAATCAAGCTTCATTATCCTTGTCATTCCTTATCAGCATTATGATATAGAAATCCCTAATTTTACACATTATAGCCAAAAATGATTATTTTCATTTGCAAATAAATTTGTTTTGTATTTTATTTAGATTTCACATAGGGGATAAAACCCTGGACCTTAAAAAAAAGAAAATAAAAAGGGCAACTAATGTGGGATTATCCGAATCCCTGGATCAAGCCAGTTCTGTTTTCCTGCGGTCTAGGGATCCGCTCGAACATGTAAATATGTTGGTGGATTCTCATCCGTATTGACGGGACCATGAACGGATGGGCGGTGCGGGGGGTGGGAAACTGAGTCGGGCAAGAAATATTGGCCCTGTCAGGCCTTGAATAAATATCAGGGATCCCTCCCTCCCCCGCCCGCTCATCTTTCCGTCGCGGCACCGCCCAGCACTCTTTTCCTAACCATCCGATCCCCGGGAGGTAAAGCGAACGCCACCCCTCACCGACACCCTCCCCCCTTCAGCATCCATTTCGAGCCCTCAGGACTCGCAGACAAGCTTCTCTTCACACCAGAGGCAGTTTAGCTTGCAGACAGGTGTCGAGAACAAGTTTAATTTTCCAAGTGAGTTTTTTACCCGTTCGCCCTCCATCCCCATTTTTTTCCAACCCTCCTTCAATCACTTTTTCTCCCTTCCATATTGAAGGAGAATTACCTACTTTATTTTTTTCTTATTCCTTACATGACAACGAATATCGTCACCTGAATTCCTAATCAATAATCTAAAAAATTGAATAAACAAGAAATAAATATGAAAATCACCTATGCAAACATCACGTTCAGATGGAAAATTGCATAACTTCATGAATCAGAAGGACAGTTCCACTTTCCAGACGTAGCAGAACTGTTGGTCTTCAGGGTGTTGCTGGCTAAAGTAGACATGCCTATTATCCGCCAGACTTTTGACCTAACGAGAAAAAGTACTGAAGTAAACCCTCCTTGGATTTTTGCAAAAAATCGATTGGGATCAATAACTTTTGGATCCAACATACTGGGTACTCCAGAACCACCCCAAATTCTGTATTTTCAATACAAAATCCATGTTTTGACGATTTTAATCGATTCTACGATGGTTTTTCAGTAAATTTCACTTATGATACTTTTTTGATAGGACCAAACGTTCCGGAGTTACGAATGGTCTATGGTTGGCACTTAACTCCGGAACGTTTGGTCCTATCAAAAAAGTATCCTAAGTGAAATTTACTGGAAAACCAGCGTAGAATCGATTTCCATACTAAAAAATAGGTTTTGAATTCAAAATAAAGAAGTTAAGGTCCTTCTGGAGCACCTGACGTCTGATCCAAAAGTTATTGATCCCAATCGATTCCTCGCTAACATCTAAAGGGGGTTTACTTCGATACGTTTTTTTGTCAGGTCAATAGCCTGGAAGATATCTGTCCATTATAGCTGGGCCACCACGTATACTTTGTAGTCCAAACTGAAGTTATGCTCCCCCAAGGTGTAGCAGAACTGTTGGCCTGTTCCCTCTAATGATTGCGTTTTCATATAACTACACCCATTTTTCGAAGAAAATATGCGCGTAGTCGTAAATAATGCGAGGGTTTAGCATTCCAGGGTCAAAAACAAGCCAGGTAAAATAAAAATGGAATAAAAAAAAAAAGCTTCATGTTTATCTCTCAATCCTTTTATCAAGTACCTAAAGCTTTTATAAAATTCATTAAAATTGAATATCTAAAATTCAGAAACAGCATATTAGGGAAAAGCCATAAATATATAATTTGTGGGTTATTTTTAAATGATAAACTTGACATTTTAAAATCGATTGAAATGTTAAATTCTGTTAATTAGGATGATACAATAGGTCAAACAATTGATGCGCAGTAATGAAGGGAAAATTATGCGTTAATACAAATAATCGATTAATGGAAAATTCAATCTCAAATTAACTATTAACTAACTTTAGATGTTCTATTTGTTGAACTTTATAATCTGAAATTGTTCGCTTTCGAGTTCATAATTGCTGTTTTAAAAACCACTTTGGACTTATTAAAATTAAATTAGAACGTCATCGTTAATTAAAAAGTTTTCTTTCATAGCTTTATTTTCGAAGATAGTATCAGAATTGGTTCGAAGTTTACCTTGGGAGGATATAAATCAAAAAGGATTTCGATATAAGGGAGTCTTATCGGACGAAATGGACTGAGGGGAAGAAGGGAAAAAAAGAAAATAAAACAAATAGGAGGAGTCGTTCAATTAGAAAAGTAACCAGTTTTTCGTTCAAACAATCACCATTTGGAGACTAGTTCGTTATCCTTCGACTTGTTCGAATTTTCTCACTGTTCCCGAAAAATCCGGATCCGAAAATAATACGAAATTTTTTTTTTCCTCGTGTTTGTTTTTTTCCTATATGGAGAGCCTCTAAACACGCAACTTTCGGCACGAATCTCCGACACGAAGACACAAATCTAGGCTGAAAAAAATGATAAAGCCTTTTCTTTTTCTGGCTAACAAGAAAACACATTTTTACGGTGAAGGGGAACTTGAGATAAAGAAATTTAGTATCTTAATAAAATATGTGTTATGCAGAAGGAGGAATCTCAAACACTTTCTCCAAAATGAGTGGCTCTACTATGATGACCATAATGTGCGTTAATTTAATGATTCCAAAGAACTTTTTTCGACAAAAAAGGCCAATATCAGACTGATTCTGACCATTTTTTAAAAGAAAAGACCCATATCAAGCTGCTTTTGACCCTTTTCGACAAGAAAAGACCCTCATCAGGCTGCTTTTGATCCTTTTTGACAAGAAAAGACCCATATCAGTCAGATTCTGATCCTTTCTAAAAAGAAAAGACAATAAAAGACCAATTTTGCATATTTTGATTCTTTTCAGATAGATTTCGACCTTTTTGACTAGAAAATACAATTTTCAGCCATATATAGTCATATTTCATAAATTAATCATATTTTGACCATATTTTGTTGACAAAAAATATCCTATTTTGGGTGATTTTGAACCTTTTTAGATATGAAAAGACTCTTTTCAGACTGATTTTGACCCTTCTTTAGGTATTTGACAAGAAAAAACTCTTTCACGTCAGATTTTGACCATAATTTGACAAGAAAAGACCATTTTTGGCCTGATTTTGTACCTATTTCGACAAGAAAGACCCTTTTCGAACTAATTTTGAACCTTATTTGTACCAGGAAATACCCATTTTAACCAGATTTTGTATTTTTTCGAAAAGAGCCCTTTTTAGCCAGATTTTGAATCTTTTTCACGTGAAAAAACCGCTTTTGAAAGGTTTTAAACGTTTTTCTACACGGTGTTCGGAAATACATGGATAATTTTTGTGAGAGCGTTAAAAAGGCGTTGTATCAAAAAAAGTTAAATGTAAACCCCCCTTAATTTTAAACAAAGAATTGATTGGTATATTTAAAAATGCGTTTCGATATACAGGGTGCCCCAAACAGAACCTAACTTCGTTATTTCAAATGAGAACCCCTATTTTTGATTGCAGATTCGTAATCTACGCAAAATTTCAAGTTGATTTGACTAAATAGTTGCCACTTTTGACAACTTTTAAAAGTGCCAAGTTTTAGTTTTATTTCGCCCTAAAATCCGTTAAAATTGACTTAAGAGGCCAAACTTTTTTTTAATTTTACTTGTTTTTTTCTGAAGATTCTAAATATTACAAATTGAAACATCTACGCCTTCTGTATCACGATATAGCGACACAAACTTCTTTATTTTAATGAGAATCCCAATTTTTATTTCAGAGATGAAAAGTAGATCCTTTTTCAAGGACTTTTTCTTTTGGGTCGAAATCGCTATCTCCATTTTTGGAGGAGCTGTAGCGGCTTTCGTAGGTGATGATGTCTATTGCTGAGCTTCATTAATAAACCTTTAATTAAATAATTAATTCGATAAAGGATAGTCGCTAGGAGCTTTCTAGGAGCAATATTAATGACAGAATTGAATATCTCGAGTTCGTAGGTGTCGCACCTACAAAAGCCGATACAGCTCCTCCAAAAATGGAGATAGCGATTTCGGCCCAAAAGAAAAAGTTCTTGAAAAAGGCTCTACTTTTCATCTCTGAAATAAAAATTGGGATTGTCATTAAAAATAAAGAAGTTTGTGTCGCTATATCGTGATACAGAAGGCGTAGATGTTTCAATTTGTAATATTTAGAATCTTCAGAAAAAAACAAGTAAAATTAAAAAAAAGTTTGGCCTCTTAAGTCAATTTTAACGGATTTTAGGGCGAAATAAAACTAAAACTTTGTGTTTTTAAAAGTTGTCAAAAGTGGCAACTATTTAGTCAAATCAACTTGAAATTTTGCGTAGATTACGAATCTGCAATCAAAAATAGGGGTTCTCATTTGAAATAACGAAGTTAGGTTCTGTTTGGGGCACCCTGTATATCGAAACGCATTTTTAAATATACCAATCAATTCTTTGTTTAAAATTAAGGGGGGTTTACATTTAACTTTTTTTGATACAACGCCTTTTTAACGCTCTCACAAAAATTATCCATGTATTTCCGAACACCGTGTATATGCAGATCCTGGTCACCAAAGGTTTTAGAGAACTCCCCAAAAACATAATTTTAAATAATTACGTCTTTTAAAGAGAGAATGAGGAAATTATTTTAAATCGTCGTCTCAAGTTTCCATCATACTTTTCACAGAAACGCAATAAAATCCATGTTAAATAATTCAGTGATTGTGTTCGAGGAGAGAAAACATTTTCACCGAGCATATGGTAAAAAGGGCTCTGGATATTAAAATGCAGGCGTGTAGCCTGCCTTGGGAACATTACGATTCTACCTCCTCTTTAATTTATTTCGAGCTGTTGTATAGAATAGAGAGGAAGAAGGAAAACAGAGGAAATTGCTTTTTGTCTTAACATTCGAGCGGTTAGATTTTCTTTTGTTTTTAGCGGATTTTTTTTATTACAAATCCATCTCAAAAGTTTTAAATTAATGATTTACGACTTTTTTCCATAAATATTGCAAGATCGAAAATTTTTTGTTGTGTTGTTTGTGTGTTTTTTGTTAGGGCGGATTTATTATTCAACGGTACGGGGGCATCAACGTCGAGGCCCCCATATATCTGACGTGCATTTGTCCCCGTTAGTGAAAAGCTTCTGTAGGACATCAAACAAAAAAAAAGATTCGGTTCGTTGGACTCTAGGATGAAATATGTATGTATTGTTCTCAAAAAATATGAAAAAGATGATTTTTTAGGAAGTCTAAAATTGTTTTCAAAATATTAAAAATGTGTACTTACCGTTCTCTCGCCGAGATTGCGGACTCTGCAGTGAAGAAAGGCGGTCCCGCCTAGTTGGACCGTATTGTTGACGACGGTATTGTTATCGAATGTTGGCTCAGTGAGCCTTTGGTACTCGTCGAAATTCGAATACCAGAGTTCGCCCGCCGCACGGGGAGAGACGCTTTCTTTTTTCCCTGCGGAAAAAAAAGAGAAAGAAAAACTTCAATATTTTAAACATAAAAGTTTACTAAACGTCTGTCTTTTTCGGGGAGTTACCTTACACTTTCTCAAGACCCTTTTAGATTCTTTAGACCTGACAGACAAACATCCCCAGTCGGTGAAAGTTGTCGAGTGTTAACCGGTGAAGGCGAAAAGTTTTTACCACGTAATATTTACACTCTTCCCCATCTACGGTGTTTTTCAGTCAACAATCTTATCCAACGACCTATTTCAAAGGATTTACAGAAACAGGAAATCTTCATTTGTTACTGTTGCGAATGAAAGTGCTTCAAAAACAGCCAATTATAATGTAATTTTTAAATTTTTTAGAAAGAAAGTAGGTACAACGTAAATTTTAAGCAAATGAAGGGCCAGGGGGAAAAAAGATGAAAGCCACTTATATTAGCGCTATCTAGGGGCTATGAAGGAGTACTAAGATAGAACAACGAGGATGAAAAAAGATGAGAGTGTGCATAAAAAGATTCGGGGTAAGGAAAAATAGATTAAGGGCCCATCCAGCGCCTGTCGCGAGGGCGGGGCGACCCGCATAACACGAGGGTTTTAAAACTTATCCCTCCCCTTCAATTGGCAGGAGGAGCCGGTTCTCTCCGCCCACTTGTCTTTGATTCGTTGAAAAACCCGCGTGATTCAAAATTTGTTGAGATAGTATTTCAATGATAACTAAAGATTGAGTCACGGAATTGATTCAAAATTGCATACTTATGTCTTTGTTATGTGGAGCGCATTTCACTAAACAATTCTTTAAAAAGTTTAAAAAAAAATATTAAACATTTTTTTTTTTACTACAAAGATTTATTTTTATTACAATAAGTTTAGTGGAATGCGCGGGGAAATAAATAAGCTTCATTTTAAAAAAAGTCCGGTCCAGATCGGATCATTTTTCTATGAGCTATCATTGAATAACTGTTTTCACGGCCCCTTAATGTAACGATAGGATATTACAAAAGGTCCCCTTCTTAGTAAATTAAAGCAGAAAAATGCGGAAGTTTTTATTTTTAATAATGATTTAAAAACCCGACGAAACATATTCATAATGAAATCGTAAAAAATGACAAGGCTGTAAAAAAAACTTAAAGGTGATAAAGTTGCCGAAGTCATTCATGCGCCTTCATCAAGACTTGTGAAGTTGAGGGAGACCCTTGAAGATTGCAGTGGCGGAAAGAAAAAGTGACATCGCCCACGGGGGGAAGTAATAAAGAAGCGAGATTGCACGAAAGCGTGCTCTTATCAAACTGAGAAGTCTTAAGGTAGAAAAGGGGACAGGGGAGGGAGAGAGAAAAAAAGGGGTGAGTGGATAGTCGAGAGTTTATGAGGTGAATTAGGAGTGTTGTCCTTCAGAAGGGTTGGAAATTAAATTAAACAACCGGAAGAAAAATGAGAGGGGGCGAAAAGGGATTTCGAAACGAAGAAACCCCTCAGGATCTCCTTTCTTAGTTACATTTATTAAAAACCCCTGATTTATATTTAAGATTTTAAAAGCATTAGAAATGATGTAAGATAAGTTTGAAACATGAAACGTTTTCCAAATTGGTATGGGCTGAACAAAAGGTAACAATTCGTCACCTTTTGCCAGGTGAAAAAATTGTTTCGTGTCGTCATCGAGAACGCACACAGAAGCAAACAGTAATAAAACAAGCGTGGAGCAGGGGGAAACCTTATTTATTAACCTTTCTACCCCTGGGTTTGCTCTAAATGGTGGACCGAGGAAGAAGGGTGATTTATTAGGTTTTTCCCAGAGT
>JAGWEN010000406.1:0-100217 GCA_018703685.1 Orius laevigatus | reverse complement strand
TTTCCAAAATCTCGTTACAACTGAATTCCAGTAAATTCAAGATTTTACTGGAATTCTCGAATTCCGTGCCTAACGTTAACTGGAATTGTGGAACTTCCAACCATTCAACGGTGAATTCCATACCTTTAACTGGAACTGTGAATTCTACATCTTGTCAACTGCGAATTCAATCTTGACTGACTGTGAATTCACGTTTCAACGCTCGTTTCCCTTACCTTTGATACTCCCTTGTGAATACTGAAGCACATACCTCGATTACTGTAATGGAGCGACTCAACGTATTCTGTCTTTAATTTCGTAAGGAAATTGTGAACTGGAACTTGTCGACGATTTAATGCCGATCCCAAAAACGTGCCACATGACTGTCAAGTTGGGCACTGATCTTGATACAAATCGGAATTTGAATATGGCCAATATGTCACACATATTTGGAAAATTAAAATCGTAGAAGAAATAATCTCGACACTCTTATCAGAATACGAGAAAGTACAACTGTAATGTGTAAACAGACTAAAGGTTACGAAATCTTAGTTGTGACCGTCATTAATGTAATTTTCGGGTTAACAAAGTTGGGCTTTTTATAGGTTTTATTTCATAAGCTTTATTTATGTTTTTGAGTGACTTTTCGCATAAAAACTAATGTTCAGAAGTTATGAGGCAAAAACTGAAAATATAAATCCGAAAATCTTGACGTTTTTTGCACTGCTTGGAGGGTTTGAATCAGCAACTTAGTTCACTGCTCAAAAATGCCCAAAACATCGAAAATTTAATATAAAATATTAAAAACCAAAACAATAAAATGACGTCTTTGTACAGACCTATGGAGTGGGGATTATGAAATCCGCAATAGCTCGCACATCCCTGTGATGGATTTCCCGCATCCAATAATGCTCAATAATTATATATTTTGGTTACATCATCACACTAAGATTACATCAGTAATCAATTACATAAGTGGTGTTTTGTGTGACTCATTATGGTGATAAGTTCCAGGTAGCCGGCCTGGTACAGCCGTGATGACCCTCCCATGGATGGCCCCTCCATGAGTTCGATGTGTTGGCAACACTGAGCTGGATTTTGCTGGTGATACTCTGATAGCAACCTACGATTAACCGTTCTCCATCCAACGGTGTTTTTTAGCATACTTCAGATTTGGTTGTTTGGTCTAAATCAAAATATTTGTGTTTTTTCCACGAGAGAACTTCAAGACAGTAGTGAAATTAAGGCCGCACTGCTTCCAAATTTTCTCTTCAGAGAACTGACTCTCTAATGTGCATGTTCGCTGCTTTGACAGATATGCCGACCTGTGCTTTATTAGAACTAGCCGTTGGCTTGTCAGATTTGAACGTTTTAGGATGCCTGCTGTGAGAAGTCCTCACGCGGGGAATTTCGTTTGAAGCTATTACGGCGCAGGCAACATTGTCGGCGGATTGTAAATTCGGTCCCTACTACTCTCGCAGGATATGTCCTCATCGCTCTTCGTGGGACGGCACGTCTCCCTTACGAATCCATTCTAACAACGGATACGTGCCAAGATATAGCCCACGGACGATATACAGTTTTGGACGTCAAGCTTCCTAGGTAACGACAATATATAAGATACTTCTCTAATATCTCAGTTTTAGGAAGCCCATCATTGTTCAGTGCAGGGAGGGCTGGATTGGATAACATGTTGAAATACATGCTTCATGATCTGAATGTTGGAAAATGTACGTTCACAAGACGTTGAAACATGAAAGACGGCTCTCTTATATGGAAATTCTTCGATTCTTTTTTAAAGTACATAACTGTATTTTCAGTAATCATAGTCACAATATTGTAGTGATATTTAATGATTTGTTCTAGACAGAGCCTTATCTATGTGTGAAGCAGAATGTGATGGTTACACATAGCTATGATCTAGGAACGGTTGTCTATGCTCAAAATAAAGAATCAATCTATTTAATCAGTGAATCATCATACGAAAAACCAACACCAAAACAAAGTAAATCATCTCCGTTACTCTTCGCTATGATGATTTGAATGATTGTTGATAGAATTAGGTTTTTTAGATGATGCATGTAAACACCCAGTCTCATAGCTATGACATGATGGTATTTTTTACTGATGTTACGATGACTGGATGTTATACACAGAGATCATTCTATCAATCATGTTCAAACCATCAACAAAATGATGCGATGAATAGATGGTTATAGGAGAATGATAGTTGATTTATCTTTGTTTTGATGGTCTTTTCGTTGATGATTTCACTGATCAACCTAAAATACAGAATCAATAATCAGTGAAAACATCAACAAAAAAGCAGACAAAACAGAACTCCATCATTCGTGTCCTAATCTCATCATTCATCATTCGTTGCATGGAGTTTGTTGTTAAAAATGCAACATACAAGATGCGGACATTGTGTGAGTGCTGGTTGATTGATTCGTTATTTTTGCAATAAACCCAGACCTCTATCCATTATTGATTGTTACATGGTTGATTGACTGTTGTTGGTTCATGATTGATTGCTGATGGTTCATGATTAGAGACCGGATGTTATGCCGACATAAAGAATCAATCTATCAATCAATCAAATCATCAACAAATTGATGAATGATGGTAAAGGGGAATGTATGATTTCTATTGTTTTGATGGTTTTTCGTTGATGATTTCACTGATTACAGAATTGATTCTTATTTGCATAAACATCACTGAGTCTCTATTCATGAACATTGGTGTTTTAATGGTTGCATGATTCAGGCGTCATCCATGAGTGGTTATAGTGGTCATACTGATTAGACTCGGCATGTTTCAAGCAAATAAAGAATCAATAATCAGTGAAATCATCACAAAAACACCTTCAACACAAAGAAATCAATCATCCTCCTTAACCACCATTCATCAATATCGTGATGATTTGAATGATTGATAGGAATTGATTCTTTATTTTGCATAACATTGGGTCCTTCTATTATTAGAACTGGATTTATATCAAAATTGTTTTTTTTTGGTTTGTGGTGTTGTTGGTGTTGTTTTTTGTTTTGTTTTTGTTGTGTTTGTGTTGTGTTGTTTGTTTTGTTGGTTTTTGTGTTGTGTTTTTGGTGGTGTTTTTTTGGTGGTTGTGGTTTTGTTGTGTGTTTTGTGTTTTGTTTTGTTTTTTTTTTTTTGTTGTGTGTGTGTTGTGTTGTTGTTGTGTTTTGTTTGGGTGTTTTTTGGTGGTTTTTTGGTTTGTTTTGGTTGGTGGTGTTGTTGGTGTTGTTTTTTTTTTGTTTTGGTTTTGTTTGTTTGTGTTGTTGTTTTTTGGTTTTTTGCATATAAATCCAGCCTTCTATCCATTATTTGTTTTCATGTTGATTGACTGTTGTTGGTTTCATGATTGATTGCTGAGTTGTTGTTCATTATGATGATTAGAGACCGGATGTTTTTTGCAAAATAAACGAATCAATTCGATCAATCATTCAAATCATCAACAACTTAATGAAGATGGTTAAGGAGAATGATTGATTTCCTTTGCTTTTTTGATGGTTTTCGTTGATGATTTTACTGATTAAAAGAATGATTCTTTATTTTAGCATAAACATACCGGTCTCTACTGATGATTAGAGCATGGCTGTTTATGACAAATAAAGAATCACTAATTAGTCAAATCATCACGAAAAACATCAAATACACAACGAAATCAATCATTCTCCTAAACCATCATCATCACATCGTTGATGATTTGCACTGATTGATAGAATTGATTCTTTATTTGCAGTCTAAACCTCCAGCCTCTATCCATATTGATTGTACTGGTGTTGATGTCTGTTGTTGGTTCATGATGATTGTGAATGGTTCTGATGGTGACGTTTGATGCGTTTGTTTAGGATGTACAGAGTCCAAATACTGTGAATCCCTCAATTCTATAACACGATCCGATTTTTCAGAAGACCATAATCGATGAGTCATACGAATGCCATAAAAAGTCAGTCAGATGTTCGCACGAGCATGGTTGCGTATTAACGGAAGGTGGGCAAGCGACTACGTCAAATGTAGGGATCGCACGAAGTGGACGTTGCACTGGAAATTTCCTTCAGCCAAACAAAGTCAGAAACAATCATTATTAATTTGTGGTTATTTGTATAATTTTAGGTATATCTAATGGACTTTGCGGAAATTCGTGCGTCGGAACACAAGCGGAAAGAAGGGTTATGGTTTGGGATATAGCGCAACTTGGTGATGTCCTTCAAAGGAGAGAGTCAAGCCTAAAGTATACAAACTCGCTGTATTCGCTGCTTTCCGAAAATAGACACGGTAACGAGTCGACAAAAACACTTTAGTAATAATGCGAAACAATCATTTGCCGCTCGTAGTCTTAACTCCTCCTACAAACGAAAGATTTTGTTTATAATCTCCTTGTATTTAACAATTTAGAGAAAGAATCCTCTTTGTTGGTCGATCGTTGTTCCATCGGTTTCTGTATCCCAAAGGCGTGTAGACATCTCTCGGTCTAATTATATCTTTCTGTAGTATTTCTCTCTGTATAGCGAAGTTGTGCCTAATGCGAGGCGAAAACATTGGCATAGGAGTAAGAAAGTTCTGTAGTAAGTCTCTCGAATAGCGAAATCGTGGCAGTGTTCGAGGCGCCATAAGATCGAGAGTAGAATGAACACTTGTAAATCATAAAGCGTGCGACTGATACCCTATCTTGCGCATCGCCTTTCTGCACTTTCTCCCTTTGTTGTGCTGCTGAAATCAATAGATAAAATGTATAAGTTGTAATGGATCATATTTTTCCACTATTAGCTTACTCTATCATGGATCGGACAGATGGAGACTTAATTATTTGTTTCAGAAAACTCTTATCATCTTCTAAAAATCTAATTGTCTTAGTTAAGAGCAATAGAGAGAGATCACGTGACACACCAAGAATGAGCATGTGAGCTTTAGAAATCCAACAAACTACGATTTTTTATTTTAAAACATATGTTTACTTTTGGATATTTCTTCTTGATCCAGGGTTACCAACTCAATAGGTAAATGTTTTAGCTGATTACAATTGGTGCAACAGAGGCTCTGGGCGTAGAGACCAAGGGGCGGTACTGCCCGCAGCGCAGCGAGAAGCAGTGCCCCACAATCTATGTAGCGCCAACATCAGATAGCCCGCACAACACCACACATGACACATCCCTTACGCTCCCAACCCCACACACAGCCAAGTCTCCCATCGTCAGCTTAGAGAACTAGCAGAGTAACCAGGACCACAAGATCCAGAAGCAAGCGCAGCAAGAAGAGAACCACAAACGCTCGACAAGGAGATTTGATAAGCCCAGCCCTAATTTTACGTACAGAGACCCAGCCCCAAGCCAGATGACATTTGAAGAAGACCCAGACTTTAGCACCAAGCACACACCCAGCCCAAGACCAGATCAAGCAGAGAAGACTAACGCCCCAGGCAGGCCCCAAGCAGATCACCTCGTAGATAGCCCCAAGACAAGATAGTTACACCCCACAACCACCCCACAAAAAGACCCAAAGCACATTTTTGAACGACCCCAGAAGCTTTTCAAGTATAGCACAGATACCTACAGCAGAAAGCAGAACATTGCCAGGCACGAACCCCAGGACTCCTGACGAGCGCCCGACAACCACCTCAGCAACATTTAGAAGAAGCTCAAGTCGCGAGGCAGAGCACAGAGTTTCAAGAAAACAGAAGACACAGCTACAGCATACAGCATTTCAGACGCAATTTTCGTCCAAAAACCACAAAATCCACATTGTAAAGCTATGGTTAAAAACCCCGCCACCCTCGAAATCAGCATGTGTGATGATTGCCGTAATTTTCGGCAAAAAACCTCAAAATCAACTTTATAATGGCAATGTTTTTGTCAAAACGCTCAAAATCATGGCTCTAGAAAAAGAGCAATGTTTGACAATCTCAAATCAACGTTTCAGTGCAATTTCTTTGTCAAAACCATCAAAATCACATTTTACCCCATTTCTCACAAAATCTCAAGTTAACATCAAACTTAGCTGTGAGGTTTTAATTGTTTAAAAGGGGGGCGCACTGTGAAAGAAGTTGCTAATCTCTTTTTGGTGTAATATATTAATTTCTAAAGCCAATTTTCCTGTAAAAATTTTCTGCTCCCCTTAACTGAAACACCCTCCCAGACGCGCTAAAGGTCCCGAGTCTGCTCATGGTAGAGACCTATATATTCGTGATCAGGTGTTCTAAGGATCTACAATATGTGTAGCGGAATGTGTGTTTTTACCAGAAAAAATGCGTCATTGCGCCACATTCAGACAAGAGGATTTGACTCCAATATTCTAAACAAGAACAAGATATCATCTTCGTTTTTGTCCAATTTTCAGTATTTTGGCTTTATGGTTCTGATTTCAGGGCTACCGTTCTAAGCAGCATGAAGGACGAGTCGCAGTCGATATCTGACGCGAAACCTGAAATTGAAAGGAAAAAATATGCATTAAATGCCACAGAATAAAGAAGAGGTCGTCGAAAAAATTTTCCTCCGTCATTACAGTCGATAACGTAATGTCCTCATCAATTTTATATTTCGTAACTGAGAAATTTACAGATTTCACCAGGATCACACACTTTGCGACTGTGGCTCTGACGGCTAGGTCAACATTTGGGACGGTATTTCAACAAGCAAAGTTATGCCAGTTTCACCGCTATCCTACTTCCATTACATCCACTTTGCTTCAGATCACGACGGTATGAAAGCATCAAGTTGCCATTTATAAAATTTTGCTTGTTTTAGGCGGTGTTTTGGCTATCGGGATGCTCTTACGTAAGTTCAAGATACTGTACCTGATGTATACCTGACACGCAACGTTTACAGGTCGATATGTCACTGATCAGGAAACGAACCGAAATAATTTTATTGCATATATTTATTTTAACTATTTTTAAATGCATGTTGTACTCATGGTCAATTTTAGTTTACGTGTCCATAAAATATTAAACGTAAGTTTCTTTATGCCAGGTTTGTCTATATTTTGTATGTGGTGAGGTCTAGCCATAAAGTCTGAGGAGCACAGGGCGGACTGGCCGGGCGGCGGGTGGTGTGAGACAGAACCCACCGCGCGCTCACCGAGAATACATAGAGGCACAGAGGGGTCATCGTATAAGCGTTATCATTTGCTCAGTGGCTCCCAACCGTAGGAGTGCGGCGTGAAGTCTGTCCAGGGGTGTGGTTGTGAAAGCTCAGATTTTCTGTGTGTGCAAATATCCCCACAATCGTGAAAGAACGCAAATCAAACGTATTTTTGTAAAGTCCTAATTTTCGTCAAAAGAAACCGCGCAAACTCAACATTATGAAGCCTTAATTATTGCGTCTAAAAACCTCAACATCGACATTTAAAAGCCTAATTTGGACAATCAAACATCGAAATCGACAGCAAATTTTCGTCAAAAACTCAAACTCAACCTTTGTAAGGCCTAATTTTCGTGAAAACCTTAAAATGAACATTTGTAAGCCCCAATTTTTGGGTTAAAAAAAACACTTGGAAATCATAATTTATATCCTAATTTTAGTACATAAAACAATCAAAATCAACATTTCAAAAGGCAAATTTTTGATAAAAAACCTCAAAACATCAACCATTTTTAAAGCCTTATCTTCGTCCAAAAACCTCAAAATAAAACATTATAAAGCATATTTTCGTGAAAAACCTCGAAAAAAAAAAACAAATCAACATTTTAAAAAGCCAAATTTTCGCAAAACCTCAAAATCAAATTTATGAGGCCTAATTTTCGTCAAAAAACTCATTTCAAAATTTATAAAGCCAAATTTTCGTTAAGAACCTCATAACCACATTTATAAGCCTACTTTTCGTCAAAAAACCTCAAAATCAACTTTAAATTGGCAATTTTCAGTCAAAAACCTCCAAATCATGGTTATAAGAGCAAATTTTTTTTTACTGTGAAAAAGTTTGGGAACCTGTTTTTCCTGAATATATTTTTCTAAGAGCCAATTGACATTAAAATTTTCTGCCCTCCCCCCCCCCCCACCGGGCGCCCCCTTAACTAAAAACCCACCCACATCCTAAGGTCCCAGTCCGCCCCTGTCTGGAGCTACCCTGACAATAACTTCCTTAATCTTTCACTACTATGGGCTGGCTGCATTCTTCTGCACGTTACCAAGGTAATATTCTCAAGAGCAATTGGTTTAATTTTGGTGAATATTGGAAAAATCGACATCTTGATAGCCAATTATTCGTCAAAAACCTCAAAATCTACATTTTAACACTCAAATTGTCTCAAAACATCAAAATCAAAGTTTTGAGATCCAAATTGTGGTCTTAATCAACGTTTTAAGAGCCAATTTTTCATCAAAATCAACGTTTTAAGAGCCAATTTTTCATCAAAATAAACGTTTAAAGAGGCAATTTTTCATCAAAATAAACGTTTTAAGAGCCAATTTTTCATCAAAATAAACGTTTTAAGAGCCATTTTTCATCAAAAACCTCGAAATAAACGTTTTAAGTGCCAATTTTTCATCAAAAACCTTAAATTAAACGTTTTAAGAGACAGTTTTTCATCAAAAACCTCAAAATCAACATTCTAATGCTATAAGTCGTCAAAAACCCTCAAAACTAAGGTTTTAAGAGTCAATTTTTCGTCAAAAAAACTCAAAATCAACGTATTAAGAGCCAATTTTTCATCGAAACCTCAAAATCATGGTTTTAAGATCCTATTTTTGTCAAAAACTTCAAAATTAAGTCCCTCTTTGGTCCAAGATCAGGAAAATTCATGAAGGAATTCCGAAGTATAATGTTATCACCTCGTTATCAGTACAACGGTTCTGTTATCAGAGCACGTGATAATGTTATCGGCTGTTTATAACTTAAATCGAACGTTGCTAAGTTTCTACCGTTTTGCAAAACTCCAAAAATAAAAAAATGTTAAACGTATCTAACGTTACGTTGTCCAATTTGGAAGCTTCAGACTATATCGTGCCCTTTAAAATGGGTTACGTTCAAGTAGGTATTTGTAGTATTAGCTTTGAGGTATTAGTAGCTGTTTTCAAGGTCGGATGGTTAAAATTTATCAGCCTGGGATATTCTAGTATCCATAAAGGATCAAAATCCAAGCTAAAAAGGGACCCTCGTACCCAAAAAGTCTAAAATCAAGCTGAAAAGGTCCCCTCGTGCCCAATAAGATCAAAAACCAAGCTTAAAAGGGCCCCTAGTGTCCAAAAAGGATAAAAATCCAAGCTAAAAAGGGCCCCTCGTGCTCAAAAAGATCTAAAATCAAGCTTAAAAGGGCCCCTAGTGTCCAAAAAGGATCAAAATTCAAGCTAAAAAGGGCCCCTCGTGCTCAAAAAGATCTAAAATCAAGCTTAAAAGGGCCCCTAGTGTCCAAAAAGGATCAAAATTCAAGCTAAAAAGGGCCCCTCGTGCTCAAAAAGATCTAAAATCAAGCTTAAAAGGGCCCCTCGTGCTCAAAAAGATCTAAAATCAAGCTTAAAAGGGCCCCTAGTGTCCAAAAAGGATCAAAATTCAAGCTAAAAAGGGCCCCTCGTGCTCAAAAAGATCTAAAATCAAGCTTAAAGGCCCCTCGTGCTCAAAAAGATCTAAAATCAAGCTTAAAAGGGCCCCTAGTGTCCAAAAAGGATCAAAATTCAAGCTAAAAAGGGCCCCTCGTGCTCAAAAAGATCTAAAATCAAGCTTAAAAGGGCCCCTAGTGTCCAAAAAGGATCAAAATTCAAGCTAAAAAGGGCCCCTCGTGCTCAAAAAGATCTAAAATCAAGCTTAAAAGGGCCCCTCGTGCTCAAAAAGATCTAAAATCAAGCTTAAAAGGGCCCCTAGTGTCCAAAAAGGATCAAAATTCAAGCTAAAAAGGGCCCCTCGTGCTCAAAAAGATCTAAAATCAAGCTTAAAAGGGCCCCTCGTGCTCAAAAAGATCTAAAATCAAGCTTAAAAGGGCCCCTCGTGCTCAAAAAGATCTAAAATCAAGCTTAAAAGGGCCCCTAGTGTCCAAAAAGGATCAAAATTCAAGCTAAAAAGGGCCCCTCGTGCTCAAAAAGATCTAAAATCAAGCTTAAAAGGGCCCCTAGTGTCCAAAAAGGATCAAAATTCAAGCTAAAAAGGGCCCCTCGTGCTCAAAAAGATCTAAAATCAAGCTTAAAAGGGCCCCTCGTGCTCAAAAAGATCTAAAATCAAGCTTAAAAGGGCCCCTAGTGTCCAAAAAGGATCAAAATTCAAGCTAAAAAGGGCCCCTCGTGCTCAAAAAGATCTAAAATCAAGCTTAAAAGGGCCCCTCGTGCTCAAAAAGATCTAAAATCAAGCTTAAAAGGGCCCCTAGTGTCCAAAAAGGATCAAAATTCAAGCTAAAAAGGGCCCCTCGTGCTCAAAAAGATCTAAAATCAAGCTTAAAAGGGCCCCTCGTGCTCAAAAAGATCTAAAATCAAGCTTAAAAGGGCCCCTAGTGTCCAAAAAGGATCAAAATTCAAGCTAAAAAGGGCCCCTCGTGCTCAAAAAGATCTAAAATCAAGCTTAAAAGGGCCCCTAGTGTCCAAAAAGGATCAAAATTCAAGCTAAAAAGGGCCCCTCGTGCTCAAAAAGATCTAAAATCAAGCTTAAAAGGGCCCCTCGTGCTCAAAAAGATCTAAAATCAAGCTTAAAAGGGCCCCTGGTGTCAAAAAGGATCAGAATTTAAGCTAAAAAGGGCCCCTCGTGCTCAAAAAGATCTAAAATCAAGCTTAAAAGGGCCCCTCGTGCTCAAAAAGATCTAAAATCAAGCTTAAAAGGGCCCCTAGTGTCCAAAAAGGATCAAAATTCAAGCTAAAAAGGGCCCCTCGTGCTCAAAAAGATCTAAAATCAAGCTTAAAAGGGCCCCTCGTGCTCAAAAAGATCTAAAATCAAGCTTAAAAGGGCCCCTAGTGTCCAAAAAGGATCAAAATTCAAGCTAAAAAGGGCCCCTCGTGCTCAAAAAGATCTAAAATCAAGGTTAAAAAGGCCCCTAGTGTCCAAAAAGGATCAAAATTCAAGCTAAAAAGGGCCCCTCGTGCTCAAAAAGATCTAAAATCAAGCTTAAAAGGGCCCCTCGTGCTCAAAAAGATCTAAAATCAAGCTTAAAAGGGCCCCTAGTGTCCAAAAAGGATCAAAATTCAAGCTAAAAAGGGCCCCTCGTGCTCAAAAAGATCTAAAATCAAGGTTAAAAAGGCCCCTAGTGTCCAAAAAGGATCAAAATTCAAGCTAAAAAGGGCCCCTCGTGCTCAAAAAGATCTAAAATCAAGGTTAAAAAGGGCCCTAGTGTCCAAAAAGGATCAAAATTCAAGCTAAAAAGGGCCCCTCGTGCTCAAAAAGATCTAAAATCAAGCTTAAAAGGGCCCCTAGTGTCCAAAAAGGATCAAAATCCAAGCTTAAAAGGGCCCCCCGTGCTCAAAAAGATCTAAAATCAAGCTAAAAAGGGCCCCCAGTATCCATAAAAGGATCAAAATCCAATCTAAAAAGGGCCCCTCGTGCCCAATAAGATCAAAAACCAAGCTTTAAAGGACCCCTAGTGTCCAAAAAGGATCAAAATCGAAGCTCAAAAGGGCCCCTCGTGCTCAATAAGATCTAAAATCAAGCTAAAAAGGGCCCTCAGTGTCCAAAAAGGATCAAAATCTAAGCTAAAAATGGCCCTATTTGTTGATGGCCCTGCACCATCCTGATCTCCTGGTGGGCCTATCCGACCTTGAGTGTCTTCATTAGTAAATTTTCATTTCGATTTTTCAGGCAGACGTTCCAAAAACATGGGACCTCATTCAGTCGCATCACAGGTAAAATTTTAAATTAAACAGGGAGCTATATCTCACCTTCCTGTAGCCCGATCGTCTTGAAATTTTCAGGACTTCCTACTATCTTATTAAGGAATATCTTTATTAAATTTTAAGTCGTTCAGTCCACTGGACGCTGAAATTTTCCAGATTTGATGGTTAGCTTGTCAAAAGAAGCAAAAATACGATTTTCTTTTATCTTTCAGTGTGGTTATCATCCTTTACAATAAAACACAAAACTCTTTGATATGTGTGAAGCAATTTAGGCCAGGTATATTCCTTTCAAATATATTTTTCAATTTATTGATTTCTCTTCCAGCTGTATACTTCAATAGTGTCCCCATTGAGGAAAGAAAGACCAAAATATGCACCGAAAAATACCCGCCTAGACTTGGTGTCACTTTGGAATTTTGTGCTGGAATTATCGACAAAGATAAAAGTTTGGTTGAAATCGCAGTAGAAGAAGTGTTGGAAGAGTGTGGTTATCGAATAACCCAAAATGATATAACAAAAGTCAAATCCTACAGGTATGCTATCAAGAAAATATCTTTTTGATGGAATAGTCCAGTCAATCTACTCCCAAAAAGGGCAAATGAAAAAAAAAATTTTTTTGTCGCCTCATAGCTCAGATACGTTTGGTCCTACAAAAAATTTATTTAGTTAAAAATTGTAGGAAATTTAAAAATCTTTAATTTTGTGCTTATAATCTTTTCGCCTACGACCTACGGTTTTCGAGATATTGCGGAAAAACCGAGAAAAAAAAAAATTCCCAGGCGTAGATTGACTGCACTAGGAAGACTTGTCTTAAACATTCTTTTTTATTAGGAATGCTGTTGGTGTCGCAGGAGACTTATCAACTTTATTTTATGCTGAAGTCACCGATGATATGAAAGTTTCCGAAGGTATGCTTGCTTAAATGCCATCAAATGCTAATTTCATTTTCAGGTGGTGGCATAGAAAACGAATTAATCGAGGTTTTCCATCTTCCTTTGGATGAAGCAAAAAAGATTTTGACTGACGAAAAAACAAGTTCAGAATACAACGTATCAGGCGAATTCTTGTTCGGCCTCATGTGGTTTTTGAATAAAATGAAAAAAATCGATTAGAAACTCCAATTTTCCGGAAATCCTGATGTTCATGAGACAATAAAACGAGTTTTAGAAATTTATTATAAATTTACAATATTTTACAAAATGCAATAATTTTTTTTCTCACAGCGAGAATCAACCGTCCAAGAAATTTCCTTCATTTTCTTTATTCGACTTTTTCTTCAGGGTCGCAACATGTTTGGCGATCGCTCCTCTTCCTTTGCCCGAATAGATGATTGTCGTGTCTAATTTGGTGACGGGAGGCAATTTTTTCGATTCAGATGGACTTTCATTGTTTTTGTTTTCATTTTCTGCCATCAGAGGGTCTTTTTCTAAAATAGTTTCTTTATCCGATAGAAAATCTTGACTAGGTTGTATTTCTTCTTTGATTGATGTTTTAGTCTTCTTTTTGTCATCATAAGGCACATCACGTGTTTTATTAGCTTCAGAAGGTCCATTTCGTTCGCTTTTTTCAAAAGAGTCGAATTTTTCCTGGTCTGGAGTTATCACAGTTGTCTTTGCTGTTTTTTCCACTTTTTCTGTTTTGTTTGAGCGATTTTCAGGTCCAATTTTTTCATTTAAAATGGTTTTTTGTTCTTCAATGGTAGAAAGGACAGAAAAGGGAGCTTCCTCTTTTTGGATTTTTGACTCCTTTAAGAAATTCTTTTCATCAGTTTCTTTTTGTTTCAATGGTGCTTCGGTTACTTTTAATTTCTTTTTCTGTACATGATTGTCTTTTTTGTTAAAATCAATATTTTGACTTAAAAATTCTTCAGATTCTTCGCTTTGTTTTTTGGCCACAACTTTTTTCAATTTTGAAGCATTGTCCTCTTTATCGTTCTCTGGTTCATTTAATTGTTTTTTAACGTTAATTTTATTAATTTTTGAAAGCTTGGAGTGTTCGTCATTTAAGATTTTTAGGTCGCTTTCCGGTTCTGCGGCAAAGTTAGGGTGCTTTTTGGCGATTACTTTGTTCACTTGTATTTTTGGAGGATTTTCGGAATCGTTTTCTGCATCTTGAGCGAAATCTACGATATCTGAAAGAAAACTCTCCTCGACAAACTTTTGTTTTTTCGGGATCATTTTGTTTTGGATTTTCAACGATTTATCAGGTTTTCTGTCAAGTTCTGCGTTTCTCTTTTTGGAATCAAGCTCGCTTTTGTTTATTTTCGACTCTTCTGTTTCTTCTTCTAGTTCGACTATTGGACTTTGATCCTTTATGGGGGGCACGAAATCTTCCTGCTTAAGAATAAATATCATAGGTTTAGTCTTAAATTTGATAGGAGGGAAAGAGTTGTAGTTAAATGCAACATGGGAAAACCCTTCGATGACTTCAAGGACGGTATGTGTGTTTGAAAAGGGTTTCAAATTTTTAGAATATTTGCTTTTCGCCTCCAGCAGCAAGTGTGAAAACATGGAGATGTCTTTTTCTAAATTAATGTTTTCTGTTTTATTGTACCTAAAAAAAAAGAGGGGTATTAATGGTTTAAAACTCTAAATATCTTACACCCAGTGGTCATGTAGTTGAGTGAATCTTGACACTCCAGTTTGTGCAGCCATATTATCAATGTAAACATGAACGTAGTCTTCTTTCGGAATAAGATTGTGGAGTTTGCTGATCGCTATGCCTCCTGGGTAATTTTCTTTGGCTACGCTCAACAATGTCGCTGATATGATGGCGTTGACGGCGACTTGGGCGACGACCGCGATGCAGAGGAGCCGTCGTAGAAACGATTTGTTCCCCCCTATCCAACTGAAATTAGAAGATGTTTTAAAAAAGCATCTAAGTTGTGAAATCACAATAAGCTAAGTTCTCAATTCACAGTCCAGTTAAAGTTGTGAATTCACTGTCCAGTTAAATTTGTAAATTCTCTGTCCAGTTAAATCAGAGGTTCCTAAACTTTTTCTCAGTGCGCCACCCTTTTGAACAAATGAAAACCATTGCGCCCCCCCCCCCCAACAAAAAATGTTCTGAAACTTTGAGGTTTTTGAAGGAAATTTGGGTTTTAAAATGTTGAGTTTGAGGTTTTCTACAAAAGAAGTCGCACTTAAAACGTTGATTTTGAGATGTTTTGACAAAAAAAGGCTCTTATAACCATGATTTGGAGGTATTTGACGAAAAATTTTGAAGTTGATTTTGAGGTTTTTGGACGAAAAATTGTCAATTTAAAGTTGATTTTGAGGTTTTTGGACGAAAAATAGGTTTCATGAGTGTTGATTTTGAGGTTTTTGGACGAAAAATAGGTTTCATGAGTGTTGATTTCGAGGTTTTTTGACCAAAATTGGGCTGTAAAACCGTTAATTTTGAGGTTTTTGACAAAAACTAGGCTTTTTAAATGTTGATTTCGAGGTTTTTTGACGAAAATTTGGCTTTTTAAATGTTGATTTCGAGGTTTTTGGACGAAAATTTGGCTTCATAAATGTTGTTTTCGAGGTTTTTGGACGAAAATTTGGCTTCATAAATGTTGTTTTCGAGGTTTTTAATGACGAAAATTAGGCATCATAAATGTTGACTTTGAGGTTTTTCACTTAAATTTGGCTTTACAAATGTTGATTTTGAGGTTTTTCACGAAAATTTGGCTTTATAAATGTTGATTTTGAGATTTTTTACGAAAATTGGGCTGTACAAGTGTTGATTTTGAGGTTTTTGACAAAAATTAGGCTTTAAAAATGTTGATTTTAAGTTTTTTCACGAAAATTTGGCTTTATAAATGTTGATTTTGAGGTTTTTCACGAAAATTGGGCTGTACAAATGTTTATTTTGAGGTTTTTGACAAAAATTAGGCTTTTTAAATTTGATTTCGAGGTTTTTGGACAAAAATTAGGCTTTTCAAATGTTGATTTCGAGGTTTTTTTTAACCAAAATTGGGCTTTACAAATGTTGATTTTGAGGTTTTTGACGAAAATTTGGCTTTTTAATGTTGATTTCGAGGTTTTTGGACAAAAATTGGGCTTCATAAATGTTGATTTCGAGGTTTTTGGACGAAAATTAGGCTTCATAAATGTTGATTTCGAGGTTTTTTTTTTTTTTTACCAAAATTGGCTTTTTGAATGTAGATTTAGAGGGTTTTTTAAAACGAAAATTAGGCTCTTCATAAATGTTGATTTTGAGGTTTTTCACGAATTTTTGGGGATATTTGCCACAAAAAAAATCTTGAGCTCCCCCCCCCCCCCCTCCTGGGGACAGCTTACGCCCCCCAGTTTGGAAACCACTGAGTAAAACGTACGTATGTATTCGCTGTCCGGTTAAATGTGTGAATAAGCCGTCCTGTTCTGTTAACTGTCAGAAATAGCTGAGTTAAAGTGGTGAATTCACGTCCACCTAAGGTGCGAATTCACCAAATTAATCCACTAAAATGGACCATTGGCAACCCCGATTAAAACAACCCAACTTACAATCTGTGAGACGCATACGCCGCAGAAAGGTTGAGCAACGGAAACGTGTATATTATGAACCTTAGCTCTTTATGAGGTAGAAAAGAAAAGGCCACGATGTACGCCAAAGGAGGGATCAAAATAAATCTTATTCGTTTATCAATCAATCCAATCGGCACAAGAAAAAGACTAGTACCCAAAGCTCTGGGAAGCGCCGAATAGAAGTACCATAAAAACGGCGACGTCTGTTTCTCATTAAGGATCATACTAGCTCATCTTTAAAATAAAAATTTCACTAAAAAAGGATACACCCCAATCAGAGCTCTTGTTTAGGATTGAATTAAACCAAAAAACTTCTCCTTCAGGCCACAATAATCGATCCCAAAAGACCGAATCGACTCCAATAGTACAAAGAAGAGAAACGAGCGATGCCGCCACTCCAATTTTGATCACTCTACAAACAATTTAAGTTAAAATGCAAAAAACGACAAAAAATTTTACCTCAAAAGAGAAATTTTATAGAAAAATACTTCCATAAGTAAAATACCTCCTAAGAGCAAAGCAAGCTCAAACCTAAATATAATCACTGAAATCGCTGACAAAATGATAAGAGCGAAATGGTTTTGTTTGAGCCAAAATGCATACGCCAATAATACTAAAAAAAAAAATTAAACAAAATCCATCAAAATGAATACCAACCGAATGGTAGAACCATGATATTTGGCAATGGGCGGCTTGAATAAAAGAGAAAATGGAATTGAGATCCGGTAATAATGACTAGCCATTTGGAGACGCTTGGGCCGAATTCTTTTTCGACGGCTTTTTTATAAACGTTAAATGAAAAAATAACACACGAAGAGAGAGCGATTCGAACTAAAAATTAAAATATTTAAATGCTCATAAATAGGAGTAAAATTCTTACCAAGACATTGACTAAGAAACTTGTTGAAGTCGCTGAGATTGAGAATTTCGAAGATCAAATAAATAGGAGAGACTAAGAAGGTCAGAAGCAATGGACCAATAAACGTTCGAGGTACCACACCAGGAAATTCATGGTGGTCGTACTGAAAAACAAATAGGTGCATAAATCAACAAAATTTTTATGGAAAAGCACTAGCGCAACATATTTTCAAACATTTGACCCCAAAATCATTACCCATGTCAAGACTGAGAAACCGTTTTTCTATGTTAAATAACTCAGCTCCCTGTGGAATGATCGACTTGAAATTTGGCAGAAACCTCCTCAAAGATTAGAAGAGAAATCCCTTAAAATTTCAAGTCGATCGGTCCATAGGGAGATGAGAAAACAGTAAATTTGACCCCCAAATCATTACCCATGTCAGACTGAGAAACCGTTTTTCTCAGCTCCCTGTGGAATGATCGACTTGAAATTTGGCAGAAACCTCCTCAAATATTAGAAGAAAAAGCCCTTAAAATTTCAAGTCGATCGGTCCATAGGAAGATCAGAAATCGGTAAATTTGACCCCAAAATCATTACCCATGTCAGAGAAACCGTTTTTCTCAGCTCCCTGAGGAATGATCGACTTGAAATTTGGCAGAAACCTCCTCAAATATTAGAAGAAAAAGCCCTTAAAATTTCAAGTCGATCGGTACATAGGGAGATGAGAAAACAGTAAATTTGACCCCACATCATTACCCATGTCAGACTGAGAAACCGTTTTTCAATGTTAAATAACTCAGCTCCCTGTGGAATGATCGACTTGAAATTGGGCAGAAACCTCCTCAAATATTAGAAGAAAAATCCCTTAAAATTTCAAGTCGATCGGTCCATAGGGAGATGAGAAAACAGTAAATTTGACCCCAAAATCATTACCCATGTCAGACTGAGAAACCGTTTTTCTCAGCTCCCTGTGGAATGATCGACTTGAAATTTGGCAGAAACCTCCTCAAATATTAGAAGAAAAAGCCCTTAAAATTTCAAGTCGATCGGTCCATAGGAAGATCACAAATCGGTAAATTTGACCCCAAAATCATTACCCATGTCAGAGAAACCGTTTTTCTCAGCTCCCTGAGGAATGATCGACTTGAAATTTGGCAGAAACCTCCTCAAATATTAGAAGAAAAAGCCCTTAAAATTTCAAGTCGATCGGTAGATAGGGAGATCAGAAAACGGTAAATTTGACCCCACATCATTACCCATGTCAGACTGAGAAACCGTTTTTCAATGTTAAATAACTCAGCTCCCTGTGGAATGATCGACTTGAAATTGGGCAGAAACCTCCTCAAATATTAGAAGAAAAATCCCTTAAAATTTCAAGTCGATCGGTCCATAGGGAGATGAGAAAACAGTAAATTTGACCCCAAAATCATTACCCATGTCAGACTGAGAAACCGTTTTTCTCAGCTCCCTGTGGAATGATCGACTTGAAATTTGGCAGAAACCTCCTCAAATATTAGAAGAAAAAGCCCTTAAAATTTCAAGTCGATCGGTCCATAGGAAGATCACAAATCGGTAAATTTGACCCCAAAATCATTACCCATGTCAGAGAAACCGTTTTTCTCAGCTCCCTGAGGAATGATCGACTTGAAATTTGGCAGAAACCTCCTCAAATATTAGAAGAAAAAGCCCTTAAAATTTCAAGTCGATCGGTAGATAGGGAGATCAGAAAACGGTAAATTTGACCCCACATCATTACCCATGTCAGACTGAGAAACCGTTTTTCAATGTTAAATAACTCAGCTCCCTGTGGAATGATCGACTTGAAATTTGGCAGAAATCTCCTCAAATAATAGAAGAAAAAGCCCTTAAAATTTCAAGTCGATCGGTACATAGGGAGATGAGAAAACGGTAAATTTGACCCCACATCATTACCCATGTCAGACTGAGAAACCGTTTTTCAATGTTAAATAACTCAGCTCCCTGTGGAATGATCGACTTGAAATTTGGCAGAAACCTCCTCAAATAATAGAAGAAAAAGCCCTTAAAATTTCAAGTCGATCGGTCCATAGGGAGATGAGAAAACGGTAAATTTGACCCCACATCATTACCCATGTCAGACTGAGAAACCGTTTTTCAATGTTAAATAACTCAGCTCCCTGTGGAATGATCGACTTGAAATTGGGCAGAAACCTCCTCAAATATTAGAAGAAAAATCCCTTAAAATTTCAAGTCGATCGGTCCATAGGAAGATCACAAATCGGTAAATTTGACCCCAAAATCATTACCCATGTCAGAGAAACCGTTTTTCTCAGCTCCCTGAGGAATGATCGACTTGAAATTTGGCAGAAACCTCCTCAAATATTAGAAGAAAAAGCCCTTAAAATTTCAAGTCGATCGGTAGATAGGGAGATCAGAATACGGTAAATTTGACCCCACATCATTACCCATGTCAGACTGAGAAACCGTTTTTCAATGTTAAATAACTCAGCTCCCTGTGGAATGATCGACTTGAAATTTGGCAGAAACCTCCTCAAATAATAGAAGAAAAAGCCCTTAAAATTTCAAGTCGATCGGTACATAGGGAGATGAGAAAACGGTAAATTTGACCCCACATTATTACCCATGTCAGACTGAGAAACCGTTTTTCAATGTTAAATAACTCAGCTCCCTGTGGAATGATCGACTTGAAATTTTGCAGAAACCTCCTCAAATAATAGAAGAAAAAGCCCTTAAAATTTCAAGTCGATCGGTACATAGGGAGATGAGAAAACGGTAAATTTGACCCCACATCATTACCCATGTCAGACTGAGAAACCGTTTTTCAATGTTAAATAACTCAGCTCCCTGTGGAATGATCGACTTGAAATTTGGCAGAAACCTCCTCAAATAATAGAAGAAAAAGCCCTTAAAATTTCAAGTCGATCGGTCCATAGGGAGATGAGAAAGCGGTAAATTTGACCCCACATCATTACTCACGTCAGACTGAGAAACTGTTTTTCAATGTTAAATAACTCAGCTCCCTGTGGAATGATCGACTTGAAATTGGGCAGAAACCTCCTTAAATATTAGAAGAAAAATCCCTTAAAATTTCAAGTCGATCGGTCCATAGGAAGATGAGAAAACACTAAATTTGACCCCATAATCATTACCCAAGTCAGACTAGCGGTGGAATAATCGAGCTCCCTGTGGAATAATCGACTTGAAATTTTCAGGGCTTTGTCTAATCATAATGATGATCCTGCCAGGTTTGAACCCTGAACGGTCCATAGAGAATTTAACTGACAAATTCTTGAGTAATGGAAATAAAATTTGAAATTTTTAGATATCTCTATTGAAATCTTCAAGGTTTGCACTTACTAGAGTTAGATTCGTTTTGTGGTAAATCAAATCGTGCATCGCCTGTACATTGAAGCTCTCTTCGACCTTTGTAAAAGGACACGCGACAACGAACACAACCGATATAAACCATAATATGTCCATAACAGAAACTGTAAAAATTCGAATGAAGAAGGGAAAAAAATAGAAGGAGAAATTAAAGTTTAGACATAACGGAAGCGATGGAGTGAAAAGTAGGCGAACGTCGACGTGATCATGTTCATTTGGCAATATTTACCCCTGATGTTAAATTCGGAAAATTAATTCAGAGTGGAGAGGAGAAGAGAAAAAACGGCGAGATAAAAAAAGGACGGCTAATCTAGACTGGGAAGGTTATCACTTTTGTTATCAATTTTAAAAGCATGAAGCGAACGTGAGGTCTTGATGACGTTTGGGTTACGCATTCCTCTTCCCTCACCTTTTCAAAATCTTCATCATTGTCATATCGTTGACAAAACCATCGAAAAACCATTAAAAAAATGGTTCGTAAAAAACCAGGCTACAGTCTGGCTGTTTTCTGTGTAAATTACTGTTCAAAAGCACAAGGGCGGAATGTAGGGCCGAACTAAGGGCGGAATGTAGGGCCGAACTATGGGCGGGATGTAGGGCCAACCTAAAGGAGGGATGTAGGCCCTTCTTGGGTCGGCCCTACATTCCGCCCTTAGGTCCGCTCTTCTTGGGTCGGCCCTACATTCCGCCCTTAGGTCGGCCCTTCATTCCGCCCTTAGGTCCGCCCTTCTTGGGTCGGCCCTACATTCCGCCCTTAGGTCCGCCCTTCTTGGGTCGGCCCTACATTCCGCCCTTAGGTCGGCCCTTCATTCCGCCCTTAGGTCGGCCCTTCATTCCGCCCTTAGGTCGGCCCTACATCCCGCCCTTAGGTCCGCCCTTCTTGGGTCGGCCCTATATTCCGCCCTTCTTGGGTCGGCCTTACATTCCGCCCTTAGGTCCGCCCTTCTTGGGTCGGCCCTACATTCCGCCCTTTTTTTTATACATACCATATCCAATAACCCACACCAAAGTCCAAACCGTAGGTTTGGTTTCTCTATGTATAAAATACGGGATTTAGTGCACATAGCGCCACCTGACGCTGGCCACCGGAAGCCCAATGACCAGAATGAGTCGTGCTTTAGCCGATAGGGAGAGCCTAATTTATCGTTAATAATAAACAAAATTAATTCACTTATAACTTATAAGAATAAACATTGGGGACGTTAATAAATTTAAAAAGTCTCAGGAAAAAGAAGTGAAGGAATATAGGCTAAAAAGAAATCAAAAATTGAAACATATTAAAGCTAAGATTCAGAGAAAAGAAATTTCCTTCTCGCTATGGTGAGCAACCTTGGATTTCTCAAATTGTTTGAGTAACAATTCACATTTCAGCCACAAGCAACGATGTAAACCCTTGACTTGTGTATCTAGTATACATAAAATGCCTGGATACAAACATCGCTACGTTTTTAAGCATGATGCTTCACAGATGCATTGATTAAATTTTGTAAACGAGATCATAAGAGAGTAATTCTTTCTTATGATCTCACCTAATTAATAAGAATCTTCACCTTGCAATGTTAATGATATCATGTCATGAATTATATTTGATGGATGTGCCTATATTGAGGGGAGTTCAAGCTCCTTATTCCCGCGCCTCTATTTTTCCTCAGCCTTACTCCCAGCGGGAATTCATCAACTCCTACCCGGACCCCAAAAATCCCATCAACTCCTACCCGTTCCCAAGTTCCGTCTATATCAACTCCTACCCGTTAGAAGTTGTCAACTGCTACCCAATGCTTCAAGCTTTGTAGATGGATTATAAGGAGAAATAATATGGAGAAGAAGATACATTTATGGCAGAAGTATGGCAACAATTATTGCATAATTAAAATGTAAATTATTACAATAAATAAATAAAATTCAACAGAAATATTAAAGTCATCTAAGGTAATTAAATAATAAAAAGTACGTTAATGGTCCTGAAAAATAGTGCCAAATTTGGCACTTACTCTGACCAAGTACTCATAAGAAGTTATTTCCCCATCTCTGTGGGTGTCCATTATCTTTTGCAGCCACCGAATTTTCTTCTCCGTTCGCGAGGAAGGTGTGGCCGTAGTCCCTGTATTTAACGACTCCAATTTCGCATACACCTCAGTTTGATATAACTGCAATCCTTCAACGAAAACATAAATATTAGGATGCGCTGAAGGCAGCGAATTTTTAAAATGAGCGTGAAAGCTTTCACAAGCGTTGGTAGTGTGGTGTGCTGAACTAGTCTTAGATGACCACAAGGAAGCCGGAAACTGAGCACTATCTTTGATGTAGTTTTCATGAAGGTAATGCATGAATAGATATGTTGTCCTGTTAAAAATATCGTCAGATGCTTTTCTTTTGACTTCTGCACTAAGCGTGTCGATTCCCAAAGATCTTGGATCAGCATCATGATTGTGAGTTGCTGTTTTTTCAATCACTTTCTTCTCTATGGTCTTTAAATATGCCTTACATCCCGACTTCCTCTGGGAGGAACAAATCCACCTTTCTACACCCTCTGCTAACAACTTTTGAAAAATAAATCGATAATTATTTAAAAAAATAACTCCACGCCCCCTCTGTGTGGCGTCTTCAATATATGCGAATTCATCCATGGCCAACAATTTTCTAACAAAACTCGCCTCAATCCTAATTATTTTAATCTCAAACCAGCTTTGTTTTGGTCGATTTAGGTCATAGTCCGATTCGCAACACCGGGATTTATAACTTTTATTTTTATAAATAGTATGTGTACATAATAAAATACCCAGAAAAAAACCTTGCGTGTACATTAATGAAGCTAGATTTATTGTTCTTTTTTGGGACTTTGAGAAGGGGTGAAGGAGAGTTAGTACTAATATTTTGTATATTAGAAGTACATTTTGTAGTACTTCGTGGCAAAAAAGCTCCATAGGTATTTCAAACGGTCAAACCACAACGGGTAGGAGTTGATGAGTTCCCTACTAAAGAACGGGTAGCACTTGATATGCCCGCGCGAGTGCTTCTGGGTAATCGGGTAGGAGTTGATGGTCGCCCCTCCCAGCTTTATTGTAAGTTAGGCTGTTAGGGAGGGAATATATCACCTTGCTCCAGGGTTATTTTTCCCAATATATCACCTTGCTCCCGAGTGGACCAGCATTGTTCAGTTTCATTTCCCCTACTTTTACCTTTGCTAATTTTTTGCGTCATTTATGATTTTTCAATGCTAAATTTATCCACTGTAATTTTTGAGGGTATTTTTTTATCTAAAAAGAAACCTACTCACCAAATTTTAGGGTCCTAGGGTGCTCCTAAAGATAGCTATAAAAAAAAAAGTAAGGTGGAGAGTAAGGTGATGGACGCCTGCTGAGGTTCCCTCAGTTATAACTTAAACATATTAATAGCAAATCCTTGATTAACATAGAAATGGAACTCAAATTGAATGGTCATTATTACCCCAAGTTAAGTAAGTTTCATTTTCATCCCAGGGTGCAAATTCACTCCATTTGTTTTAGCTGTTTATCACTTATAACACAAGGTTTTATCCTGAGAGTAACCATTAGAAACCTAGTGCAATACAGAAGAACTAATAATAGAGTGAATAAAGGTAGGTACTCAAAAACGTTTAGGACACACACACTTAGGAATGCAAAATAAGTACAAACAAAGTCGTATCAAAATATAATTTATTTGAACACAATTATCTTAGAAAAATTTAATTGTAAACTAGACAAGTAATTTAGATTTGAAATCGAAAGCGAACCAAAATATTCCGATCGATAAGATTACAGCGAGTAATTCAGTGTTGAGCCATGGCCCTTGGTAAGTTCCAGGGTGAACGAGGTCGATTTTGAAAAGAGGAGTAACTTTTGAGGTTCCTTCTGAGTTTCTGAGAGCTTTCCTTAGGTTAGCGTAGCCGTCTTCGTCATGGAAATTGATGGTGTAAGTCCCGCTTGACGCTTTCGATATATCCTCGACCCAGCTTACCTGTAAATAAAAATTAAATCAGTATTTAAAAGAAAAAGAACAAAATAAAAGTCGCATTTTATTACGACCTAGGGACCTATTGTGATGTATGCAGTAAAGTGTAAAAATTAGAGGGCGATTGGGAGATTCGAACGACATAGTCCAACAGTCTAGCATCAAGAGATCCCATCGACCCTCTATACAGGCTATACAGTATATCGTGCTATAGCATACAAAAATTTTTGGAATCTTAAGTTGATTAAGTGGCAAACTTTATTATTATGGAATGGACGTTTCTAATTTACTGCCAGAGAAAAAACGCACTACCGGACAAACTACTGATGCGACCGAGCTGAAATTTGGCAGGGATGCATATTTTGATTGATAGCACCGATTCTCGAAGGAAATTTTCAAATCGGACTACCGGGGGCGGAGATCTCGAAAAATGACCGGGCAGAAAAAACGTACTACCGGACAAACTACTGATGCGACCGAGCTGAAATTTGGCAGGGATGCATATTTTGATTGGGAGCACCGATTCTCGAAGGAAATTTTCAAATCGGACTACCGGGGCGGAGATCTCGAAAAATGACCGGGCAGAAAAAACGTACTACCGGACAAACTACTGATGCGACCGAGCTGAAATTTGGCAGGGATGCATATTTTGATTGGTAGCACCGATTCTCGAAGGAAATTTTCAAATCGGACTACCGGGGGCGGAGATCTCGAAAAATGATCACGGGGGCAGAAAAACGTACTACCGGACAAACTACTGATGCGACCGAGCTGAAATTTGGCAGGGATGCATATTTTGATTGATAGCACCGATTCTCGAAGGAAATTTTCAAATCGGACTACCGGGGGCGGAGATCTCGAAAAATGACCGGGCAGAAAAAACGTACTACCGGACAAACTACTGATGCGACCGAGCTGAACTTTGGCAGGGATGCATATTTTGATTGGGAGCACCAATTCTCGAAGGAAATTTTTAAATCGGACTACCGGGGGCGGAGATCTCGAAAAATGATCACCACCGGGGGCAGAAAAAACGTACTACCGGACAAACTACTGATGCGACCGAGCTGAAATTTGGCAGGGATGCATATTTTGATTGGTAGCACCGATCCTCGAAGGAAATTTTCAAATCGGACTACCGGGGGCGGAGATCTCGAAAATCACCACCGGGGCAGAAAAAACGTACTACCGGACAAACTACTGATGCGACCGGGCTGAAATTTGGCAGAGATGCATATTTTGATTGATAGCATCGATCCTCGAAGGAAATTTTCAAATCGGACTACCGGGGGCGGAGATCTCGAAAATCACCACGGGGGCAGAAAAAACGTACTACCGGACAAACTACTGATGCGACCGAGCTGAAATTTGGCAGGGATGCATATTTTGATTGGTAGCACCGATTCTCGAAGGAAATTTTTAAATCGGACTACCGGGGGCGGAGATCTCGAAAAATGATCACCACCGGGGGCAGAAAAAACGTACTACCGGACAAACTACTGATGCGACCGAGCTGAAATTTGGCAGGGATGCATATTTTGATTGGTAGCACCGATCCTCGAAGGAAATTTTCAAATCGGACTACCGGGGGCGGAGATCTCGAAAAATTATCACCACCGAGGGCAGAAAAAACGTACTACTGGACAAACTACTGATGCGACCGAGCTGAAATTTGGCAGGGATGCATATTTTGATTGGTAGCACCGATCCTCGAAGGAAATTTTCAAATCGGACTACCGGGGGCGGAGATCTCGAAAAATGAAAAAAACGTACTGCCAGACAAACTACTGATGTGACCGAGCTGAAATTTGGCAGGGATGCATATTTTGATTGGGAGCACCGATTCTCGAAGGAAATTTTCAAATCGGACTACCGGGGGCGGAGATCTCGAAAAATTATCACCACCGAGGGCAGAAAAAACGTACTACCGGACAAACTACTGATGCGACCGAGCTGAAATTTGGCAGGGATGCATATTTTGATTGGTAGCACCGATCCTCGAAGGAAATTTTCAAATCGGACTACCGGGGGCGGTGATCTCGAAAAATTATCACCACCGAGGGCAGAAAAAACGTACTACTGGACAAACTACTGATGCGACCGAGCTGAAATTTGGCAGGGATGCATATTTTGATTGGTAGCACCGATTCTCGAAGGAAATTTTCAAATCGGACAACCGGGGGCGGAGATCTCGAAAAATGAAAAAAAACGTACTGCCAGACAAACTACTGATGTGACCGAGCTGAAATTTGGCAGGGATGCATATTTTGATTGGGAGCACCGATTCTCGAAGGAAATTTTCAAATCGGACTACCGGGGGCGGAGATCTCGAAAAATTATCACCACCGAGGGCAGAAAAAACGTACTACCGGACAAACTACTGATGCGACCGGGCTGAAATTTGGCAGGGATGCATATTTTGATTGGGAGCATTGAATCCCGAACCTCCGAATATCTCCGCCCCCGGTAGTCCGATTTGAAAATTTCCTTCGAGGATCGGTGCTACCAACTTAGATAAGCTTCCCTGCCAAATTTCAGCCCGGTCGCATCAGTAGTTTGTCCGGTAGTACGTTTTTTTCTCTGGTCAGTAAATTAGACCCTTATGGAATCTACTCACTTGATAATTGTCAGTCGCGAACTGTACAGCAGGGATGGTTTTCCCGTTGATTTCGGCGTAGAGCGGAATGCCGGAAGCCCCGTTGGCGCATTTAAGCGAGAATTCTGTGACAAAAGCGACATTCGTGATGACGGTTCCGTCCCTGGTCGTGTAAGAAGTGGCCTTCACTTCGGGATTCGTGCAAGTTGCCGAGGCAGAAACAGCAACGCCGATCGAAAAGAGAAACAGCAATTTGTACATGGTGAAGAAATGATCGAATTAATGGGAGAGGCGACTAAGAACTGGCTCCTTTAATCATCCAAGTGTATTCTTCAAGTCGCACTGAAATGCTTTCTTTAAAAGTAACAACGTCCAACGTTTACAGTTCGATCTTCTCTCTTCTTACACGTCGTCAGGCTCAATCGAGAAGGTTATTTTATGGTTCAACGGAACCTCCTCAAATCAATACCTAAAAGAAACCACTGACGTCACATTACGTCATCATTTGTAGGAAAAACCATTCTTTGATTTTGCTTCCTCAGGTAGAGGAAGATAATTTGATCAAATATAAATATGAATAAATTCGCTTATCACTAGGCTAAAACATTTTAATATGATTCTGGTATGAATACATTCATATTTGTAGTTCTTCATATAGTTCATGCGTTTTTGTATAAAAACTAATAATAAAATAAATTATTTAATTCGACTACATTTTATGTTATTTTAACTTTATTTTGCATGAAATTCATACGCAAAACGTACCTATGAAATTCTTAGAAATGAGAATGCGAATACGAAAGTGAAATGAATGTGAATAGGAATGGGAATTGAATACGAAAGTGCAGGGGCGGACTGGCCGTGGACCTCATAATCAGCATTTATAAATGCCTAATTTTCGTCAAAAACCCTCAAAATCAACTTTAGATTGACAATTTTTTGTCCAAAACCTCCAAATCATGGTTATAAGAGCAAATTTTTTTGTTAAAAAATCTCAAAATCAACGTTTTAAGTGCAATTTCTTTTGTCGAAAACCTCGAAATCATTTTAAAACCCAAATTTCCTTCAAAAACCTCAAAGTTAACATTCAAAATTTTAGGTTTGGTGGGGGGTGGGCCAAAGGTTTTAATCTGTTTAAAAGGGGGGCGAACTGTGGAAAAGTTTGGGAATCTCTGTTTTTGCTGAATATATTTTTCTAAGAGTCAATTTTCTGTAAAATTTTCTTCGCCCCCTTAACTGAAAACCCACCCACACCCAAAGGTCCCAGTCCGCCCCTGCGAAAGTGAAATGAATCCGAATAAGAATGTAAATTCGAATACGAATGTGAATACAAATGTGAATACGAATGCTAATATTGATGCCGTTATGAATGTGAATACGATGCGGATATGAATTGATGCGTAATCGTGTGCAAAATATGATCAAAATCGGGATGGCCCCTCAGCATCCAATTGGAGCTTCGCTTCGGGATTTTCCCGATCTCCCGGTGGGCCTGTCCGTCCCTGCGAATTACCTACTAATATCATTTATCACCTAGAGAATCTCTAAAACGAATAATATGGAACTAATCGTCGGAAAATAAAATGGGATTGAAGTATCGGAGAGAACCCTTAGAAGGTCGCAAACGTATTGAAGCCAATAAGCCGTAGGGGCGTAATTTTCTTAAATACTCGACCAGTCGTTATTCTGGATCGGTCTTAATATGTCATCCGGCGAAGGGGATGTTGAAAAAGGAAAAGTGAATGACAAAGGGAAAGTGGAAGAAAAAAAACAGTCTCCTTTCATGAAAGCAGTTATGCGATATTTGACCGTTTCTTTGTATTTAAGCTCGGTGTTGTTTAGTGCGGTTATATTGTCCCTTTATTACCTCTTTTTATGGGATCCAAGAGGGATCAACAGTATCTGAAAATACTCCGACGTTTCAGTAAGTATTTGAATTCATTTACAAAATAGAAAAGAAGATTCGATTTCTGTCTGAAAAGAGTCTTTTCTTGTCTCAAAGGGTCAAAATCTTGCAGATATTCGAAATATGAGTAAAATGGACTTTTCTAATAATTAAAAAAAAAAACTTCAAATTCTGTCTGAAAAGTGCCTTTCATTGTGAGAAAGGGTCAGAATTTTGATGTAAAGGGTCTAAGGATAAATCGCCCAAAATGGCAACACTGTCAGTGCACCCAACACCCTGCAATCCTACAAAGTTGGGATTTTGAGTTTTGACATTGTATCTAGGTATTTTGAGAAAATTATCCAAAATTTATGGGCCTAATCTGGCAAGTGCGCCACGAAGTTGGGCTTTTAGTTTCGGGGTCCAAATCTGGCAAACCTGCAATCCCAAAAAGTTGGTTTTTTTGACAGTGTTTTGGGATATTTATCGCAAATTGGGCGAATTTTATGGGCCAAATCTGGCAACCCTGCGATTCCACAAAGTTGGGCTTTTGACAGTGTTGCCATTTTGGGCGAATTATCTCCAATTGGGCTAATTTTGTCCCATAAAGTTGGGCTTTTGTCCCTCAACTCATCAATCTTTTCCATAGGCTTGACCTATTCGTTGCGAAGACTTTTTGGCTCGAATACTAGTTTGAGCTGAAGTAATATAATTTACAATTTACATCAACATTTTTCTTGTAAATGCTCTTCAATACATCAAAATCAATCTTATTTCTTAACAATTCTGCATTTCGATAATTTTCCAAGTGTATTTTGTGTTGAAAATTTCTGAATTTTTTGGTTCCTTTTTGGCGGAAGGGGGAGGATGTTGTTGTTACGGAAGTATATTTAGAAGCTCGGGTTGAGAACGCAGAACAGGCGCACTCCAAAGCTGGCCGTATTGATCAATTTCTCCCTCGGTCGCCCTCACGAATGCCTTTCATGTGATAATAGTGGCGGACATGTGACTAAACCCGAGAAAAAGAGATTTTTCGAATCCGGCGTCTTTACCGCAAAAGGAAGCTGTGATGAACGGTGGAAGCGGAAAGTCAACGCACAATAGCGTCAAATTCGCCGGAGAAGAGGCAAAAGATAAAATGTACGAACCAAAACAGAACAAGAAGCTTATACGCGTCCTTACCGTCATTGTTTACGTTTTCTCCGTCTCCCTCGCCGCTATTATTTTGTCCCTTTATTACGTCTTCTTTTGGTCGCCTAAGCCCCCACCTGGACAACACGCTCTACCTACAGGTTGCATAGGTAAATATTTATTTCATCTCTTTTCCAAACTTCCGATCCCCACTTACCCTCTAATAGGTCATCCCCTAATGTATCTCAATTTTCATGTTTTCACGAACCAAAATCGATTTATCAAAATAAATTTCCTAACTCAGGTACACACTAGGATCAGTGACATTTCGTGATCAAGTTAAAACTTTTGGAAATCGTAATTTTTATAATATTAGCAGTGCTAATTTAGCACCTCCTAATGTTAATATTCTCTCTATCACAGTAAATATTCCACTTCTCTTCTCTCCACTTTTAATGTATTTATAATATTGTCAATGTTTAAATAATTTTTATAGCTAAGATTCTTTCCGATTGATATAAGTTATTCTGTTTGTTTATGTCTTTCGTAGGGAGAGGGTGGATTGGTAAGATTCACCGGCCCGGGAAATTCTCACCCTCCCCGTCCCTTGGGAATATCAAAAAGTCTTGGAAAATGTTTAAAAATCAATCTAAAAGAGGCCATTTTGTCTGAAAGGAACGAAATCTAGATATAAAGGCCTCTTGAGTGCAAAAAGGGTAAAAAAAAAAGGGCAATTTTGTCGTAAAAATCAAAATCTTGTTAAAAATCAAAAAGGATGAAAAACCAAGCTAAAAGGGGCCCTTTTTGTAGTAAGAGGACAAAAGTTAGTTGAAACTTGAAAGGCCCCCTCTTGTTCAAAAAAGTTCAAAACCCAAGGTAATCAGGGCTCTTGTTGCAAAATAATCAAGTTAAAAGGGCCCCTAGTGTCAATAAAAGATGAAAAACCAAGTAAAAAGGGCCCTATTTTATGTAAAGGAATATCATCAAGTTAAAGGGCCCCTAGTGTCAAAAACCTAGTAAAAAGGGCCCTATTTGTTGTAAAATAAAGGAATAGCATCAAGGTTAAAGGGCCCTATTGTTAAAAAAAAACTAGGTACATAAAAAGCCTCAACCTCTAGGGTTATATCAGGGAGTGTGTTTTTGGATTAATGTACTCCCTAATTGTTTAAAGGAATATTATCAATTTAAAAGGGCCCCTAGTGTCAAAAAAAGGTCAAAACCAAATAAAAAGGGCCCTATTTGTCGTAAAGGAATATGATCAAGTAAAAAGGGCACCAAGTGTCAAAAAGAGATCAAAAACCAAGTAAAGTATTGGTCCTGGAGCTTGCCCAGAGACACGAACTTTCTCAAAGGTCTACAGATTTCGGGGGATCCATAAATTTCGGGGGAAATGAATCCTTTTTTTCTAACATAACTTGAATTTGGTGATAATTTTATGAGAATGGGACTAATTTCACTCAAACACATTATAATTACCTAATTAGTTAATTAATTAATTAATTTTTGGAAAACATTTTTTTTCAATCATAACATGAATTTGATGATAATTTTCTAAAAATGGGACTAATTTAACTCAAACACATTATAATTACCTAATTAGTTAATTAATTAATTAATTAATTTTTGAGAATTTTTTTCAATCATAACTTGAATTTGGTGATAATTTTATAAAAATGGGACTAATTTCACTCAAACCCAATATAATTACCTAATTAGTTAATTAATTAATTAATTAATTTTTGAAAATAATTTTTTTTTTGCAATATTAACTTGAATTTGGTGATAATTTTATGAAAATGGGAAAATTAAGTTAATTAGTGATAATTACCTAATTACATAATTAATTACCTAATTAGTTAATGAAATTTAATCGGGATCACGTGAAGATTATTTGGTTAAAATTTGGTGAAGATCGGACCGGTAGAAAGCCCGTAGCACATTTTTGCAAACTTTAGACAGACATATCTCCGCCATTTTGTCGAATTTCAAAAATCGCTGTCGTCACTTTCAAGATAACCACGAAAGGAAGATTGTGTGAAAATTTCGTGAAAATCGGATGAAAATTGTGGCCGTGAAGTGTTCCGGAAAAAAAGGCGACGGACGGACGGACGGACGGACGGCCGGCACCACAGACAAAGTCATGTCCGATAAAGATCAAAAGTCATTTTGACCCTAGGGGGTCTGGAAGACCCTTCCCCGAAAACCCGAATCCGACGGTATTACAATAACTTCTCTTTGAGAAAGTTAAAAGGGCCCTCTTTGTTGTAAAGGAATAGTATAAAGTTAAAAGGGCCCCTAGTGTCAAAAAAGATCAAAAACCAAGGTAATCAGGGAAGCCTGAAATTTCCCGATCTCCCAAGGGGTGCCCCCTTAATTTTAATTTACAGCATCTCAAACTTCTCAAAAGAAATTATCGCCTATCTCTTAATTTTCAGGACAATCATTACCAAAGAGCAGCACTCAGGAAAGACAATAACTAAGATACCAAAAAAGAAAAAAAAAAAAAAAAAAAAAAAAATTATTTTGACAAAAAACTCCTTTTTTGTTCACAATTTACTAAAAGAATGAAAATAAATTCGATTATTGCTTGAATCATATTTCATTGCGTATCTACTTAATTCTTCAAATATTTGTTAAATTTCTATTTTGGCATACAAAATTACACGAAAGAATCAAAAAGTCTGGGTGAGTTATTTGGAAGCATGTCGTTTCTGAAAAATCCCAACAAATCTTTATGGGAGGCACTCATAGACAAAATTTCGATCGATTTTGTTAAGGCTTCAGCACTTAAAATTTCAAGTCGATCGGTCAATAGGGAAATTAGAAAACAAAAGGTTTTCCTTATACTCAACGTCTATGAATACCGCCCGTAAATTCAAATGCGAAATGCTCTACACAGCTTTAATGCATATTTAATATTTCATCGATTGCTCTGAAAATTAATGAGTTTTCGCGAATTTCCATTATGAGGTGAAAGTGAGATTTTCAACTTCCACCTCTAAAGCTTCATGAAAAACACGTTTTTTTATTCTTTTCCTCCTGGTTTATTTACTTCAGCTTCCCCGCTGGAAATCGTAAAAATGTTGGTCCAAGATGGAGAGTTGAGGCTTTAGTTCTTGGGAATATCCGCTATGAGCGCCATGTGAGCATCTCGACCTCTTGGCCCAACTTTTTTCACTTGAAACACCTTTTGCCACTCACATTTTGGTCTTCCCCACCTCAAATCACTCAAAAAGCTTTGCATGAGATCTTTTGGACAGCCTTTTGACAAATTGAGTTTGCTGAGGGTCTTGACTATTTAACAATTTTGAAATAAAAACTAAAAATTTTTTTCTTTTGCAGGGATCAACGATGACGTCCCGAGAGAAACTCCAAAAGTGCTACCTCAAAGAGAAGACACAACTCCATCCTACAATCATGTCACCGATTTCCGAGTTACAGATGATCCTCCAGGAACTATCCTGCTCAGTACTACTTAGTGATATCAAATTATTTTAAAACTTAGGTTCGAAACTGTGTAGAATTCTTATAAAAAACAACCTTTTCTTCGATAACTTTTTTTTTAATCAAAGAATTATGTTCACTCAATGGAAACAAAAGACCATAGCGATGTTTAAATACTCTATTTTGAAAATTTCACGATTTTCATTGAAGAATCCTCCTCGGGATAGCGCTCGGTCCATCCAGGAGTTTTTAGGCCCTCAAGAGCCCACAACGATTTTAAACAAAATTGTCCAATTTTTAAAAAAGTTTAAAATATTTGATGGCATTTATTCCATGCTTTAAAATTAGAAGAAAAAAATTTGTTTCTAATGTACTAGATCCAATACTGGTTCCAATGATATTATAAAATTGTGGTACCTTTACCTCAGCTACCAATGGGTCAATTAAAAAATCATAAACTATTGTTTTAAATGTCAAATGAATAATTAATATTATAAAAGAGACTTTTATATATTACATATATAGAAAAAGTTAAAATTTTACATTGGCTGTACAATTGTGCGAGGCAAGTTAACTTCTGCATAAATCTTCCAATTTATGATTAAAATATCTTATAAACTCGATTTTCATGGAGCACAACGTGGTCTTAATTTCCCCCCCTTAGTAACCATAAAAGTTCAGATAGTTTAACTTGCCTTGTTATGCCATTATCCACTCATGTTTAATCAGTAAAAAAATAGCGAGAGAGGGTTTTCTAGATTAGGTACCCTTTTTTTGTCCTCTGAAGTCTAAACCAATCTCAGAAGATTAGGAAGTGAAAAAAATTAGATTTTTAAACCAATTTGGGAATGTAAAATCAATTTTTATTTAGTTTACAATATTGAATAAAACTGGAGGTGGGGAATGGGAGCCAATTGAGGCGAATATTAATGGAACTTTGCCATGATTGTTAGATTTTGTTGTCCTGAAATAATAAAATATTTATGTTGAAACGTTTCTTTATTACGTCATAAAAACACTAAAACCAAAAAGACCGAAATTATGCTTAGTTTGTCATAGAGAAGTTATTTTATTTCCACCATTGTATTAAGAGTCCTCTTGCCTCACTCCCCTGGGAAGGAGAGGAACTACCGCAACTTCTCCGATTTCGACTGTACCAAGGTACTTCACTGTCAACACTTTGATTTATATTTTTTATTAAACAAAATACAATAATTTAAAGGTTACATTTTTATCGGGCTCATCAAAAATCACAATCTTAAAACACAATTTTTAATTCAGAAACTGATTCATCAGTTTTTCAAGGAGATTTATCACATTTTTGTCAAAATCGCTTATAGTCGATGCTTTTCAGGAGAGAGACGAATATTAGAAGAAAAGTTAACCGTAGTTTAATTCGTTCTGTTCTTTGGCAAACTGAGAGGAAACCCAGGCCAAGCCCCATTTCAAATTTGTCAAGAGGAATTTCAACGCTTTCGTCCACTGCTCTTCAGAATTGAATTGGATCCTTGAAAATAAAACGATTTTTAAAAAAGAAGAGGATTAATTTAAAATACTTACTTGACGGAAAATGAGTGGCCAGTCGCTGAGTCTTCAAGTTTACCTTTGTCGATCTTATACGGCAAACAGAAACCCGAATCGCCTTTTTCGACTTCTTCTTTGAATTGCTGAAGGCATTCCAGAAAAGCGACCATGGCAGCGTCAAAATTCGTGTTCCAGAGAAATCGAAAGCCGCCAGAACCATAAAGGGGCAACTCCTTTTGCTCTGAGTGGAGCTGAAAAATACAACAATTAATAATTTAGGTGTCGGCAGAGGATGGTAGTGGTGATGGGAGTGAAGAAATAAGCATAACTTTTAAAACTTACATCAATTATGTATGAATGATTGCCATATGGGACGAGGCGGTATCTGTGAAAAGAGAAGTCCATTTTGTTGGCGAGGGCAGTGAGAAGAAGCGCAGTTTGCCCCCAGGCGGCGTTAATCTCACTCCAGTCGACCGGTGCCGATGGTAAACGTCCCAACTTGAAATTATTGATAGTTCCAAAATGGCCGCTGTGGCTATGCCAGATATGAAAAGTCGCATTGAAAACATTCGTATTTTTAAGTTTATGGAGCTGATTTTGAGCGTAGACCAATTGCCAGTCCAAACTAGAAGAAAATAAAACCTTAAAAATGTATAAATAAAGGGAAAAAAAAACCTTTTCGATTCGTCTTCTATTAAAATCAATTCGTTCCTATGCTTGTTGTATTCTTTCCAGTATTGTTTTTCATTGTTTTCTAAGCGGTCTCGCTCCTCTTCCTCGACAGCCAATTCTTGCAAAATGGCTTTTTCTTCTTCTTGCATTACTTTGAGCTCGTTCATCAATCGTGCCTCTTCATTTTCCAACTGAAAATGATTGATTAAATTGAGCGATTGGTGACACACAACTCACATCTTGTAGTTCCTTCTCTAATGCATCAACGCTTTCTGTATAGCTTTCATTTTTCAGTCTGAAAAATAAAAATATAAAAGTAAAACTTATAAGTTGACAGTTTATAATTGGTTTTTGACGTTTAAGACAGTTTTGGTGGGTGTTTAGACAGTTTTTAACCGCTTAGACAGTTTTTAACCGTTTAGACAGTTTTTAACCGTTTAGACAGTTTTTAACAGTTTAGACAGTTTTTAACCGTTTAGACAGTTTTTAACCGTTTAGACAGTTTTTAACCGTCTAAGCGGTTTAGAACTGTCTAAACGGTTAAAAATTGTCTAAACGGTTTAAAACTGTCTAGACCGTTAAGACAGTTTTTAACAGTTTAGACAATTTTTAACCTTTTAAACTTTAGACAGTTTTTAACCTTCAGACAGGTTTAAACCGTTTAGACAGTTTTTAACCGTTCAGACATGTTCAAACCGTTTTGACAGTTTTAACCATTTAGACAGTTTTTAACAGTTTAGACAAATTTTAACCGTTTAGACAATTTTTAACCGTATAAACTTTAGACAGTTTTTAACCGTTCAGACAGGTTTAAACTGTTTAGACAGTTTTTAACCTTCTAAACGGTTAAAAATTGTCTAAACGGTTAAAAACTGTCTAGACCGTTTAGACAGTTTTTAACCGTTTGGACAGTTTTTAACGGTTTAGACAGTTTTAAACAGTTTTTAACCGTTTAGACAGTTTTTAACCGTTTAGACAGCTTTAAACAGTTTTTAACCGCTTAGACAGCTTTAAACAGTTTTTAACCGTTTAGACAGTTTTTAACCGTTTAGACAGTTTTTAACCGTTTAGACAGTTTTTAACCGTTTAGACAGTTTTTAACCGTCTAAGCGGTTTAGAATTGTCTTAACGGTTTAAAACTGTCTAGACCGTTAAGACAGTTTTTAACCGTTTAGACAGTTTTTAACAGTTTAGACAATTTTTAACCTTTTAAACTTTAGACAGTTTTTAACCTTCAGACAGGTTTAAACCGTTTAGACAGTTTTTAACCGTTCAGACAGGTTCAAACCGTTTTGACAGTTTTTAACCGTTTGTACAGTTTTTAACAGTTTAGACAATTTTTAACTGTTTAGACAATTTTTAACCGTTTACACAGTTTTGACCGTTTTAGGACTTTTCTTTTGACCATTTCTAGGACTTTTCTTTTGACCATTTCAGATGGTTTTTGACCGTTTTGACCATTTTAGACAGTTTTTAGAATTTTTGTTTGAAGACAGGTTATAATTTTTGAACGTGTTTTGACAGTTTTAAACCGTATTAGACTATTTTTCGACTTTTTAAAGTGTTTTGACCATACAAGATAGTTTTTACAGTTTTTAACGTGTTTTAACGTATTAGCGTGCTTTGACCGTTTCAGATAGTTTATAAACGCGTTTTGACCTTATTTTGGCAGTTTCAAGCCCAAAGTGCAGTTGAGTTGTATGGGATTATTGGCCCATAAGAGCCAGAATATGACTGGATACATCTATAGCAATCTCAAAGATATAACTCACTTTTTTAAAAACTGATTGTAATCTTCATACTCCTCTTCCGTCAATTTCAACTGCTGGTCCATTATATCGATGAGGGTATCGGTGCATTCTTCGCAGAGAGGGTGATCAACTTCCGAGTTGGAAGAGACAATATCAAATAGCCCAGCAGTCACCTAGGAATGATTAATGAGCAAACTTTCATCATTTGAATTTCTTTACCTTCATGTGATGGCTGAGATCTCCAGAATCACCTTGAGCCCCAAGAAGCGTAAAACCGTTGGTTCCATTCCCAGAATCATCAAGTTGAAATGCGGGGACCAAATGGTCGATGCTTGTCGCCTCCAAATCCACTTCAGGAGACGTGTGGATAGGAACTGCAATATTTAAGCGATATTATCTCAGCAAAAACATAATAAAGAAACAATTACGTGAAAGTTCTGCTTGCGTATGGACATCGAGGCTGTTGAACGAATTATCAAGTTTGAGAGGCTGGAGACATCTCTGGCAGAAAAAATTGACGTAAAGCTTCCTTTCGACCATCATTTAAAGCATAATTAGTAATTAAACGTGTGGGAAATGTCTTAAAAACAAATCAAAATAATAATATTGAGTTTTCACTTTCGTGGAAGGTTCTCACAGCTGATGCACGTGACGTCAATTCTGGGGAAATAAAAAGAAAAGCTCTAATTTATGAATGCACATATTTTTAAAGGTGCAAAAATTTATAAAAATCAGGATATATTAGCTTTTTGGGAAAAAACTGTAGGAAATCATCGTTTTGGATTAATTTTGCAACTTTCTTTTTGAGGAAGTTCAGTCAAATAACGCTCCAGGCATTCCCAGAGAAGTGATATGGTGCAAATTTTTTTTTTTCAATCTAAAGGAAATGATTCATATTTCATGATGACGAAAATTGCGCAATTAAGGAGGGTAAAAAAAAGTCCACTCCAACAGTTTCATCACCTCTGACATCATTTAACCTGTCTTGGTACCATTTTGGGTAAATAGAACCTTTTCATGACGTTTTCAAATTATCTTACATAAACATAAATTATCAGTGATTTATTCTTTCAGTTCTATTATATGTATCTTCTGATTCATGTGACAACTATTGGATTTGCTCGTTTCACAGTGTTAGAAACATCAGAAAATGAGAAGAATCAATTACATTACTTTCCAGGACAAGACGGTATGACCTATTAATTATTCATTTTTGCTTTTTCTTGTTTTTCTAAAAGGAAAACTTATGTTGAGGTAGCGAATTCCATGTTATTCCTGTTCTTGTTGCGATTTCCTAAGGAGATTCTGTGCTCAGTCATGATGAGCATCTATTTGAGGGTTTGCTGGATGTGGCGAGATTGTATGCTTGGAAACTCACTCCTCACGTGGGTTATCAGGTCTCTTTAGACTCAAGTGAGGGTGTTGCTGTGTTGTCAGTCACAGGGTGGTTTTCTGCAAGTCGATATCTTTATAGCAGTTGGCGAGCTACTTTTTGTTGTGTTTAATTGGTGGTAATAAATGGCCTAGTCCTAAGGGCCCTCCCGCACTTCCAACGAAAGTTTAGTCACCCGTGATTTGCTCGCCACCTGGCAAATTAATCGATATTTGCCTGCATACTGGATGGAAAATGGCCAAAACTGTCTAGCACGGTCAAAAACTGCCTTAAACGGTGAAAAATTGTCTATAACGGTCAAAAAACGGTTACAAGATGTCTATAATGGTCAAAAACCGTTCAAAAGCTCTCTTAAACGGTCAAAAAACGTTCATAAACGGTCACAAGATGTCTATAGTGGTCAAAAACTGTCTCTCATGGTCAAAAACCATTCAAAAGCTGTTTAAACGGTAAAAAACGATCACAAGCTGTCTACAGTGGTCAAAAACTGTCTATAATGGTCAAAAACAGTCTTAAACGGTCAAAAACGGCCACAATATGTCTATAATGGTCAAAAACCGTTCAAAATCTGTCTTAAACGGTCAAAAACGTTCAAAAACGATCACAAGATGTCTCCAGTGGTCAAAAACTGTCTAAAATGGTCAAAAACAGTCTTAAACGGTCAAAAACGGCCACAATATGTCTATAATGGTCAAAAACGGTCACAAGATGTTCATAATGGTCTAAAACGGTTACAAGATGTCTATAATCTTCAAAAACTGTCTTAAACGGTCAAAAACGTTCAAAAACGATCACAAGATGTCTATAGTGGTCAAAAATTGTCTTTCATGGTCAAAAGCCGTTTAAACGGTAAAAAACGATCACAAGATGTCTCCAGTGGTCAAAAACTGTCTAAAATGGTCAAAAACAGTCTTAATCGGTCAAAAACGGCCACAATATGTCTATAATGGTCAAAAACTGCCTTAAACGGTGAAAAATCGGTCATAAAACGGTTACAAGATGTCTATAATGGTCAAAAAATGTCAATAATACTCAAAAACCGTTCAAAAGCTGTCTTAAACGGTTAAAAAACGTTCAAAAACGGTCACTAGATGTCTATAGTGGTCAAAAACTGTCTCTCATGGTCAAAAACCGGTTTAAACGGTCAAAAACGATCACGAGCTGTCTACAGTGGTCAAAAACTGTCTATAATGGTCAAAAACAGCCTTAAACGGTCAAAAACGGCCACAAGATGTCTATAATGGTCAAAAACCGTTCAAAAACTGTCTTAAATGGTCAAAAACCATCCAAAACGGTCACAAGATATCTATAATGGTCAAATACCGTTCAAAAACTGTCTTAAACGGTCAAAAATGATCACAAGATAGTGGTCAAAAACCGTTCAAAATTCAAATTTTTTGTACATACTTAACCACCTAAATTTTTCATTTTTAAGGGAGTTCCGTACGTTGGCCCTATTGGAAGTGAATTAATACCTCGATTGGAAATCGAAATCGTCGGCTCAATAGCACAATATGCGACAAGGTAATGCTTATCACTTTTATATTTATAATTTTTGTTTTTCTTTAGGTTTGCTATCAACCTACAATGCGGTCCGAACGTAACTCCTCGAGATGACGTCGCACTCCATTTTGGGGTCGATTTCACCCGTAAAGTCGTCATTCGGAATAATATTTTGATGAACAGTTGGGGCCCTGAGGAAAATGTGGGCCCCTTTCCGTTCTACAATGGACAAAACACTCGGATATGTTTTCAGTATGATTCGGACGCTTTTAAGGTAAAATTTTAAGAAGCGAAAAGTTGGAACTGATGAGTCTTTTAGATAAGAGTCGATGATAGAGAGATTTGCTCATTTTTGCACAGAATACCTCCAAATAGGATCACTCACTTGGCGATTGATGGAGAATTGAATTTGACGAGTATAGAGGTGAGAGTTCCTGATGGAGGGTATCCTAGTGGGGGAGCACCTTATCCGACTGGTATAGGCTTCAATCCTCCTTATCCTGTGAGCTCACAACCTCCATATCCGACTCCATCTCTCTACCCTGGAAACGTGGGCGTCCCTTATCCGCCAGGAGGAGCCGCACCATATCCATCAGGTCGGACTTCCCCGTATCATGCTGGAGGGGTCTCTCCTTACCCCGTCCAACCAGGCTTAGCGCCCGGAGGCTATCCGACTCAACCGCCCGGAGGCTATCCGACTCAACCGCCTGGAGGCTATCCGACTCAACCGCCTGGAGGCTATCCGACTCAACCGCCTGCTTACGCCCCTTCTATGGGATACGCAAATGCCCCTTATCCTCAGCAACCTGGGATGCAAGGCCACTATCCATCTAGTCCGGTAACTTTTTTTTATTCACATCAAACTATAATATTCTTTCAAGAATCACCAGAAGAAAGGAAATAGCATCTTAAACAGCGCTGGTGCTGTCGTCGGAACCATGGCTGCTGGTGGTCTCGTAGGAGGACTTATGAAAAAAGGAGCCAAAAAGGTACGATTATTTCAAAAAATTCAGTTTTATCAAATTTTTTTAGATGAGTAAAAAGAAAGCTCTCAAGTACGGCTTGCCTATCGCTGGAGTCGGTTTAGGTGCTTATGCTCTCAACAAGACTTTTCGTCGCAGCAGCTCCAGTAGTAGCAGCTCCTCTGGTAGCTGGAGTTCTTAAGCTTTTTTACTTATTTAAAGTATTAATTCATTAACAAAGATCTGATTAACTTTTCTGTGATTGCTTACACAAAATTGGATATTATTAGAGTTAAAAAGTATTCATGTTACCATTATTGTTGTGGATTAGATTTGAACAAATATAAGCTTATTTGGGCTTGATTCTAGCCCTAAAAAACCATTCTCCGTTTTTGAAATCTACTATCCTTGATTTTTGTAAAGAATACAACTATTTTAAGAATATTTCGGTTAGGTTTTCGTTGTTAGTTTCTGCCTTGGTTTAGGGTTAATTAAAATTTTTATGCCTTTCTTAAAAAATAATAACATTAAGGTACATAGTCTCTTGTGTTAAGGAGTTTAGGAGTACCCTGGGAGTAATAATACCATTAGAAACCTAGTGCAATACTGAAGAACTAACTCCTGAGCTCCAGCTTTTGCATTGTCTAATCAAATTTCCTTGTGTCTTCCTATTTTTCCTATATAAGTGGTCTTTATTTTTTCATAATAAAAAAAGAATACAATTTTATCTAATATTATTTATTTTATTAGTTTAAAATTATGCTTTGTATAAATATATGTACATATGTTTTCGTTTTGACTTGTTTCTTTCTCCATCCTTGGATGAAGCAGCATTGGTATCAGGGAAATTGCCTTTTCTCAGCTCCCAGTTGACCGATTAACTTGAAATTTGGCACAAATCTTCTTTAATATGATCCGAAAAATCCCTGAAAATTTCAAGTCGATCGGACCAGAAAGAGCTGAAAATCGCGATGTTCTTCTTGGGTTGAGGGTCCTAGATGACGTCACCGGTGTTGTTGACGTAGAAAGAGTTCAACACGTGGGCTCAAAGTATTCCCTTCTGGATGGTTTTAGCGAATATCGGCGGCGGTTTTTTCTGCTCCGCCTTTACCACCCGCTGCTCTGCTCCCCACCCACGATTATCGACCCCTCGTTTGATGCTTGAAGCCTCCCCCCGACGCTTCACCTTCCACTCTTTAATTAATCCAACGTAAAACTCGATAATGGAACAGAAATTGAAGCTTGTCGTATTCAAATCATAATCAGTGAAGTATTGTCGTAAGGGATATCGAAATAATTTTGTCAATCACAATGGAAAACAAGGGCAAAAGGAACCAAGAGGCGAATCGAGTGGATAACAACGCCATCAACAGAAACAACAGCTGCCAAGACGAATCGTAAGTCTGAACCTGCCATCTTTCATGGGCTATATGGCCAGAAGGTGACACTAGAATTACATGTGGGGGCGCACTAGCATGCTCATCTTGCCTGCCAAAGGTTGCTGCCATGAAGCAGAGCACATTGATGTCCTAGTGGCGCTGAACAGGGCATTAAACTTGGGGTAAGATCCTGGCCCCTGGGAGTAGAAGGCAAAACTTGGCACATTTCTGGTCAGGGCAGTAGTGTCGCTAGTGCACTGGGGTTCCTGGTTCCAGATTCTCCAGACCTGGAACCTGATACTGACGTCACTGTATAGCCACTTCCTCTACCCTCCACAGCTCACCTACACTCTCCCATAACTTCCCCTACCCTCCTGGGCCCTCCTCAATTATTCCATCACTTCCCCTACCCTCTTTGGGCCCTCCTCACTTCCTCCACACTCTCCCATCACTTTCCCTACCCTCCTGGGCCCTCCTCAACTCTCCCACCACTTTCCCTACCCTCCTGGCCCCTTCTCAACTCTCCCATCACTCCCCCTACCCTCCTGGGCCCTCGTAACCTCCCCCACACTCCCATCACTTCCCCTACCCTCCTTGGCCCTCCTAACCTCCCCCACACTCCCATCACTTCCCCTACCCTCCCAGGCCCTCCCCCACACTCTCCCATCGCTTCCCCTGCCCTCCTCGACTCTCCCATCACTTCCCCTACCCTCCTGGGCCCTCATCACCTCCCCCACACTCTCCCATCGCTTCCCCTACCCTCCTGGGCCCTCCTCACCTAGGACAGGAGCCTCCTCTTGCCTCACTCCCCTGGGATAGGAGGAGGAACTACACGCCCTAAGTCTGAACCGGACTAAATTAACAAATGGTTTCAGCGGATTCTCCAGCGGGAATGAAGAAGACGACTCAAAGTTTCGTGAAATCGTTTATGGAATGGTTTACGACAGAATCATCGATGACGATCCCGGCACAAGCGGGACTCATAGCGGATTCGCTTCTGCAGGAATCAATGAAGGTAAACGACAAAAAATTGTTTAATTTTTGATTTAATTCTTTACTTTAGCTGTTCCTGGAGCCATCGTTAAAGATGACAAAGGACCCAAAAACGCGAAACGGACGATTGATGGATACTTGGCCAACATTTTGACCGAACGGCTTGATAAGTAAATTGAAACTAAAATCAAGACCTTTTTTTTTCAACGTTTGATTTCAGGGACATCGAAATGGTCGAGCAGTCGCACTGCGCTCCTGCGATTTCGCCGAAAAGAAGCCGCCTCAACAAAGAAAACGTCGTCCATCTTCTGAGCACTTCCGAGAACTCAATCGTCGTCGTCGACAGCGATGAAAACGATGAAAAAAAAGCGTTTGATGCTGGTCTAGAATCGACAGCCGACCACAATGCCATCGCCCGTAAAAAGAAATCGAAAAAGCACAAAAAGAGTCGCAAAGAATACGAGAGGAGAGCCCGTGAGGCCGCGGTGACCACAGAATGGGTCTGCGACCAGTCCTACACCAGGCAATGGGAAGACTCCAAGAAGGAAAATCTTCTCAAACTAAGACTTATCAGGAAACAAACGAACGGAGCATTGGAATGCGCACCAGATCAGAAAAATTTCCCTTCCCAAGTATAAAACATCATTTTCCATATAGTTTAGAGGTTCAAAACCAAAATGTACATATTTTTAAGTTTTTAAAATTTTAATTTTACTTATGAAACAAAGTAATTTATTTATTTATTATTTTTTTCCATGGCATGTTTCTAAATTTTTGAAAGTCATTATTTTTCATCAGCCGTTGTGCTTCCAATCAAAAAGTCAACTTTTTTTCTTTTCTTTTTTAACTCTGATTGAGCCCAAATGTTGAAGCATGCTGGATATTCGATGAAAAAAATCAAAACTTGCCGAGAAAAGCTGACAGGTTGATGTAAAACGATTCTTCTTGGTGTAAATTTGGTGAAAGTTTGGCTAGTGCAAACCCTTTTTAGTGTTTAACGTTTGTTATAAAGGGATCAGACATTTGACAAATCGGTGAGGCCCAAAAGTCTTGTTATGTACATTGTGGGCCATAAAGTGTTTCTTTGGTGTCATTCGTTTTGATTGTCTAATCCCTTTTAGTCAATGACTGTGATATGGGGCTGCATGCATCAGAGGCTGAGATTTGTACTGTCTGCGATAAAAAGTCATTTTTTAAATCTGTTACATAGATTGAGTAGAGGTAAATGTTTTGTTTTCATTGATTGGAAGCTTTAGTTTACTGGTTTTTCTGTAATTGAACCATCATCCCTTGTAGTGAAAGGGTTCATAGGCTATCACAGCACGTTTTTTGCAACAAAAATCTCTGGATAGCCTCTTTTTTTTCTTTTATACAGTTGCCCATCTAGAAATTATCAAGGACGAAATGCCAATTTCGTTCAAGTCATTCGAGGAAAATATCAAAAGAAAAATTATTTTTTTATTGTTTATGTAGTAATATACGGGTGCTACTTTAGCCAATTCAGTATCCCTGTTTCCATTTTTATGTCAATAAGAAAAGCTTTAAATTGAGTTAATTATAGTTATTAGACTGTTACGCACATTTTTTTAACATTATTACATTGTTAATGTTTTGAAGTTTATTGTGATTTACTAGAAAATTTAACTTTTAGAAAAGTTTCCAAAAGATTTTTTCTTGTATCCAACGAAGTTGAATTTCGTACATTCCAAAGTTTTTTCAGTTTCAGTTGCTCAGAACTTCAATTTTTTATTAGGAAGTACTTAAATAATAAAAAGTAGTATTGTAGACCACTTTAAGTCAGATTTCTTGTTCGTTCCATGTATGGATACAAGTTATGTAATAAACTATGTGTTGTCGATTTTTGTCCTTTTTCTTCTCCCCAAGCCAAGAAACTGCCCGTCGAATGTGGATGCAGGATTGATAGATTTCGATCAAAAAAGTACCATTTATGTCATTTTTTTTGTTCATTTGAATCTCCAACAGTCTCAAATAAACTGGAAATTTCGAGATTTCGTCAATTTTCCACTGAATAAGTCAATTCGAACCCAAAGAGGCACTCACAAAGCTATGCATTTCAGACGCTAAATCCAGTCGGTCATCAGTATTGGCATATCTAAATCGAACAGATCAGCACTCTATATCGTCATACTTAACGATCACGTGCGCAACTAACAGTGTTGGATGAACCATGAGAGAACTAGATGGATAGAATGCAAGAATGAGCAGCATCTCAGTAGAGACAGCGCAGATAGTACAACGGTACCTTCTTAAGCATGTAAACGGCGAAAACAGTGCCAAAGCCACTCCAACTTTGGAGCTCTACGGCATATGAGAACTCACACAACTTATTCAAGATCGAAAGTGACGACAAATCGTCGAACATTTCCAAGCTAGTCATTTGCACGAACTAGGTTGGCGATCAATGAAATTGAACAAAAAAATGGACATAAATGGTGTATCCTTTGGGATAGAGGATCACGAATCGTATCATCCGCCTATCCACATTCGACGGTCAGCTTTTCTGAAGCTTAAGAGGAGAGAAAGAGACAAAATCGGACACCACATTAGTTCATTAACCTAAACTTGTATTCACATACATGAACGAACAAGAAATCTGACTTAAAGTAAGGTCTACATCATAGCTAACGTATTGTCCATACTAATCAATAAGTAAGAATGACCTATAGAAAAATTGAAGGGTTACTGAGCACTGAAACTGAAAAAACTTGGAGTGTTACGAAATTAACATCGTTGATACAAAAGAACAAATCTTATTGGAAACTTTTCTTAAAAGTTAAATTTTCTAAGAAAATCCACAATAACTTCAAAACATTAACAATGTATAATGTTGGTAAGTAAAATTGTGGCAGTACAGTCTAAATAAACCTATAATTAATCATTTTAAGACATTTTCTTCATTGACAACTATAAAATGGAAAAAGGACGATACTGAAACTTCTGGCTAAAGTAGCACCCGTGATATTACTACATAAACAATAAAAAAATGAATTTATCTTTTGAGATGTTCCTCGAATGGACTTGAAACGAAATTGGCATTTCTTCCTTGATAATTTCTAAGGATGGGCAACTGTAATAAAGAAAAAAAAGAGCTATCCAGAGATTAATGATGTTGCAAAAAAACAAGATACTACGAACTGGGTGCGTATAGACGATCAGAACCCGTTCACTAAAGGGATTGATCGGTTTCAATTCAACAGAAAAGCCCAAGTAACTCAAGCGATAAATCGAAATCAATTGAAAAACACAAATCCTATTAGCCAGTCGCATCACATCCAATCTATGTAACAAGATTAAAATGATCCTGTTTCGTAAAATCGCAGAGCAGGTACAATACGCTCAGCCCAGCATGAACACATGCAGAGCACCCAATCATCACCGGGTCAATTGAGACAATAATTCTGTAGAACCATCAAAGACACGAATGAAACACCAAAGGGGAAAACAACTCTATGATGGCCGCCTCACAATGGACAGTACAAGACTTTGGGGCCTCACCGTTGTCAAATGTCTAGATCCCACTTAATATTAAAAAAAGCTGGTAAACCAACGTAAAAGGTTGAAGCACGCTAAGCCAAAACTTTCAACAAGAATTCTTACATCCAAGAAGATCGATTTTATCATACAACTGGTACCAGCCTATTTTAATTCCTGCGCTAAGATTATGCATCTCTTTTTCAATATACAATGAGAATCAATCCCAGCATGAACTTCAACATCTGAGGCATCAAATACTAACGAGGTTAAACAGCACAAAGTGAAAAGTAGACATAAACTTAGAATAATAGCACAGCACCATCACTGCTCAGATGAAAATATGATCTTCAAAAATTTAAGACATTGCATGCGAAAAAATAATTAAATAAATAAATACTTATGTTTCATAGTAAAATTAAAGATTGTAAAACTAAAAACATATGTACATTAGGTTTTGAACTCTAAACGATAATGGAAATGCATTGTTTTATACTTGGTGAAGCAAATTTTCTGATCTGCGTGCGCAGGCCAATGCTCGGGCGTTTGTTTCAGATAAGTCTTAGTTGCAGAGAGTTCCTTTTGGAGTCTTCCCATTGCCTACGGTGTAGGTGACTGGTCGCAGACCCATTCTGTGGTAACCGCGCCTCACGGGGCTCTCCTCTCGTATTCTTTGGCGACTCTTTTGTGCTTTTTACGATTTCTTTTTTACGCGGAGATGGCCCATTGTGGTCGGCTGTACGATTCTAGACAGCATTCAACGCTTATATTTTTCATCGTTTTCATCGCTTAGTCGACGACGCCGATGAGATTCTCGGAAGTGCTCAGAAGATGACGACGTTTTCGTTACGCTATGGCAGGCGGCTCTTTTCGGCAGAAAATCGCAGGAGCGCAGATGCGACTGCTCGACCATTTCGATGTCCCTGAAACTCAAACGTTAGAAAAAAAAAGGGCTTGATTTGTAGTTCATTACTTATCATGCCGCTTCGGTCAAAATGTTGGCCAAGTATACCATCATCGTCCGGCTTTCGCGGTTTTAGGGCCTGTGTCATCTTTAACGATGGCTCCAGGAACAGCTACAGTAAAGAATAAATACCAAAAAATTAAACAATTTTTGTCGTTTACCTTCATTGATTCCTGCAGAAGCGAATGCCCGCTAATGAGCCCGCTTCGTGCCGGATCGTCATCGATGAATTCTGTCGTAAAACCATTCCATAACACGATTTCACGGAAACTTGAGTCGTCTTCTTCATTCACGCTGAGAATCCGACTGAAACCATTTGCTTTAATTTAGTACGGTTCAGATCTAAGGGCGTGTAAGTTCCTCCTCCTATACCAGGGGACGTGAGGAAGAGGCAGGCTCCTGTCCTAGGTGAGAGAGGGCCCAGGTAGGGGGTCAGGCGGAAGCGATGGGGAGTGTGGGGTGGAAATGATTCCAGCGTCGTCTCAGCTCAGCACCGAGATCGAGCACTAGCCAGGCGATGAGGCCCAGGAGGGTAGGGGAAGTGAATGGAAGTCGAGGAGGCAGGGGAAAGCGATGGGAGAGTGTGGGGGTAGGGCCTAGGGAGTAAGGTAGGAGGACCCTCCGCGGCGCCCCACGAACGTCTCCATGCCCTTGCCCTCCCCTTCTCTGCCTGATCTCCCTTTCCCCCCCCTTACCTTTTTTTTTTTTTTCCTCCTATCTCCCTTTTTTCCTCTCTCCGACCTTTTTTTTTTTTTCAATAAATAATTTATTTCTATGTACAATAATACTTTTTACATAAGTTGAAGAATTTTAAAATTAGGTATATAAAAATGAATTAAAACCTAAACTTGTTGATTTTTTAAGTGAATCTACTGACTAAAAAGAAAATATAAAAAAAATGGCAGTAAAAATTAAAACTTTGTCTTGAATATAACGTAAATACTAGGATCACAGAATATCGCACAAAAGTACACGAACTTTTATCACTCTCAAGTAAACCCCATAAGGAATTTTGGTATTTTGTAGGTAAACGACGGTATCGCTTTTATGATAGACAGCCTGGAAACAATTTTAAAGAAAAAAAAAATTAAATTAGGAAATGAAGAAGTTTATTTTCGACTCACCTGTCACCTCACCGCTCCTCCACCAAGTAATGACGCCGCAAACTGCGGTATCCCATGCTTTCATAGTAAAATGTACCAAGCCACGTCTAAATGGAAAAAAAAGAAGCCAACTCCAATAATTAAAAGAAAAAAAAATGAAAAATTAAGAAATTAAGGATCACATAAAAACAAAAATTTGATAAACATTATTCATTTATTACATAAAAAATAAAATAATATAAAATATGTACATCGTGCCTTCATTTAAAATTCCACCACCTTTGAGATTTCTGTTAAGCATAAAATATTCACAAGGTCCTTGCAGATATTTTTAGTCATGCCTTATTACAGTTATGTTATCCCTAAAAACAATATTAAGTTAGATTTTTTAAAATAAAGTTCATTTATATCACAATTTGTGGATAAGGGGGAAGGCTGATGGGGCCTCCTCACTCATTGGGTAAAGGAAAAGAGGCGACATTTGCGGATTTTGACTTTTTATTTTTAGATTTCATCCAAAATGAAGTTCTTGACCATTTTTAGGGTGAAAAACAAGAAGAAGTCTGTTTTGGGATATAAAAATATTTTTTTTTGACCTCACCCAAGGGGGGACCCTTCTTCACTTTTTCGTCCTGAAAATTTTCATTTCAGATTTCATCCAAAATGTGGTTTATGACAATTTTTAGGGTAGAAAACAAGAATCTGAAGTCGATTTTGGGATATAAAAATATTTTTTTCGACTTCACCAAAGGGGGACCCTTTCTTCACTTTTTCGTCCTGAAAATTTTAATTTTTTGATTTCATCCAAAATGTGGTTTTTGGCCTAGAAAAAAGCCAGTTCAGTGTTCAGAAAAGTCCCCTCTACAACTCTTTATTCGAGAATTCTGGGAAATCATTGCTTCCCAAGTAAGAGGAAGGAAAAATATCAATAAATTCGATTTATTTCGTAAAAGAAATGACAAAAAGTGAAATGAGATCGTGCAGATGATGTATATATACTGGAAAAGCGTTAAAAGAGTGGCTGGTGCGACCTAAAAGCTCAAAAGCGGTTAACCGCCACCATGCAAATTATAAAAAAAAACTTACGACAATGAGAATGAGTTGAAAAGCCAGGCTTTCCACCCGGCCCCTCCATTGCTGTCGATCCTTGACTCAACATCTTGACAAAGTGTCTTCCTATCATGTGACCTTCCAGATTTAAGATCACACAACAACCTCTTCTTACATTCCGAATCACAATCTGGCTTAACCGGCGAATTTTTCCAATAATATCTACAAAAATATTAAAAAAACACAACAAATAGGTTCGTCTTACTTATAATAAATGTCAAATAATGTAGCATTGTCGACCATTCTATTAAGCAAACCGTCCCATTCTTGCGGCACTAAAGATGTCATCTGGAAAGCTTTTCTTGTGCTGTATTCTTGATACCAGATCGGATAATTATAAAGATTGGCATCTCTTAGATTCATGACCCATGTTTCGTGATCGATTACTCCCTAAAATTTATGTTTTAAAGGGGATCAGACATCAAAATTCTACCTAGTGTGCTAGAGAGAGGATGCCCAAAAAGTAGTTTCCTCGTTTTGGGCGCTAAAAATGGTTGGAAAATTTTTTTGAAAAGCGCGTTCTCATTCTTTCGGAAAACTACGTGCTGTTTAGAGAGCAGTTTTTCTGAAAAAGTTTTCCTCGGAAAAATAGAAAATGCAATTTTCCACCAAAACTTTATTTTTGAAAAAACAGGTAGTCATCATGTAGTTTTTGACGAGCTGATTCCAAATATGCTAATATTAAGAAGATCGGATGAATAGATTCGTCGGTATGAGATTTTTAAGGATTAGATGCTGAGGGGAAGGGGAGTTAAATTGTGGGGAAGTAAAGATGACTCATCACTCATACTCCTTCAAGGTCATCGAACTTTACAAACGGCTCAATTTTTTTCTCTCTATTGTGAAATTAGGTAGATTTTTTTTTTCCATTTCATAATATTTAGTCAAAACCACAAAAAACTCATGATTTTTTTTTTTTTTTTCCAATATTCCCCAAAAATTTAGTTTTTCTTTTCTTTCTGAACATATTTTAAGTCTGTTTTTCATCTAAAACCTTAAAATCGACATTTTAAGAGCCAAATTTTCGTCCAAAACCTCAAAATCAACATTTGTAAAGCCCAATTTTTGTCCAAAAACCTCAAAATCAAAGTTTTAAGAGCCACATTTTCGTCAAAAAAACTCAAAATCAACAATTGTAAATTCGCGTTCGTAGATTTCAGAAAATTTTATAAAAACAAAACTAAAGATTATTAAATTTGCTACTAATTTGATCTACTAAGATTTTTTGTAGGACCAAACGTTTCTAATCTACTAGGAGACAAAAAAGCTGGATTTTCGATTTTTTTTACTATCAAAAAGTCAGGTTTTAGAAAAGTCAGTCTGCAAAGGATAAAAATTTAAAATTACAGAAAGATAACATTGTAGAAAATAAAGCAGGCAAATGGTTTCTTGAAATAAAAACCGGTTTGAAGAGCCCTGACCTTGACAAAGGGAAAATTTATCTCCCCCCTCATTTAACTCCCCGGAACCCTGCAGCATCTAAGCCTTAATAATCTCATACCGACGAATCTATCCATCCGATCTTCTTAATATTAGCATATTTGGAATCAGCTCCTCAAAACCTACAAGATGACTACCTGTTTTTTCAAAAATAAAGTTTTGGTGGAAAATTGCATTTTCTATTTTTCCGAGGAAAACTTTTTCAGAAAAACTGCTCTCTAAACAGCACGTAGTTTTCCGAAAGATTTAGAATGCGTTTTTCAAAAAAAAATTTCCGACCATTTTTAGTGCCCAAAAAGAGGAAACTAATTTTGGGGGTGATAGTGCTGCGATCTCTTGAATGAGAAACAAACAATTCTGATGGGAGAATCCCCCTTTAAATAAATGTTTGAAAGTTGTTTTACCCTTGTAGATGAGTCGTGATCGCCGTCAATGTAATATATTCGATAGCCAGGATTTAAGCTATAATATGGGGTTACTGATGGCCCGATGTAAGCTATGTTGACTGCACGGCTCATGTCTTCTTTGTCATAAAATACTTCAAATTCGTCATAATGGGTGTGGCCGAAAAACTGCGCTGTTATCGTATTTTCATATCGGTTGATGATGGAGTAGTAGTTCCTTGACCAGACTTTCAAGCAGTCACTGTGACCTGGCGGTATGTGGCCGATGACATGGACTTTTTCTTTGTTGAATTCGGCACTTTGGAGTTCGTAAATGAACCATTGGAGTTCCTTCATTGGATCGGTACTGTTTAGAGCTAACCACCTGGAAGTTTAAACAATAAAAGGATCAATAGAGAAGGTTCCAAAGTACCAGTTTTTGTTGTTGCAGTAGTTCATATTGAGTGAAATGATTCTAAAACCAGGTCTGACAAGCACCGAGTAAAATGCTCCTCTTCTCACAGTCCTTGAGACGCTGTCAGGAAGCCATTTCCGCCAATGTTTGTCCATTTCGTCATAGAGCCAGTTTATGGCATATTCTTGAGGTACATTTGATGGAGGAAAGCTGGAAACATTTGTTAACATTTGAGCAATTTAAAAAGACAACTTACCTATTGACGGGAGCAGACTCATGATTTCCGAGAGCAGGAAAAATTGGAATTCCAGGAAAATGTTCCATCATTTGAGCCACCGATTCTTTGATGATCATTAAATTTTCTTCTCTAGTTTGATTCCATACATCATGAGGAGGGAGGTCGCCAGTCCATAGAATATAATCGATATCCTAACCAAATTTTAGTCAAAAAAACGATTAAATCAATTTTACCGGATGGGTTCGCATTATATGCTGCATCATGTTGTCCACGGTGATTTTGGGTGTGTCACATTTCCTGTAGTCGCCCCATCTTCCGGCTGCGGATTGAGGGTTTGGTGCGGGCCCATTGGTCAATCGACAGCAAAGAGGTTCATCGCATTCAGCATTCGAACCTTCATTATAGTAAGGATCGTAATGTGTGTCCGATAAATGCAAAACTTTGAACGTCGGCGCCCCAGTCTATAATTTAAAAAAAAGTGGAGATCTTGGTCTTGCTGTAGCTGATTTCCAAAGGAAAGAAGCTCTTGAGGCCAGTGCTTGGAGACCTCATACCATAAACTACATCATGGTGATCTATCAGGGTGAATCGAACCATTTTTATGCTTAATCTTTCTAATCCTACAAGGCCTTCCGGTGCCAATATTTGACCCTTTCCGGCCTCCGCCCACTAGTTCTCAAAATAATCGCTCGTTTTACTTTACGCTCCTTGCAAAGTACCAGAACTGCTTTTCCTATTTAATCCATGTTCTGGCGGTTTCAAATTTTTATAATGAAAATGCTACCTGCCAAGTTTCATCACCAGGGGGGCGGACTGGGACCTTAGGGTGTGGGTGGGTTTTCAGTTAAGGGGGCGCCCGGTTGGGAATTTTTGACAGAAAATTGGCTCTTAGAAAAATATATTCAGCAAAAACAGAGGTTCCCAAACTTTTTCACAGTGCGCCCCCCTTTTAAACAAATTAAAACCATTGCCCCCCTCGCCCCCTATGAGGTTTTTGAATGAAATTTGGGTTTTAAAATGTTGATTTTGAGGTTTTTGACAAAAGAAATTGCTCTTAAAACGTTGATTTTGAGATTTTTGACAGGCTCTTATAACCATGATTTGGAGGTTTTGACATAAAATTGCCAATTTAAAGTAGATTTTGACGAAAATTAGGCATTTATAAATGTTGATTTTGAGGTTTTTGAAGAAAATTTGGCTTTATAAATGTTGAATATGAGGTGTTTTGGATGAAAATTAGGCATCATAAATGTTGATTTTAAGGTTTTTTTTTGGACTAAAATTAGCTTTTACAAATGTTGATTTTGAGGTTTTTGACGAAAATTTGGCTTTTTAAATGTCGATTTTGAGGTTTTTGACGAAAATTTGGCTTTATAAATGTTGATTTTGAGGTTTTTTGACGAAAATAGGCTTTAAAAATGTTGATTTTGAGGTTTTTGACAAAAATTTGGCTTGTTGATTTCGAGGTTTTTTGACGAAAATTAGGCTTCATACATGTTGATTTCGAGGTTTTTTTGACGAAAATTAGGCTTTACAAATGTTGTCCACCCCCCCCCCGGCCAGTCTGCCCCTGTTCATCGCTGTGATCCCCAGGGTGCCCTTCAAATAATCTCTAATCTGTATGATCAATTGGTCTCTAAACTCGGCGCCTCCATAGCACCGACTGTAATAGCTTCTTTCCCATTGAAAATCACCAAAATATTAATGAGAAATCATAAAAAATGTACCTTAGGAGTCGGCATCGGTGTAGGTGTAGGCTTAGGAACGGGTGGAAAAAGAACGGACCAATCATGTGTCGGATTGAAAACTTCCCCACAAGCGTCTCCAATAATCAAACTGCAAATTTCATCCGGTCCTAATTTCACTCGCTTTAAAACGTACACAACTTCACCCTAAAAAAAATTTGAAAAATTTGAAATAATTTTTTTTTTAAGGTTACTTACGACGAATAGGTCGGTGATACCATCGCATACTCTGGGCGTTTGTATTTTTAAACTTGTACAAAAATTATTGACAACTTGTCGAATGTCTTCTTTGGATTTTCCATTTCGAATGTAATGCTGGAGAAGGCCAGTTCCAGCTTTGCATGCGGTACATGAAACTTTGGACATGACGCTTGTTTCTAGTTCGGTCATTACTTGTTTGGTATTAAAAAATTTAAAAGCTTTATTGAAAAGTCCCGGGATGCCTCGAGGCTGTTCAGTTTCCTCCAAAACCTCAGTGTAGTTCACATTCAATTTTTCAAATTCTTTCGAAGTCATCGCCTCAATCTCGTCCACGCTCGGGGGTAAAAGATGAGTCCGGTTCTGCGGCTTCAAAAGAGGATCCGAATCCCCTTCCAAGAGCAGAAATTCTTTCCAGTGCCCGGTCGTCCATTCTCGATTTCGGATCGGATTACCTGCAAATTTTCAAAATAAGAAACAACCAGAATAACCAACTTACCTAAAGTTAAGGAACAGAATACGTTGACTAGGAAAAAAATTGCAATATATGAGCAGCATGTTTCATGTTTTATGTGCATAATACTCTCAACCGGAACAGGTGGTGGAAATTTTTATTTGCCTGCTCTGAAAAGAAAAGAAAAAAAATATTAAAACAGCACAAAGCCCCCATAGGTCAAACAACCTAAAATTTGTGGCTCTATAGACCTCTCCACAAATACAACATTCCCCCCTAACCTACTCTCCCACACCTCCCCTAAAACTTTAAAACCCACAAACCCCTCCTAGCAAAATGAATGAAAAGGGAATACCTATGGGGATACAAAAGATGGAACTTGGCTTTTAAAATGGCTAAAAATGGCTTTAAAATTGAGCATGGCTTAGCAAGAAGAGAAATGATGTCAAATTTGAAAAAAGGCCTTACAACTTGTACAAACTATGGATCAAAAAAAAAGAAGTTTTGAATGATAAATTTTAGGTTTTTGAAGAAAATTTGGCTTTTAAAATGTTGATTTTGAGGTTTTTGAAGAAAAATTTGGTCTAAACGTCTTGGTTTTGATGTTTTTGAAGAAAAATTTTGTTTTATTAAATACTTGGTTTTTATGTTTTTCACAAAACTTGCCACTTAAAACGTTAATTTTGAGGGTTTTGACGAAAACTTATTGACTCTTAAAAAGTTTATTTTGAGATTTATGACGAAAAATTAACTCTTGTATCCTTGATTTTGAGGTGTTTTTTTTTTTTTTTTTTTGAAGAAAACTTTGCTTTATAAAATGTTGATTCTGAGGTTTTTAATTTGGATCATACCTAAAACTTTGATTTTAGGTAAAAATCAAAGTTGGCTCTTAAAATATTGATTTTAAGGTATTTGACGAAAAATAGCCTCAAAATGTCGATTTTGACGTTTTATGGCGAAAATTTGGGTCTTAAGACCTAAATTTTGAGGTTTTTTATGAAAACTCTCTTAAAATGTTTATTTTAAGATTTCTGAAAACTAAAATGTTGGTATTTTTGACCTGAAAATTGGGGGGCGCCCCTCCCCCTTGATCTACCACTCGGAGGGGGGAGGGTGCTTATTGAAATCCCCTAAAAATTTCCATTTTTAGAGGTCAAAATGAAAATTAATTTTTATAAATTATAATTCGTGACAAATTCCAATGGAGTAAACTCTTAACGAACACGGTGAAAGCATGACAATGAATTTCGCTTTTTAAGAGAAGAAATCGTCGTTAAAATATTTTTTTAATTGACAATTTATCGCAGGTCAGGCTTGTTCGCTAGTTACAAAATGAGTTCTTCGAATGAAACATTTTCCTCATAATACCTCCATAAATTATCTTTTGATGTTACCGTTCTTCCTGAGTAGATTGATGACAAAGATTGTTCAAAAATATAAAAATCTGATTTGCTCTCGAGGCCGTCAACATGAAAACCCAAAAAGTATGAAAAAACGGAAAAAAGGCCAATAAATTGCGAACTTTGACCCTCAAACATGAATTAAGTAAACCAACAAAAGAAAAACGAAGTTGCGAGATTTCTAAGGAATTTTTTTTTATGTTACCTAATGTATTATTTAACCAACTATATTCAAAAATCGTTGACAATGGCAATTGTGATGCAGTCTAAACGGTTCGTCCTAAAAATTCTAAGTTTTGGTTTTTTCATTCGATTTTTTAGAATTCGACTTAATGTAAAATTTAGGTGCAGAGTTATGAAGGCAGTTTTTGAAAAATTTAATTTCTTGATATTTGAACTTTTGAGTAAAAGGTTAAATTTTAATCTTATAATGGTTATTAGGCGACCTCCGTGGTGTAGTGGATAAGGTGATAGACTTATTGTTTCCATCCTTAATCTTCTACATCACGGGGGTCCATCAGGCTGGGAAGGAAAATCTGTATTGATTATCACAATGAGAGAGAGAGAGAGAGAGAAAAAAAAAAGGTTATTATTACTATATTGATAACTTTTAATTTTTGGGGGTAGTCTCCTCATAATATTGGTGTTACCTTTTTATTTTGGACTGTAATGATCTATGTTTGGCTTACTTTGAATTCCGAAGACGGAATCTCAAGATTCTGTGCAATATCCGATGTAAGACTGATAACGAAATATTAATGCGATCGTTTTAATAAGAAGGTCAGAAAAATCTCGAGATAGTAAAGGATCAGCTCAATAAACAAATAACAAAGAGAGTGGGAGAATCGCGTGTCCACTTTTGGGATTTTTTTCCCCCGCTTAATTCTTGACCGTAAATAGTTAACAGAGCGATCAATCTTTCAACTGGAACCATCGAAGGATTTGGTCATAAAAGGAGTGAAAAAGTTTTCATCGAATATATTTGGGCCAAAGGAGTCAAAGGTCCCCAACAACCAATTCCATCGAGACTTAGGAGTTAGGACATTTAATTTGGTGTATTGAGCTAATTTTTTAAAATATAATATTGGCCTCGAACTCGCTTCGTACGGGGGGTCGCTAGAGCCAATATGATTATTGCACAATCTGATGATTGTTGATTCCCCCCCCCCATTTTTTCAAAGTTTTCGCACTAAAAATTTGTCGATAGAGCGATTTGAAATTGTTGACATGTAAAGAGGTGGCAAAAATTGTTCTGCCAGTTAATAAGGCACGCGATGATATTTTATTCGATTTTTTCGAGTGGTAGATGTCGGAAATTTCAAACAAAACTATGATTTTCCCATGTTTTTTTGGGGCGAGGAACACGAATCCGAAGTTAGTTTTGACTTTTGAGGTAAACAATTTCCATGAGCGAAAATGCCCATAAAAAGTGCAAAAAATAACTTAACTGATTTTTAGCTCTAGCGACACCTCCGAGGCGAATTGGAGACTAATATAGGGAAAAAGTTCACAATACGTAATTAAATGTGCTAAGCCCCTGACTTTTTACCCCTTTTCCTGCTATTCCTTTTGATATTTTTGGAGTTGGAAGATCGAAAATTGATGTCGTCGTAATGAATTTTATATTCAGTTTCATCGTACAAAAACCAGTTTTTTTAAACAAGATTTTTACCCAACATTCCCAACAAAGTGTTTTTTTTCCCTTTCCCGTATAAAACTAGAAAACACCCGCATTCCGGCATTGTCCCATCATTATGACCACTGATTGAACCAACAATAGACGCATCGGTTACAGATATGAAGGAGAAAAAAATAGAAAAAATGTGAGAGAGAGTTGATTTTGACCTTGGTAACGGTACCGGGTGTACCAGTTAACCGGGACATAGGTGATAGCTCCAACCTCAAGTCTGGGTCAATCATTCAACCTTCCACGGATCGAAAACACTTTTCCGAGAAAAATAAAAACCGATCAATCGACCCCCTCAAGTGCTTAAATGATTATTTTTCACAAGTACTTTATCGCAAAACAACTGAACTAACAATTCAATACATTTTTGCAATTATGTAAGAAATGACAGTGATTTTTCAAGAGCTTTTTGTCATCATGTCGATTTTCGAGTGAAAGGGCTTCAGATATTTAAAAGTAAATTAGGACTTGAAAAAAACGGGACCTGATTTTTAAAAAAACTTTCTTCGATTTTAATGTCTTTAAAGTGAAAATGAGCGTCTTAATAGCTACGACGTCCTTGACCATCAAAATAAGTAGCTTTCAACCATCAGAGTCACACAAAAAAATGAAAAAACTGGGACAAAAGTGGCTTATAATTCGGGTGTTATTCTTATATCAAGAAACCGTCAATTTTCGAATGTTTCCATTTTGTATGCTTTTATTTTATACTCAATAGTCAAGTACCTAGAATCCATCGTTTTGGAGCTAGGGGTATAAATAACCTATAATATAGGTTATTTATTAATATAATATATCCTTTGAAATTTTCTTACTTTTGACCCATACAGTAGCATGATTAGCATATAAGGTCATTTAGTTAAAAAAATCTACTCAAGATATTTTTAAAAATCAGCTAATAAAAGCTATTAAAGAAACCAACAAGTTTGAATTCTTTAAACTTAAACCTTGAAAATTCATAGCTCTGGCAATCTACCAGAATCGTTCTAATCTTAGAGTCAAATCTCGCAAAGTTCTGCAATTTTCCATATCATCCAATAGCCAAATGTATGTAATTGTAAAACATAAACATTTTCCGATCAATTTTATGGTTGAAAACCCTAAAGCCATTACGTCTTCGAAAACGTGGTCGTCGACGTGGAGATGACCTACTAAAATTGCGTGGAATAGAATATTCACGGATTAGGAGTCTCATCTATTGGTCAGGATGAATCGAAAAATCTGATAGCTCTCATCATAAAACTTAGCCACGAATTTTTTGAGGCTTCAGCCTCCTGAACCTCCAGAAGATCTTAAGGAGCGTCGATCGTAGGTATTCTCGCGAATTAATTTTCACTGCGCATCACCTAAATCGGCCAACGAGCGTCCTTCAGAGTTCATCTCATATGTAGATTCATAATTTCCTGTTGATTCCATTAGTGAAACAAACAAAAAATGAGAGCGTTTCTTCATAAAATCTCTCAGTACGCAACAGTTTCCTCATTCCTTCACAATTACTCGAGAATTTTTTCCTTTAGCAGCTACTAATTTGCTAAACATTTTTTCTTGTTATTTTCCTTTTGTTTCGAAATCAATTGAAACAAAGAATCTTCTTAGGAAAAAGAGAGAAAAAAGGAAGTTCGTGGAATTCAACAAAGGAGAACAGGAAGAGACTTTTAAAGTAGAAGAAAGTCAAAAATCGTGAAAGATAAGCGATTTATAAGATTAAAATCGTTTTTCTTTTCGTTTTTTAAAAAGAGAGGAGTGAAATTTTTGCCCCTAAAGATGATATTTTTCTTTCTTCGTATTAGTGATCCCGAGAGAGTAAGACGAGAAAGTCATGACTCATGACACTGACACTAATTCATGCATATACGAGAACTGTTTATGAACTGTCTATATGTAGCTGAAGGACGCCATTAATTCAGTAAAAGGTCGAAAAGGACAAGTGAAAATCTGTCGATAAACGGTAGCCATATTAAAGAGCTTCCACTTTTTATCCCAAATGTCGTTAAATCTTAACGATCCACCCATAATGTTCATCACTTGCCTCCAAAACTGGAGCGAAATAATGAAACTTCTAGAATTCAACAATAATTTTTTATGGGAATAAGAAAAAACATGAAAAAGTCAGTTATCTATTCCTCTATTACTCTAAATTAAATGGATCCCACGACCTTCCTACTTGGTCTACTTATAACAAAAATGAGACAAGAAAGAAAATGTTTAATATAATTTTAAAAAGAAACTTTTTCCTCTGTTCTTTTTGGCTAGAAATTACGCAGTTTTCTTCGGGTAGGACTAGCAAATGATGATTTCTTTGTTTGGTTTTGTGGTCTCGATTTCCGTGACACCGATTCTTTGCCGGTGACTGGAACTTGGAGGGTGGACCGGGTCTCCCGAGATTTCGACGGGCGGTGTCGAGATCCTTTTTCCGGTTCGAGACGCCGAGATGTCGCCCTCTTCCTTTTTTGAGGCCAACGCTCATGATTTCCCCGGATCGATCAACCGATTCTGCCAATTTACCATAAGCCCCTTATATTTGCTCAGAAAACTGACAAAAACTAGTGCAATAGCTACAGGCCCAAAATCTAGGTGGCAGGACACCTAAAGGAGGCCTCAGCACGGCCCCCAAAAAATTTTCTAATGCAGCCTCAGACTGGATATTTTACCTTCTTTGACAACTTCCATCTTCTAAAGTGGAAGGAATGTTTTTGGAGTTTTTTACTATATATTACATAACAGAAAGAGAAGTTTTAAAATTATTTGGCTAGTAAAACGGTCTAAAATTATTTTTTATGGCTCTAGAAGGTTCTAGCTTTGATCCTACCGGAAGCAAATTATCTGGAGCATTACATAGTCACGATTCTTAAAACTTCCAGGTAAAAGCGATTGTCTATAAAAATGGTTGACAATAACCCCATCGTGGTTTTCATTGTCCTCAAATTTCCACATGCAATCAAAAGACACGGAAAAAAATCCGTCGAGGAGGTAAAAGTGGTTGTTTACAGCAAAAACACAAAAGAAAGTCCAAAGAGCTCTCTCCGTGGGGATCGCGCCAGGCACAGACTTGCTCCTTGAAGCTGACCAAGGTTTAGCATTTTCACCTTACACGCGGACACCTTTTATTTATAATATTGAGAGAAACTCCTTTCACTGGAGCCCCGTCGGTTCAATTGCACCAGGGCGGTCCCACTCATAATGACGATGTAGTTCCGACACGAAATCACCACAGGCGCCAACTTCGAAAAGGATCTTCGACCCTCCAGACACGATCAACAGGTTTTCTACCGACAATCTTACTAATCTCAACAGAAGCCTTTATCAGGAAAATCTCTCAAAGATCTAACAGAAAATTGTACAAAAAATGGCACCATGCCAAAAAAAGCCGTTAACCGATTTCGGAGGTAGAGCCTCCTGGGTCAACAAATCTATTCGGTCTAGTGATCGATTCGTCACACTTCATAATCTATTATACCATCGAACTAACGAAAACTTCCGAATAAACAAAAGAAAAAAAGATGACCCCAAAAGAAAAAAACTCGTCCTAATTTCAAAGTAATTAAGGCAGATTAAGACCATACCGATGTACTGTTAGAACAAACACGGAAGAATCACGTAAAGACATTAATAATAATTTTCCTAAACAATTTTAAACAATAGAAAGTCCTTAGTTTCAAAGCCAAACGTTTCATTCGTTCACGCATGATGAACTTCATCTCAAGATAATTTGTCTAGATTACCTACCTTTGGAATAAAATAATTAATATCTTCTCCAGTAGTTATCCAATTATGAAAATGACATCCTCAGGGTATGGAATATTAATTAACCTATTTCACAAGATGTACCAGGGAGCCACAACAAAAAATTTTAATTTGTGGACTCCATGTATGTAATCGTATCTCTAAAAAAGTGAAGTATGAATAAATTCTTATTCGTAATTGTAAATAAAATTTTGCCCAACTCTGCCCTACAATTACCATAAATCTTACTCCATAATGCCCATAAAACCTCCTCCCACCATACTCAAAAAGCTGACCAATAATTTCTGACCAATAATTTGCCACCATACCACATACAATAACAGGTACCCTATCACCAAATCCCATACCAGACATGAAAGAAAGGTTAGATGGTCCTTCATCATTTTTTGACGAGAATTACTCTTTAGGATGTCCTAAGATCCCATTTTGACCAGATGTTTCTTTTTAATTACAAAGAGAGTGAAAGTAAAACATAAAATCCGCTAAAATTGCTCAAAGTCCAAGAATGAGACAAATTATCTTTTTCGTCAAAAAAGGATCAATGTCCAAATGATGAAACCCCTTCCTAGGCCTCGAGGTCACATTCCGCAGCTGGAAGTGACCATTTCCACAGAAATGCTTTTTCATGGTTGACCATTGGGGTGGGGCATCGAGTAGGCAAGGTCTTATGACCAACTAGCTCTAAGAAAGAGCCTGTCAACAAAGTTACTTAACACGATCAGTGCGGCGTGATATTTTAAAGTTTAAATTTTTGACAAAAGTCCACTCCTTAGCTCTCAAAAATGGACTTTTCATCCCGACCGAACGTTCAAACATCCACAACTACCAATTTTTAACCATTTTTATCGAAACTTATATCTTTGTAAACCTACATTAAAGAGCATCAAATTCAAAAGTTATTTTAGCATAAAACTTCTTAGCTAACTCCTTAGCCTACACAAATGCAGGTTGATGTCCCTGGCCATCCTTGAAATGGTAACCCGGGGGCGGACTGGACCAAAAAGACGGATCTCAAAAGAACCCACCCGGCGCGGCACCCGCAATAATTTTTTATGTACATCAATTTTTATAATTTTTATAATTTTTCTTTCCAACCATGAACACCAAATTCCCATTTTTCGTAAAAAAAATACTTAAGAAACAAATTTTCCTTCCAACAACCTCAAAATGATTTCGAGTGCAAAAAGGCGAGACTTTATTTTAAAAAGCCCCACCTAAAACATCAAAATCCATGAAGAAATAAGTGGATATTTTTGATCAAATTAGGTATAAAATTTTAAAAAATTCAAGTGTTTAAACACAGTTATAAGCGGCTGGGATGGGACACACGCCTCAAAAAAGTACAGTTAGTGGGGAAGTAAAAGTGTTTTACTTTTCAATATCCCCATTCCTCTTCAGACAAAAAGGAGACTACTCAGCCTATAATCACAAGTTTTGAACTTCCAAAATTTCAATTAATTAAATTGCTTTAATTTGGATCTTACGTAAAATGAGTCCCGCGGCAGCAGGACTAAAGAGGTAGATTTCTTTCAGATCTAGAACTTTCTATAATTCGAAGAAAATAAAAATCATCTGTTTCCCGGTAAAAATTCAAAAAAATTCTTTTTTACCTAGGTTCAAATCTATTGCACCCAGCTGATCCAAACCAACTTTAAATCTTTCTTATCTATCCCCATAACATAACTATTAAGTTTGAAAGCGGTTGGATGAACGGTTTAGGAAATACACAGTTTAGGCCCTAAGTAAAGTACCAAAACCGCTGGTCCGATTTCAGCCGTTAACGAACTCATAAATTCTATTAGTTTAAAAGCTCTAAATACCGAATTTCATGGTCGTCATGTAAAAATTACTCAAGTTATCGTGCGAATATATACATATATACATATATACATATATACATACATACATATATATATATATATATATATACTTTTGAGTTGAGGGTGGTTTGGGGGTCCAGGGGGTCTGAAATGAAAACCTATCACAAAAATTTTTGATTCTGAGACTACTGCCCCCATTGCAATAGGTAGATTTTCTGAAAGAAATCTACCTAAAAACATGGGACTTGATAATGCGTGATAAAAAGTTTCTCAAATTATAATGCAAAATTGCTTTTTGCACTTCAAAAATAAGAAATCTGTATTTTTAAATTGGTAAAGGATTCCGATGCGATCGAACGTTTCTGAATAATTTGGGTTACGTCCTACAACCTACAAGTGGTTTTATTCAAACGGGTCACTCGTTAAACTTTCATACACGTTTTCTATAATAAACCAAGGAATAAAAAAAAAATCATCGAAAGTTTCAATCACCATTTTGTCATGATCATAAACCTCATCTTTTTTTAAGGGTCTCTGGCAAAGAATAGGGATCCGGGTGGGCAATTTACTTATCCCCTTTTTTATTTTTTATGCCCTTATCAATTTTATGGACGCTGGATAAAAAGAAAATCGGATAAAAGTAAACTAGGGCTAAATTAAGTTAAATAGGCCTAATTTGGGATCTCGGGTCCATGTTACAATTTAGATCTTTTTAGATTTTAGGTAGATTATGACCTATTATATGGGTGACTTTGACTTTTTCAATGATGACTTCTTATTTAGTGGACTTTGACCTTATTTCCGGCCGAAAGGAAAGGAAATTTTTAGGCCTTATTTTTGTGGAATGGAATTCGTCTCTTTTTGTGATGAGATGGGAATTTTCAGGCCTGATTTGTCCAGTTGCTTGGTAGATATAACTCTTTTTGGACAAATAGGAATTTAGCCCCTGACAAGCAGACACTTTTTGGCATATTTTGAAATGTCAAGAAGGAAGCTTTTTAAGTGGAATCAGACAATTTAAAGGCAGGTCTAGACGCTCCGTTTTGCACAAAGTTTTGTCTGCACAGTTCAAAAGGTTGCTTGTAGACTGGAAAACTGTGCAGTTTTTAGGTTGGAAAAAAGACTGCTAAGTCCGATTGAAAACTGAGCTCGAGAGCTATTTATTTTTCATTTTTTGTTGCTCAGTTTCAATTTGGTACCTCCTTGAGAACCTCCTCCATAGAGGAATCAGACAAAACTTAGCGAAATACACAGATAGTCTGCACCGTGTGGACGAAATTATGAACTTTTTAGAAGAAGCTTAATCTTTTTGCTATGAAAATGGAGATTTTTAGGTGGGCTTTAACATCTTATATGATATATTTTAAATCGTTTTTAATAAATAGATACTTTGGGATAGATTTGATCCCTTTTTTGCACCGAGAAAGGAAATTTCGAGGTAGAATTTGATGAATTTATACAATAAGAAATAATCCTTCCAATTGAAAAATGGTCAAAGTCCACAATAAGAGAGAACAAAGAGAACTTGTGACGAAAAAAGGACTTAGCACGCCCATCGCAATAGTAACGGATCTTCATTTTGGTGGGTCACCTCTTCGTTTTTAAAGCAGGACAGGTTTTTTCGCATTTGTATCCAATGGAATATTTTTAATGGGAATTACAGCTTTGAAGATATCGGACATGTATAATTAGATTTGTGAATTTTTAATGTTGATCGTTGCAATTTGATTTCTGAAAGTCTTTTTTAGGCAGAACAAATAGATTCAGAACTTTCAGAAAAATAAATAATTTTTTTTTTTTTTAAATAAAACCGTTAAAATGACTAGGTAGGTAATCAGTGTAATTAGGAATCTTTTTGGCAAGAACGCAAGGGGGACAGGGCCATCAGAGGATTCAAAACTCTTCAACCAATAATAATTCCTAGGTTTTTAATTAAAATTTTTTCTGAAACTGTCCAGTGGTTTCGGAGCCTTTGATGAGTGACTCCTTCGCTTTTCTTCTTCAAAATCGAAAACCCAACGCTTTTTCATTATTGGCGGATACGCAAAAAGAAATGAGGCGAATTTGAATAAGTGACGAGAAAAAAAGAAAAGTCCATTTGGCAAAGTCTCATCTTTTTTGCCGAATCACTTAACCCGATTAGAAATCAACACCGGATTTAACAAATATGTAGGTCCGCTTTCAACAGGATTTTACACGCGTGGAAAAAGTCAAAACAAAAATTAGGCAACTTTCAATAGTTAAAAAAAATTTCACTGATTCGGTTAAAAAATTTCTTTAGTGCAATCTTTTTGAAAGAACAAAATTTGTTATACCTTCTTTTTGGTGATGATTATCCGATATGAAAATGTTTGAATCCTGTTTTGATTTCTGGATGTTTTGCAATGAGATTAGAAAATAAGTTGACGTCCATGAGAGTTCCACGAACGTAATCCAAACATATCCGACTTGCGCGACTTTGAGCGGTTCACGTCTTGAAACGGTTTGTGCATGTCAAAACAGAAGACTCGAGAAAGAAGTCGGGGCCGCCCAGTCTGGCCAACTCGAGTGGCCGAAAAAGAAAATTTCCCTTCACTGGACGGTTCTTCGGCACCTCTCGGTTTTCTACTCTGTGCTCTCAGCTAATGAAGGATATCCTGTAGAATTAATTTTTTAAGACTTTAAAGTCTTTAGGGATCTCAAAACAATTTCTAAGACCCCCCCCCCCCCCATCCATCTCAAAAAACTTTCTCTGCACCGTCAAACCATATTTGGACGATCTGAAGTAATCATTAGAATTGAGAGAGGACGATATTCAGGGGCGGACAGGCCCAGGGGGGTGGACGAACACACCCCCTAGAATACATAAAGCCCCCGGGCAGGTTTTTTTTATGCGTTATTTTTGCTCAGTGGCACCCAAACTGGAGGCGCGCCCCCCTAGGTGGGCGTAAGCTGTCCCCAATGGGGGTGTGGGAAAAATCAAGATTTTTTTTTTGTGGGCAAATATCCCCAAAAACAAGTGAAAAACCTCAAAATCAACATTTGTAAAGCCTAATTTTCGTCAAAAGTTTAAAAAGACCTCGAAATCAACATGTGTGAAGCCTAATTTTCGTCAAAAACCTCGAAATCAACATTTACGAAGCCTAATTTTCGTCCAAAAACCTCGATATCAACATTTAAAAAGCCTAATTTTCGTCGAAAAAACCTCGAAATCAAAGCAATTTTCGTCAAAAACCCATCACATTTTAAAGCCTAATTTTCGTCAAAAAACCTCAAAATCAACATTTATGAAGCCAAATTTTCGTCAAAAACCTCAAAATCAACATTTGTAAAACCTAATTTTAGTCAAAAAAAAACAACCCTCAAAATCAACATTTATAAATGCCTAATTTTCGTCAAAAAACCTCAAAATCAACTTTAAATTGGCAATTTTTTGTCAAAAACCTCAGAATCAACATTTTAAAACCCAAATTTCATTCAAAAACCTCAAAGTTAACATTAAAAACTTCAGGGGGGAAGGGGGCAATGGTTTTAATTTGTTTAAAAGGGGGGCGCACAGTGAAAAAGTTTGGGAACCTCCGTTTTTGCTGAATATATTTTTCTAAAAGCCAATTTTCTGTTAAAATTTTTTTGACAACCGGGCGCCCCCTTAACTGAAAACCCACCCACATCCTAAGGTCCCAGTCCGCCCCTGACGATATTTCTATCATATTATCATAGGCAAAACACACCACGGTGATATTATTGTCGATGAGGATCATGGGAGTTGGGACATTTCGCTTCCTCACTTACCGACGGACTTACGGACCGTGCAAGATGTCCAAAAATTTTGGTTCTCCAAAACCAAAATTTCCACTTCCCTTTTGCATTTTAAATGATTCTAAACACAAAATGAGTGAGGAAGCTATCCTAAGTTGACAGAGTTTTTAAGTGACATTGTGGCAACACTGATTAATGATTATCATGTGGATTGTGGTTATCAGTTATCACTTATCAATGTTATCACTAGTGCTACTAAGATCTTAGAACTTGTTAACTTTGTTATAAGAATCCTTGGTTGCTTTACATAGTCTGAGAGAGCATATTGTAAAGAGGAATCCACCGAACATACTAGAATGGACGTAAAACTTAAGGTTATTAGTCTATTAACAATAATTCTTAAAAATGACCATAGGCATATCTTTTTTGCTCTTCAAAGCTGCCTTGAACGCTCATTTGAGGCAAATGATGTGTAATGAAAGTAGTAGACCTAACTGAGTATGTTTAATCAACCCCCTATGACTGATCAATCTAAAAGTTTTGAATTTTTCCTCATTATTTCAATAAAGATGTCCAAATGAGGTGTTAACCTTTTCCTATTTGGGGGTATTGAGTAGACCTTAAAAAATTTCAGTGAAAAGCACTTATTTGTTTGTTTTAGGTATTGTGTTTGCACGGGTATAGACAAGATAGTGCGACCTTCCGTTCGAAAATTGGTTCGCTGAGAAAATCATTTAAAAGCATCACATTTGACTGTATAGACGCCCCACACATTTCGAATGCACCCGAGAGGGCCGAAAATGATAACGATTTAGCCAACTTAGGTTTGAATTTGGAAATAAAATGACAATTTTAAGATTCTTTTCAGAACAAAGGAGTTGGTGGTTTACGGATAATGACAAAACTTACGTTTCAAGAATTGAAACGGACATTGATGAAGGCTTTGAGGAAAGTGTAGCGTTTGTGGAAAATCATGTCAAAAAGAACGGTCCATACGATGGCATCCTTGGTTTTTCACAAGGTGCTACTTTTGCTGCCTTAATATGCTGTCTTTCTCAAAAAGGAGGTAATTTGACTGGAATGTTCTGACAACAACTTCCTCAAAAAGTTTCCCAGAATGTTGTTGCCAGTTAGAATTTGACATGAAAATGGGCTCAAATGAGCCTTTTCTCACCAAGTCTCATCAAAACCGTTCAAAATCTTGCCTAAAATGTTTTTTCCTACTTATAAATGTCCAAAAATCTGAATGAATTTTGTAGAAAAATTTCAAAATCTGCCATAAAATGGTATTTCTTGCTGGCACCAGGGGCGGACTGGCCCGGGGGGGGAGGGGGTATGAAGCCTATTTTTTTTTTCCAAAAACCTCAAAATCAACATTTAAAAAGCCTAATTTTCGTCAAAAAACCTCGAAATCAACGAGCCAAATTTTCGTCAAAAACCTCAAAATCAACATTTTTAAAGCCTAATTTTGGTCAAAAAACCTCGAAATCAACAAGCCAAATTTTCGTGAAAAACCTCAAAATCAACATTAAATAAAAAGCCAAATTTTCGTCAAAAACCTCAAAATCAATATTTGTAAAACCTAATTTTAGTAAAAGAAAAGAAACCTCAAAATCAACATTTATGATGCCTAATTTTCGTCCAAACACGTCATATTCAACATTTATAAAGCCAAATTTTCGTCAAAAACATCAAAATCGGCTATAAATGCCAAATTTTCGTCAAAAAACCTCAAAATCAACTTTAAATTGGCAATTTTTTGTCAAAAACCTCCAAATCATGGTTATAAGAGCAAATTTTTTTTGGTCAAAAAATCTCAAATTCAACGTTTTAAGTGCAATTTCTTTTGTCAAAAACCTCAAAATCAACATTTTAAAACCCAAATTTCATTCAAAAGCCTCAAAGTTAACATTCAAAACTTTAGGGGCGAGCAAAGGTTTTAATTTGTTTAAAAGGGGGGGCACACTGTGAAAAAGTTTGGGAACCTCTGTTTTTGCTTAAAATATTTTTTTAAGAGCCAATTTTCTGCGCCGCCCCCCCCCCTTAACTGAAAACCCACCCACACCCTAAGGTCCCAGTCCGCCCCTGGCTGGCCATCTTGAACTATTTGAGGAAGTTTACTAGTTGTTTGTGAAAACTCGTTACTTTTCTATTCTTACCTGATTTTCTAGAATTCGCTGGAAGTTTTAAATTCGCCATAATAGGAGCAGGCTTTCGCTCATTATGCAAACCACATTTAGATTATTACAATATTAAATTGAAAATACCGTCATTACATATAATCGGCGATAATGACCAAGTTATTTCAAAAGGTAAACCAAATTATTCTTTAATCTTCATGTAAACTAATCTTTTATTTCCTTTAGAAAGAAGCGAAAGTCTTGTGGAAATCTTTGAAAATGCCCAGATCGTCCGACATCCAGGAGGACATCATTTACCTTGCAACAAAGACACGAAACCTTTTTATAAGGAATTTATCGATAAATTTAAATAAAATTCTGGTTTTGTCTGTCCGAATTTTCATTTCTGTAAAAAAGCATCAAACCTTATAGATCAGAATAATTTAATATAATTTTATTTTGAAGAGAGAAATGGTAACAAAGTATACATATAATAAATTAGAATCGAAAAACAATAATAATATTTAAACATACATAACAACACAAATAAAATTTTATTACTGCCCCTATGAGTTTTATTAATTTTATTATTTCATAACTTTACAAGACGCAGGGAATGTGATAATTGACCAAAAACGTGATAATCGCAATAATAAAACTTAAGGCATTCATAGACTTTTGAGTCCCTTAAATAGAAATTGCCTTTTCTCAGCTTCCTGTGGACCTGTCTTGATTTTCAGGACTTTTAACTTTCTCAAAGAGAAGTTGTAATCTGTCCCAAATTATAAGTCTCGAGCAGCTAATTCAAGAAAAAAAAAAAAAAAAATGACGCGGGTTTGAATCCCAATGGGCCAATTTTTGCAAATATTTAATTTCCTCTTTTTCTCCCTAATTTAATAATTTATTTAAAAATGAATAAAAACAAAATTATGGGAAATTGAATGTCCTACAAAAAATATTTTATTCATTTTTAGTGTAAAATGACCAGTTTTTGAGATATTTACAGTTGCACAGGAAGCTTAGAAAATTTTCCGTTATACTCTCGTCTATGAGCCCTAAAATACTCCATAAACCCTCACTAAAATAAAATTCTATATAAATAGTGCTGGAATATTCATAAGTGAGCAGATCTTTATGAAAATAAAGGTGTTGAATGAACTGCTTGTCGAAAAAGTGACATTTCCACGGTAAATAGAAAAATGTCCCCTTTTCAGTCAATTTGATAATTTTCAAAAATATTTTCTATGAACAATTACACCTTTTAAAAACTAATATTTTTGTACAAAAATAGCACACGAAGATTTCCCACCCGTACACACCAAAGTAATATTGTGCTTTGAATAAAATAAGGCCTAAATAAGAAGCAAAGGCTGAATTTCTATCGGTAACTTTTATGCCATTGCGGATGCCGGGAGCGAGCTGTGTTTAGGTTTCGTCTTGTTTAAGAAAACTTTGATGGAACCGTTGAAATCTGCGCTTACAAGAACGTAACCGGAAGTTGTATGGACACCCGAAGTGTTTCCTTCAAGTTCTTCTATTTGTCTCATTATGATGTCAGGATTCGGTGAAAAAACAGCGCATGTGACGACAGCATTGTGAACTTTGATGCCCTCCCAGTAATCATTTCTGTCTCTCCTCACAGAAGTGAATTTCGAATAGTCATGATTACTCTTCCATATATAGATACATTGGTTCTCCGATCCGGATATTATGTATTTACCGTCTTGACTAAAAGAGGCCTTAATCTGCGAGCTGAAGTTGGCGAATCCTTTGTATTTACATGACAAATTCAAATCACGGAGGTCATAAAGACGAATCCGACTATCGTTGGACGTCACCAAAATTTTGTCTTCTCCAGGCATCGGCTCAATCCCGCTTATTTTCCTACCGGTCGAATTTTTACCTCTTGACGACCTCACATGGATCTGAGTATGATATTTAAGTTGCAAATTTGTATTAAAAAATATGCATCTTCCATCATAAGTTCCAACAACAGCGAATTTACCATTCTGAAATCAATAAACATGACATTTCAAATACATGTTACATATACAATTTTTGACCAATTTTTAATGGTGTTTTAAATTAAAGTAACTGGAAATCAAGCGCAGAATCAAATTCCACCATCATTAAAACACAGGGTTTGTATTAAAATAACAAAGTTAGGGTCATTCTGGAGCACCCTGTATGTCGGATCCAAAAGTTATTGATGCCAATAGATTCCTGGCTCAAAATTATGGGGGATTTACTTGTATACTTTTTTAGAGAGTTCTTATACCGTAGCTTTCTAACGGTATAAATGTCATTAAAATTGGTCACTCCGGGGAAAGGGAAATTTCTTGCATAATTACAGCACATTGTATTATACCTGACAAAAATTGGCAGCCGTAATGAGCTTGGCAGGACCATCAACTTCATTCCAAACAGCGACCTTTTTGTCGGGAATATTCCACAGCCTTAATTTCCCATCAAGTGAGCCACTCAAAAAATATCTTTAAAAGAAAAATGAAGTAAAATATTTGCTGAAAGACTTCCAGATGAGTTACCTGTCGTCTCTGGGATGAAAGACGATTGCAGTGACGAAATCGATATGCTGAAAACAGCAAAGGCACTCCTTTCTTGAAATATGCCAAAGGCGGACAGTTTTATCCATCGAGGAAGACAAAATGAAGTAGTTTTTCGACCAAGAAACGTCAAGGAGGTCACTCGTATGGGCATTATAAGTGCAAAACGGTTTAGGCATGAAAGGAGCACGTTCGCACAAATCGGACATCGATGAGCTCATATCTTCGACCGAAATCTGAGAAACAATCGACTCCTGAGAAGGAGTTGGCGAGACTTTTTCTGCGCTGTATTTCGTCCTCATATCCTTTAAAAAACTTATATTTCCATCCCAAAAATTCAAGTTACCTGAAAATATGGGTACGCATTTCGAGCGACCCAAATTCTTAAAACTCTGTCTTGACCAGCGGTCGCCAATAATCGGCCACAAGATGAAAACTTCATGCACCAAACTGGCCCGATGTGATGGCCACTCAAATCCTTTAAAAAAATGATTTTAAAAACAAAAGAAATGAGAGAACAAACCTGGACGTGCTGAACGCTGTCGAAATCATAAGGCCCTTTGTGACTATTTGATGCTTTTAATTTGATAAATTGTTCACCGAATGTTGCCGTGGTGACTCCAGTGGCAGCGGTGGCTCCAGTTGCAGTAGATGCTGCATCATCGACGTACTAAAAATGAAATTTTGGTTAAGAATGAGGCTAAAAAGTTGATTACCTCAACAGGATCAGGATCTTTATGCCTTCCCATAATTTTGGCTTTGTTCATCGTCTTTTTGACAGTGGAGCCTAGGAACTTTTTGATTTGGGCGGTTTTTCTTTTGACCATATTCGCTTCAATTTCTCCGTCGACGCCGGTCGCTCCAGAACGCTTGGAATCGAGGCTGTCGTCGTCGCTTTCCCTCTGACCCTTCTCGAGCGAAGTGTTGCTCACGTATTCGGATGTTAGTCTCATTATATGGAGCGAAAGCGGGTTGATGCACTGTGGAAGTTTGTCTTCGGCTATACTCAACGGAACTCTTTCACCGGTGTCAAGATTCAATACAGTAACCTGCTCCAAGATTTCCTATTCACCGGTGAAGGGGGAAAAAAAAGCAAGGTAGATGGGCGTGCATGAAATACTTAGTGAGAACAAGAACTACTGCTACAAATAGCCAAGGAACAAAAACTAAAATTATTTTTAATACATGCTTTAGCCGCCTTTTAGCTCAATTTTTGAATGGATTCATTAAAGCAGCTTATTCCCAATAGCCTAAACTCCAGTAGACGCCCAGCCTTTTAATCTATTAATTGCAATGTTTGGTTTTTTTGTTGATTTCTACAGAACTACAAGGGCTGGAGACTATCATTGTAGCTTGGAATACAAACTACAGATCTGTGGTGAGGATCAGTAATAGAGGAGGAAAGAAAACTTGAGGCTTCCAAAAAACAGCCACGTCTTTTTATGAACCAACCCCAAATAACATCATTTCAGCTCCAATAGTACTCAGGCATGTGCTACAAAACTGAAATGACCTAAGGACATGCCAAGATTTCTCATTTAGGTCCCAAATTTTCGGGCAAAAATTCTACGGATAAAGCATGTTTAGGGTATATAAAGTGGTGGAAAAACAAATACAGTACATGAAATGAGAATAATTCTCAGGGATAAAGGAAAAAGCGAACAAAAGCACTGATGGAAAAAATTGTACGTACGAGATCAGAAAGCGGTTTTCCTGAATCCGTCCTTGTCCTGACAAACATGTTTAGTTGGCTGGGAAACATTTGCTCGTCACCAGCAGATTTCCTTCTTTCACGACGACCCCCTGAGCCGATGGTACCACCCAATGGGTAAGTTGAGCTGTTCCTCCCGACTGTCGCTCTCCCTTTTGATTTATTTTCACCATTTTCCTGGTAATAAAATGGTAAAGAAAAGTCTTCGTGTTAGTAATTTACCTGTGATTTGACCACATTTTGACCTTTTGTCAAAGTGTTAATATCAAGCGAATGCTCAAACTCTCGAGTAATCGACTCAATTGTACTCGCTGGACTTGGAAGAGTCGCTCTTCTATAGTTAGGCTCGTCAACACTCACACTCTTCAATGAAAAAGTTCAAAAATTTGATTCGCTTTGAATAGCTTTACCTTTGAAAGTCGAGGAGGCTCTTCTTTTTTCAACGGTAATGAATTAGGAGGAATCGCGGCTTTTAGTGCTTTGGCTTTTTTCCTTTTTCTAGGTGGAGCGACCGGAGCAGGAGATGATGAAGCGATTGGACATGAGTCGATGCCGATATACGATTGAGTCAACGTATTCGCTTTAGTGCTCGCGATAACATCCGGTTCCTGGAGACTTGTCGTCTTTTTCTCTTCACTCGGCTCTTCTTTGATTTCATCTTCTTTCGGCTCTGAAGATCCTCGCAGAGTTGCAGTCGATCCACTCAACGAACTTTCAACCGATGGTTCCTTTAAAGCTTGAGAGCCTGAACACAAAGTTACGTAAAGGTCAGGGTATGATGTCTAATTATGAGTATACTGTCTGATTAAGGGTATGTTTTTGGGTATGGGTGTGCTGTGCGAGTATGGAGTATGCAGTCCAAGTAAGGGCATACTGTCTGAGTATAGGGTGAAGTCCGATCATTCATACTCAGTCAGCATACCCCATACATGCACAGCCCTACTGGCACAGTAAATCCCATACTAGATCATCGGCATACCCCGTAATTACACCGCATACCTTGTACCCTCACTGCATACACCGCACATGAATCAACAGCATACACCATGCCCACACAGCATACCCCGTACTTGCACAGCATACCCCTTATTTGCACAGCACATACCGTACTCAAACAGCATACCTCATACAAGCACAGCATACCTCTTATTTGAACAGCATATCCCGTAATTGCACAGCATACTTTGTATTTGCACAGCATACCCCGTACTTGCACAGCATACCTTGTACCCTCACAGCTTACACCGTACCAGCACAGCATTTGCACCCCTTATTTGCACAGCATACACCGTACTCAAACAGCATACCTCTTATTTGAACAGCATATCCCGTAATTGCACAGCATACCTCTTATTTGATCAGCATATCCCGTAATTGCACAGCATACTTCTTATTTGCACAGCATACCTCTTATTTGAACAGCATATCCCGTAATTGCACAGCATACTTCTTATTTGCACAGCATACACCGTACTCAAACAGCATACCTCTTATTTGAACAGCATATCCCGTAATTGCACAGCATACTTCTTATTTGCACAGCATACCCGTACTTGCACAGCATACCTTGTACCCTCGCAGCTTACACCGTACTCTCACAGCATACCACTTATTTGCACAGCATACACCGTACTCAAACAGCATAACTCATACAAGCACAGCATACCTCTTAATTGTACACCATATCCCGTAATTGCACAGCATACTTCGTATTTTCACAGCATATCCGTACTTGCACAGCATACCTTGTACCCTCACTGCATACACCACACATGAATCAACAGCATACACCGAACTCAAACAGCATACCTCTTATTTGAACAGCATATCCCGTAATTGCACAGCATACTTCTTATTTGCACAGCATACCCGTACTTGCACAGCATACCTTGTACCCTCGCAGCTTACACCGTACTCTCACAGCATACCACTTATTTGCACAGCATACACCGTACTCAAACAGCATAACTCATACAAGCACAGCATACCTCTTATTTGTACACCATATCCCGTAATTGCACAGCATACTTCGTATTTGCACAGCATACCCCGTACTTGCACAGCATACCTTGTACCCTCACTGCATACACCACACATGAATCAACAGCATACACCGAACTCAAACAGCATACACCGTACTCAATTAGCATACCTATTATTTGTACAGCATATCCCGTAATTGCACAGCATACACCATACTCAAACAGCATACCTTGTACCCTCACAGCTTGCACCGTGCACAACCAGCATACGCCGTATCCATACAGCATGACTCAAAGTACAAAATACTGGTCAATAATTACCATATTCTTGAGCATTACTCAAAATGCGTCCGATTCTTCCAAGTGAGGTGAGACTATGTAGGCTTAGTGCGTCATGCTCGATGATACGAAAAGGGTGACTTGACTTGGTATCCGGCCCAGGGAATATTCCATCGAATGATGACGTCTGACTCGAAGTCGGCGAAGTACCAACAGCGTTGAAACCGTCTTCATCTTCAGTTTGCATCCGCTGTCGCAACTCACGCAGTTTATTCCTGTTCACCTTGCTTTTTTCAACAACCTAAAATAACAAAAGTGGAACAAAATCGAAAGAGTTTTAGAGAAGGTGATCCTAAAAGCGGCCGCCTTTGCTACCTGGAAGTCCGAAGAAGAATGAAGAGTATGCGAGCTTGGCACCCTGGTCGGAATAGCGAATTCGAGCCTTTTCTCATCTTGCTTTAAGCTCGACTGGAAGTCCGATTCACTCTTGGACGGCGTCAAACCGACCTTAGGCTTTCTGCATCCAAAAATCATTCACAATATTTTCACAAACTTTTACATCGAAACATACCTCAAAGTTTTATTAGGTGTATTGTCTTCGGCATCGTAGAATTCTTCTGAGTCACTGCTCCCGGACATTTTTCTTCAATAATCTGACCACGGCATGGCATTCATCTAACGCCCTATTTTTGACATTTCTTAATTGAATTAGAAAAAGTTCATAACTTGAAGTAATAACGTGAAGGTAATGGAATAACTGCCTGTCGGTAATCAGTTTCACCAACCGAACAGAAAAAGGGAAATTATGGAATCGAAAAAAGGGGAAAATTCTCTGCATCTAGCTAGAGTATGCTCATCGACAGTATTCTGCATATCCTTGAGGTATAAATAGACCTAAATATTAAAATAAATAAATTTATACCTCCATGAATCAAATTAGATTAAACACAGGAACAGTGCAGTTATCACTCTAAAAGAAAAATTTCCCTTTTCAACACAATTTTTACCGTTCCCATTGGCTAAAATAAAAAATATTAATAAAATATGTAATATAGACATTTTGCGATGAGAAGTGAGAACTGATGAAGGTAAATGCATACTACAAAAATTACCCTTTTTTGTTTAAAATTTCCCTTCAAAGAGGCATAACTTATGCTGTATTTTCCAAAATACGAGCTGGCATACACTGCTTCTTTCAGTATCTCCTATTGATATTAGAAATAAAACAAAGGTTTTGATAGGATAAAGGTTTGATAGGTTTTGAAATAAAGGTTTTGATAGGAAGACACCAACTGATTTTTTTTTAAATCACTTTAATTACAATTACAGGGTCTAACAATACAAAAATTCTTATATATATTTTAAATTACGGATGGGGAAGAGTATCAAAAGTGTGACCACCTTTGTGGTTGACAAGAATTTTCATAAAAACAAATTTATATTTTTTACATAAGCTCAAGACTGCCATTAAAAAACGCATTTTAATCCAGCCATTCCGCTACAAAATGTCAAAATTTCCACTTCTGATATATTTTTTTTTATAAATTTATGTCAAAATTAGTGATTTCGCAGGCTTCGGTTGGGATTTACGCAAACGTTCAGACCTCAATAAATTAAATAGCACGTAATACTTGGATCTGAACATTTTCTTTTAATATCGTGCGCCTAAATGCGCCAAAAAAAGAGAAAAACGCCATTTTTACAACATGAGTGGTCGATTCCCCACTTAATTCTGTTAAAGAAAAGAAACTTAGGAATATTAAGAAAAAATACTGTGCTCGGGCCAATTATTAAGATGAAAGGATGGTACTCATGGACAAAGGGACCCTTAACTTTACAAGGAAATTACTTATTTCAAGCTAATCCCACAGGGAGCTGAAAAAAGAATAATTTATAGGTCCACTATCTATGAGTACGAACCTTAAAAAATTTGATAAGAAAAAATAAAACAGTTATGTACACAGCGAGGTTTAATTTTAATAATACTAAAACAGAAAAAAAAAATTGGCAATTTTTTCTAACAACTAATCGACTGTTTTATTTTTCTCTATAAGGGAATAAAGCAAGTGGCACAAACTATATTGTATAGGCTAGTAGAGACATGTAAAACTGAACTTTTTTCCCTATATTACACCATTTATGGCAAAAGATTTAATAAATTTCACTCTCATTTTATGGATTTTTTTTTATTCATTCAATTTTTCTCAAAACAAAGCTTTCGTGTTAGTCTATGCAAAAAATCTACCTATGACATATCTTTCTTAATAAATTTTATTCATTTAAGAAATTAAAGCACAGTGGGAACAAAAAATCACAGGGATTAATTTCAAGAAAAAAAAAACTAACAGTACTTAAGTAAAAAAAAAAGGAGAAAAAAACGCTAAGCAAGAAAGAAAAAAAAAAATAATAAAAATGAAAAACAAACAACTTAAAGAATTTTTTTTTTTTAAATTATTCGGAAACAAAAACTGCAAGAGTGAAAAATGAGTCGAAGATGTTTTTGTGAGTATAATTTGATGAGCCTAGTACCCGACGTCTCTGTTTAAATTTTCGAATTTTTCCGAGATAAATAAATTATACAGATGGCGTACGAGGTGACTAGACTGTTGGTGAATAAGGTTTGAGAGCTAAGCTGTTGTCCCGTTGTACAACGGCTCTTTTCTGTCGGTGACTTTTTTCGGTCCTTTCATCGTCTTCCGTTGGGCTTTCGGAGCTTCGATGTTGTTCACGCCGTCTTTGCTCAAGCTGTTGCTGTTCTCGGGTTTTATTTGTACATTGTTCATTCCTTGAAAAATTAAAAGAAAAATTAGTTCCGTTATTGTGGACATGGTGAATTGAGGGTTGGGGTGGGTTCAAGTGTGGGTTGCTATCTGAGTATAGGGTGTGTAGGGCAAGGAGGAATGCTGTACAAGAATGGGCTAAGCTGTAGGACAATGGGGTATGCTGGAAGAGAATGGGGTATCAAAATCAATATTTAAAAAGCCTAATTTTGGTCAAAAAACCTTGAAATCAACATTTATAAAGCCAAATTTTCGTGAAAGACCTCAAAATCAACGTTTGTGAAGCCCACATGAAGCCTAATTTTTGTACAAAAACCTCAAAATCAACATTTAAAAAGCTTAATTTTTGTCAAAAACCTCAAAATCAACATTTGTAAAACCTAATTTTAGTCCAAAAAAACCCATCAAAATCAACATTTATGATGCCTAATTTTCGTCCAAAAACCTCATATTCAACATTTGTAAAGCCCAATTTTCGTCAAAAACTTGAAAATCAACATTTTTAAAGCCAAATTTTTGTGAAAAACCTCAAAATCAACATTTGTGAAGCCCAATTTTGGTTTAAAAAAACCTCAAAATCAACATTTATGAAGCCTAATTTTCGTACAAAAACCTCAAAATAACATTTAAAAAGCCAAATTTTCGTCAAAAACCTCAAAATCAACATTTATGATGCCTAATTTTCGTCCAAAAACCTCATATTCAACATTTATAAAGCCCAATTTTTGTCAAGAACCTCAAAATCAACATTTATAAATGCCTAATTTTCGTCAAAAAAAAACGTCTAAATCAACTTTAAATTGGCAATTTTTTGTCAAAAACCTCCAAATCATGGTTATAAGAGCAAATTTTTTTTTGTCAAAAAATCTCAAAATCAACGTTTTAAGAGCAATTTCTTTTGTCAAAAACCTCAAAATCAACATTTTAAAACCCTAAGTTCATTCAAACCTCAAAGTTAACATTCAAAACTTTAGGGGGGAGGGGGGGGGCAAAGGTTTTAATTCGTATAAAAGCACACTGTGAAAAAGTTTGGGAACCTCTGTTTTTGCTGAATATATTTTTCTAAGAGCCAATTTTATGCCCCCCCCCACCCACCCGGCGCCCCTTTAACTGAAAACCCACCCACGCCCTAAGGTCCCAGTCCGCACCTGGCTATGGGGTATGAGTATGCTGTCCGAGTATGGGGTACGCTGTCTAAGTATGGGGTCCCCTTAACTGAAAATCCACCCAAGCCCTAAGGTCCCAGTCCGCACCTGGCTATGGGGTATGAGTATGCTGTCTGAGTATGGGGTATGCTGTCTAAGTATGGGGTATGCTGCCCGTGAATGGGTATGTTGTCCGAGTATGGGGTTTGCTGTCTTAGAATGGAGTCTCTGTATGAGCCATGGTGGGGCCACATTGTTCAGGCTGGTGTGCCCAAGGTTCAGGACTAGCTGTGCTCTCCTCCTCCCACAGAACTAATTAGGTATGGATGGTTACAGTATTCTGTAAAAACGAACCTGAATCTCCATTGTCGAACGTCTCAGTCGGCTGGTGAGAATCTTCATCTTGCCTGGAGGGTCGCTGAGAGTTGTTTATTCGAGCATTCGGCATCGGCCTTTCGCCGCCTCTTTCCCGTCTTTGGTAAGTCGACCGCCCGCTGTAATTCCCGCCGCCTCTCACATTCGTGTCTTTGACCCGCTCGTCCATATCTGGCGTTTGATGGCGCGATCCTTGGTAGCGACTTTCATGGCGACCGCTCGGCCCGCCGCCTCCCCTTCCCCGTCCTCGTCCTCTAGGCTGACCTCCACGTCCCCGTCCGCCACCTCCAACGTCCATATCAGAATTGTAACCTCTATCGTTTCTTCTCTGTGACTGGAAACCCATACTCGGACCCATATTTGGACCTTGCATGTTTCGAACTTGAGTTTCTATGGCTTCTTTGTCTTTTCTTAACTTATCAACTTCCTAAAAAAATGTTTTAAAAATAAATCAAGAAATAACCCCAACCTTACTTTTAGGTGTGCGAGGTGGTACTCTAATAAGATCTTGGCATTGGTAATACTTTCTATCGTTCCTACAAACATGAAAGGCACAAGACCTTCCTCTCTGGGCAAGGACGGTTGAGGCTCATTGTCTCCTTCAATTTTCACTCGGACCTAAAAGAAAAACAAAAGTTATATAGGGTCAGTAAAACAGAAAGGACAAACTTACAGCACCACTTTTATCGACAATTTCTTGTATAGTTCGCCCATTCTTCCCAATAACTTTCCCGACTAAACTTCTTTCCACTTGCATAGACTCTTCACTGTATTCTAACATTGATCTTGCCTTTCGAACTGATTCTTCAGTCTGAAAAAGGATTAGTTAAAATGAAATTTTGAAAAGATATCGTACCTCTCCATAAATTTTGAATTTGCAGCCTTCTTCTAGTTCGATATTTGTTATTCCGGGTACTTTGCGAGCCTGTTGGATATTGACGCCATGAGCGCCGATCGCCAAACCCATCAAGTCTTCTTTGACGGAGAACTCGTCCGAATAACCGGCCGTGTTTTGAATTTTAGTCGATTCTAATTGTTTCTGTGCCTCCTCCGTCCTTTTTAGGAGAAGAAGCTTTTGATGGAGGTTCCTAAAGTGCATATCTTGTAACATGGACGCTCGCTTTTTTGAATCTTCATTCCGTGATATAAAACTAATGACGCCTTTTTCGGGGATGTAACTACAAATCGCGGCTCCTATCGCATCCTTGAATTGTTTGTGAACGTTATCTTTCTTCGCACTGAAATAATTTCGGTTAATTTTTTTGTTTTTAATTTTAGGTCATAACTTACTATTCACGAAGCTCCTCAGGTACTTCAATCTCGAATTTTGTGAAGGTTTTATTTGTAATGGGAGGGTTGGGGTTTTTGTGCCGGAGCCGTTCGCTGGGGACAATTTCTGTGTAAGTGGTTTCCCACCCGAGATATTCGAGAACGATGAAATCGCCTTTACTCATTTTGATGACTGCTCTCCACCATCCGCTGCTTTCTTGTTCGTTTGACCTGGAGAGAACTTCAACTTCCTCGCCTACCACAAACTCGGTTTCGAGGTTTTTAGGGAGCGGTGGAGGAGGGAGACGGACGAGGTCAAACGCGAATCGAGAATCTGCCTGCCACCTTTAAACAAATTTTTAGTGCGAAATTTAAACAACAAATAAAACTTACTCATTCTCAAATGCAATGGAAACCTCCGTTTCAAAGATGTCGGTAACATACGCCTGAAAGAACGAATCCAAACATTAGAAAAGTAATAGTTGCTTACACCAATTTCTTCTAAGCTTTGTACCTAACAAAATTGAATACGGAGTGGCCATGTTTGGATCTGTCATTGGGTTTTATGGGCAAATTTAACCCTGCAAATGCATAACCAAGCTAGAACTGACAGTTGACACTGCCTAAGAGTATCAAGATTAGGAAGTCGACTTGGACATTGAAATCCTGTTAGCTAGCCAAGAGCACCAGAATCTGTTTGCCTGCAGTGTCAACCTCTCAGTTATTGCCAAACTAGTGAACCAAGTTGATCATAGGTGAAGAGGCGCCAATCCAAGGGCTCATACTGACACTAGGCATGTTGATCCCTGGGAAGCCAAGAGCACCAGAATCTGGTTGCTTCCAGTGTCAACTTTGCAGTGACTGCCATGGACTAATCCAAGTAGATCATGGGCAAAATTGAGGCCCCAGTCCACACTTAGCTATCATCATAACACTGCAAAATCATGGATAAGCCGAAAGAACCAGAATCTAGTGGCCTCCTTTAAAAGGTATTTTTGTTCAAAGGAACCTCAGCAAGCCGATTTTCAAGCAAACACAGATACATGCTCGCCCAGGCACAGCCACTTAAAAGCAAATTTAGAAAGCATCGAACCCCAGTAGGTGCCTTGGTACAACAATCTGCAGAGAGTAAGAAATGTTGAGATAATAACAAAGGTAATGGCCCACACGGTCTTTGCTTACAATGCAGGAAGAAAAGCTATCCAACTAAAGCATGAGGATCACCATGGACCAAACCATTCATTCCATAGGCTCAATATGAACTAATAAAGCGAACACAGAGACAAACTTTTTCTGTTCTAAAAGATCGGGATTTAAATGAAAATGACAAAAAATAGCGGAGAATAAGGATGAAGATGATTGGCTTAAAAATAGTTTCATAATATGGTCAAATTACAAGAGGGAAGCAGAGGGCCGGTAGGTTGGCGTGGTTCGGGAGGGTTAGGAAGGCCGATGATTTATTCAGTTTTTAGAAGATGAAAGTGAAATTGAAAAAAATGAGAAGGAAAGTAAAATTTTCCGCCCTTGGCAGACGACATGGCGTCCTAACCGCGGAGATGTCGGGACAAGAAGATTCAAGAAAAATGAAGAGAGTTGATGATAAAAGGGTCGGGAGTGCTTTCGGGTTGCATAGAACGGGGTAAACGCTTTTATTTGAAGAGGAATATGCGGCGTGTAATTGTGTACTTAACGAAAAAATTACCTTGTAATATGCTCCATTTTCGCCGCACACTTCCACTTCCAGGTCATCCATCTTTGCTATTGAGGAATTGCCTCCGAAGAAATTTTTATGAAAATATCGCCGGGTTCCCCCTAGGAGTAGTTTACTCTCGGCCAATCCGAGTCTGGAATCACCTTCCTGGCGGAGCTACTATTCAACCATTCGTCACTCTAGCCGCTACTAAAGAAGGCCGTGGACCTTTTTTCCGCTCAAAAGTCAAAACTAGATTTTTTTCGTCGATTTTTTTGATCGTGTATTTTTTATAACTTAAAAACTGAAAACAATTTTTTGTTTAAATTTTAACACATGAATAAATCTCACACGTCAGCCGATTTTATTGGAAGGTGTTTTTCAAGGAAAACGCTTTATGGATGGACTTTGACCCTTTTTGAAGTGATCATCTCAATTCTTATAGCGTTGGAAAGCTATTTAAATGCCCGACAAAAATGTTTAAATGCAAAATTCTTCACAGAGATCTCTTTTAACATCAAAATGAACATAAAAGTTAAAAGTTGGCTCTAAAGATTTTCTAAGTAGGTAGATTTCTTTCATAAAATCTACCTATTTTAGCGGATTTCCGGAGGAAAGCAGGCTATTGGGGCCGGCCTCACGGCGGCTTTCGGCTTAGAGGCTTTTTGAAGTTTGAAAATGATGGTTCGTCTGTCTCATTTTGCCCAAAATAACACTTTTAGGTGGACTGTGACCCTTTAATGGTAGAGAAAAAACAAGTTAGAATCCTTCAACTTGCTATAGTACGAAAGAAAGGGTCAAAGTCCATCTCTAAACTTTTTTTTCTGCCTAGAAACGGTCAAAGTCCATCAAAAAGTGTTTATATAAAAAAAATTTCACAGTGTCATTCAGTGTTCCTCTAAAATGTCTTTCCAAACAAAAAGGATCAAAGTCCAATTCAAGAAGTTTCTTTTCAGTCGAAAAAAGGTCAAAGTCCATCTAAAAGCTTTCTCAATGGTGTCAAATTCGACCCAAAGAGACTATGCTCGTGGATAGAGAATCAAAGACCAGTAATTCTAGAATTGCCTTCTCAATCTAAAAAGGGTGGAAGTCCATCTAAAAGTGAAACTTTCACTCAGGTGTGAAATTCCACCAAGGGAGAGAATTTCACTCGTCGATAGAGAATGAAAGACCAGATAGAAGTACCATCTCAGTTTAAAAAGGATGAAAGTCCATCTAAAAGGGTATTTTTCACCAAGGTGTCAAAGTCCACCAAACGAGAGCATTTTACTCGTCAATAGAGAATCAAAGACCAGTTCTAGAAGTGGCTTCTCAGTCTAAAAAGCATGAAAGTCCATCTAAAATAATTGTATTTTTTGAGAGGTGTCAAATCACTCAAATTTCACCAAATGAGAGCATTTTGCTCATCCGATATAAAAGCAAGGTTCTTTTCCAAAGGTGTCTTCTCAGTCGAAAAAGGGTCAAAGTCCACCTAATGAGTAAATTTCTCTCAATCAGCCAATCCTAGACATTTCCTAATTCTTCAATCAGCTGATTTATTCTTATTTTTTTAGGAGTTCCAAAAATAGTATTTTTATCGTAGAAAAATAGTTTGTTTTTTTTCGATGGCTTCCGCTTCCGCCCAGGCGCAGCAGCCGGGAAATTTGCAGTGCGAAGACCGAGACAACATCTTCACCGACGCTGCGTCACGGCCAAAGGTATCCTAAGAGAAATAAAATTTCATTAAAATTAATTAAAAAATCCCTACTCATTAAAAAAATCGAATTAAAAATTCAAGAAATATTAAAATAGGTAAAAAAAAAGGTCCATAAATTAAAAATGAAGTCATCGTATCTATAAGGCGTTGGAATCAGGATCAGGTTAAATCGAAGCTTCAAGACGTATTTTGAATTTTTGCTCTCGATTTTGTGTATTTTATTTAATTAATCTGGCCTCTCAGTAATTGATTTAGCTTAAGAGGTATCAAATCAAAATAGGCTTTCAACATTCAAAATGGTATGAGATAATAAATTTCGTTATTTTTCCATTTTTCTGTTTTGTATTCTTTAAGTTTTCTTTGTTGTCATCTTCTTGTCCAATTATTTTTTGTTGTTTTTCTAATTTATTTTGAAAGGATATTTTAAGTTTTGAAACTGGAAGGCGTCTTGAAATTCAGAGTGACTTGTTATTTTGTTAAAGGTCGCAAGTTTGTTTATTTTGGGTTTTTATTGGTTTGACCCATAAAGGATACAAATTTATTATTTTTGGTTGTAATGATTGTTGTTTTGCTAGTGTTTGTCCACATGGTGGCCTTTATAGAGGTGAAAAAATTCAATAAACGTGATATCAGTTTATTTAGGTTCACAAGGAGCTCTGAAAACCAAAATGTCCTTTGACAAAGTGAACCAGTAAAATTTAGGAGGTTCTGCGAATTTTGGTTAACCCCTCATAAAATAAATGTTTTCTCAGCTCCCTGTGGTCCGAACGACTTGAAATTTTTAGGGCTCATTCTTATAATATTAAAGAAAATCTGTGCCAAATTTCAAATCAATAGGTTTTCATGGAGCTGAGAAAACGACATCTTGAAGTTAAATTTTGTCTGAATTACTGCACACTATCGAGGTCTTTTGGTTACTTTTGAACCCTGTAAACAAGCGTCTTGTTAAATTGGGGGCACCAATCAGGGGATGTTAAGAAGGGTATATAACTTTTCTGTCCACCAACCGAGAAATGTCTGGAAATTTCAGTTGAAATTGTGAAAAATTCAAGGAAATGTGAAGTCCTATTCTCCTATAAAATCCCAAAAACGTGAAAAGAGGTTTATCACCCCTCCCCCTATTCTACATCAAAAAGCCCTATTCTTGTCTAGAATCCTAAAAACTTTAAAAGAGGACATTTTCATCAAGGTTTTGCTTCCTTGTCCTTTCAGCTGAATTTGATATTAATTTATTTTTTATTTTTCAGGATGTTTTTTTAATGGTTAGACGAAAAAAGCTTAGTATCTTCACCGATGCTAAAGATAATACATCTGTCTTAGAACTTAAAAGGATAATTGAAGGTAATTATGGCCTCTTAGAAAAATAAAAGTTTTAATTTTTTTGTTTTTTAGGTATTTTAAAAGTACCTCCGGAAAACCAACAACTTTTCAATAAAGATAATCAAGTTATGGAAGACGAAAAGACTTTAGCTGATTACGGAATGATTTCTAGTATTGCCAAAGCTCAGTGTCCGGCAACAGTAGGCCTTGCTATTAGGTATTCACTTTTTCTTTTGCTCCATTCCACCATCCCAAAACATATTTTTCTTGAGCATGCCCAAATGGAACTCCTGAATATGAGTGATAAGAGATTTAATAAAAAAGTGTCAGAATTCTCATTGAAAAGTGTCACTTTTGTAGCAAAAATTTGAAGTTTTTCACGTGAATTTTCTGATGGAAAATTGCTTTTTCATGTGAATTTTAATTATAAAATGTCCTTTATTCCTGTAGGTCCAGTTTTGTATTTACATTTTTAACAAAATTAACCACTATTAGTTTTAATTCTTGATTTATGATTATTTTCAGGATGGAAAACGGTGACTTTGAACCTTTAGAAATTTCACCTTTATCATCTCCACCGGACTTACCTTATGTAATGAAAGCTCAGGAAACTAACGGTCAAGAACAAGCTTCCTGAATTACCTACTTCTACTATTATTATTAATTTCAAATTTGTATTAACATAAAAGAGTAAAAAATTATAAGTTTTCACCATCAGCGAATCTCAGCACAGGTACAATTTAAAAAAAGAAGAGTAGCCACATATTTTGTTTATTATTCCTACGTCTTATCTTCTTTTTGTACTTAAGATGGTTTTTCCCCTCTCTGTGTTCGTTATGGAAGTGTAATTAAACTTTGATTTCTCGCTTATTCAGTCATTTAAAGAAAAAAAAAATTTCAAAGGCTTTTTTGCCGCTTTTTCAAACAGCTTTTGTTTAATTTTTTTTTGTTTAACAAAAAGCAGCCTACGAGTAGTGTGCTCAAATTGTATATTTTCTAGAAACCGCCAGAAGAATATTATTTTTTGACATTGAAAAAGTTGAAGCATGAATTTTTTAAGTGAAAGAAAAATTTGATAATTTACTTAAAATTTGGTTTCCCCTTTACTTTCAAAACAGTAGGTCTTAACAAATTGTAATGATAAATTTAAATTATATACTTTTTAAATTACTTGTAATTTTATTTTTTTATTACACCCACAAGTCTTAAAAAGCACAAAACTTAAAAGTGTTTAAAAACAGCCTCTTGAGGTCACCAGAGGCGGATCCAGGAATTTGTCCGGGGGGGGGGGACCACTAAAAATCAAAGCCCCCCCCCTCTCTAAAAAAAAAGTTTTAAGCTTATTTTTCTAAAAGGCTCTTGAAACGGTAATTTTGAAGTTGACGAAAAATTGTCTCTTAAAACGTTGATTTTGAAGTTTTTAACGAAAACTATCTCTTAAAACGTTAAGTTTGAGGTTTTTGCCGAAAAATAATTATCTCGTAACGTTGATTTTGAGGTTATTGATGAAAGATTGGTACTCAAATAATGTAAATTTTAAGGTTTTTGACGAAAGAGAGCCTTAAAACGTTGATTTTTAGGTTTTTGACGAAAAACTGTCTCCCAAAACGTTGATTTTGAGGTTTTTCAAACGAAAATTAGCTCTTAAAACTTTGATTTTGAGGATTTTTGACAAAAAATAATTGTCTTTTAAAAGTTAATTTTAAAGCTTATGACGAAAAAATGTCTCTTAAAACCTTGAATTTGAGGTTTTTGAGGAAAAATTTGGCTTTGTAAATTTTGATTTTAAGGTTTTTGACGAAAATTTGGCTCTTAAAACCCTAATTTTGAAGTTTTTGATGAAAAAGTCGCCCTTAAAATGTTCATATTGACGAGTTTTTTTGACGAATAATTGGTTTTAATTTGTTAATTTTGCCTTTTGTTAATTTTTTGCTTGGTTAATTCTTTTATAAAATTGTCTTCATTAACGTGAATTTTGGGGATTTTGTGTTCTTTATTCATTATAATGCATGATTTTTGGAGTCGAAATGCTTGAAAGGAAATATCAAAATGCATAATATTTGTTACGTAAATGCATGATGGGTAAGTAACCACCCTCGTGGGGTCATAATGACCCTTCAAAAGTCACAAATTTTACGATTTTTCGCAGTCTTCAACAAAAAGTTCCAGACCATTGTTTGAAATTTTTACGACCAAGTTCTGTCTGAGCATTCTCCAGACAGGTTTTTAGTATACAAGATATTCCAATATCCCAGCATCGATTTTCAACCTTAAAATCGACCTCCAGAAATACAAGCAATAGAAAAAAAAATCAATAATCCTGAGTGAAAAGCCGAGCTTTTAGGTTTGACCTTGCATTCCCCCTCTTTATGAGCCACTCCCCCACCCGGGACAACACAAAGCGTCGGTTGGTAACACTGAAATGTTAAATTTCCGATTTTCCATCCCAAGCATCCTCGTCCTTCCTATGCAGATTTTTCCATTTTCGTTCAATCCATCATCAGACTAAAATTTCACGCAAAAAGAAAGTTTTCCTCACGAAATCTTCAAAACCTTTGACGTAAGTATACGCAATACACGCATGCCACTAACATCCCAACAATTTTTACATGCCCAATAATTAAAGCCAATATGTTCATGCATCAAATTAGACTTTTTGCATAATTTTTTTTGCTGCTCCCGAATTATCACCAAAAAGAAAAGTTAATTGCTCATTTGGAAAAAAAAATTTTGTAAGTGCAAAAATTTTGTAATGGTCATGTTTGAGGATTTTTTAACTTTAAAAATCAGGGATAAATTGGCAAAAAAGGGAGAAAATGGCCGGATTGGTAGGGCGGGTGGTAATAGAAATTTTTTTTGTTTCCATGTGCTAGGATGCTATGGTTCCCGTCCAAGGATACAAACCCTAATAATCCTTGGTTCCCGTCATTCCAGTCAAAATGTTCCCCGCGTGCGTTTTTTGTGAATTTTTTTCTGAATGTTTGTTTTTTTCAGGTAAAGACGGAAGAAGAAATTCAATGACGTGAAGTTCGAAATGTCGAGTGAAGTGTTTAAAAGGCCTCCGGAGGCGCCGGTTTTTGATTTGACGGAAGAAGAATTTCTGGATCCTTTGTTGTTTATAAACAAAATAATACCGATCGCCGAGAAAACCGGGATATGCAAGATCCGCCCTCCTCAAAATTGGCAGCCTCCCTTCGCTGCAGACGTCCAGAATTTCACTTTTACTCCTCGCCTCCAAAAGCTGAACGAACTCGACGCCCTGACACGTGTCAAACTCAACTTTATTGACAAAATCACTACTTTTTTAGAACTTCAAGGAGTACGGATCAAAACTCCTGTTTATGAAGGGAAGACATTGGATTTGTACACTTTGTACAGGGTTGTACGAAACGAAGGTGGATGGGAGGCTGTCACCACAGACAGGAAATGGGGAAAAGTCGCACGGATCATGAAAATGTCAAACGATCGGGCTATGTCTTCAGTTTTGAAGTATCATTATGAAAAATTCCTCAAACCGTATGAGATATTTCAAGAGACATTAAGCAAAAAGAATACTAAAGCTAAAAAAACATCGGGAAGCTTCGTTTGTGTCAAGTGTCGCAAATATGATAGTAGTGCGAATGAAAAGATATTGTTTTGTGTCGATTGTAAAGACTGTTATCACAATTCGTGTGTTTTGATACCATTGGCGACTGTGCGAGGGGCGTGGAGGTGTCCGAACTGTGTGGCGGAAGAAGTCGCCAAAAGGGAAGACGGCTTCGGCTTTGAAGAAGCCGAAAGGGAATACACGTTAGTCGAGTTTGGCGAAATGGCGGACAAATTTAAAAGCAATTATTTCAACAAGGCGGCCCACACCGTTCCGTTAAGCGACGTCGAAAAGGAATTTTGGCGAATTGTCTCTTCCATCGATGAAACCGTCACTGTCGAATATGGCTCGGACTTAAGCTCCTCCGAACGAGGCTCGGGTTTTCCTACCAAAGACACCATCAATCCAGACATGGATAATCCGGACATCATGAAGTATGTAAATTCGCCCTGGAATTTAAACAACTTCCCTGAACTCGATGGTTCTGTGTTTAGCCACATACCTGGCAAAATTTCAGGCGTGAAGACACCTTGGATGTACGTCGGGATGTGCTTTGCAACATTCTGCTGGCACATAGAAGACCACTGGAGTTACTCCATCAACTACTTGCATTGGGGAGAGCCCAAAACTTGGTATGGCGTCCCAGGCCATTATGCCCCAGAATTTGAAGAAACGATGAAAAACGCTGCCCCAGAACTCTTCCAAATACAACCAGATTTGCTTCATCAACTGACCACTATATTAAACCCAACTGTCCTGATGAACAATGGAATACCTGTTTACCGGACTGACCAGCTTGCTGGCGAATTCGTCATAACGTTTCCCAGAGCTTACCATTCAGGATTCAATCAAGGCTACAACTGCGCTGAAGCTGTCAACTTTGGACCGCCAGACTGGCTTCCCTTAGGTCGCCAATGTGTCCTCCATTATGCAGCAATCCAACGCCACTGTGTTTTCTCCCACGATGAACTTATCTGCCGAATCGCCTTAGATGCTGAAAACATCGACCCCAGAATTGCAGCTGCGACATTCAACGATATGATCCAAATGGTCGTTTTAGAACGAAAATTGAGAAAAAATATCTTCGAATGGGGCATTAGGGTTTCCAGAAAGGAAAGCTTGGATTCATACACTGATGAAGAAAGACAATGCGATTACTGCAAAGCGTTATGCTTCATATCTGGTGTGAGCTGCGAATGTAAGCCGAACAAACTTGCATGCCTTCAACACTATGACAAACTCTGCAAATGCTTACCGATCAAGCACATCTTAAAATACAGATTCAACCTAAACGAATTGCCTGTTTTGCTCCACAAGCTCAAATTGAAAGCGGAAACGTTCGACTCTTTGATGAACTCGGTCACGCATTTCATCGAAGACAAAAAATGCGATACTTCCCATCTATCGAAACTCAAGGAACTAATCGTTGAGGCTATTCAGAAGAAATATCCTGAAAATGTCGTCAAACCGATTTTAAACAACATCAAAAAAGCGCAGAAACGAAAAGCGGTTGTGTCGACTGAGAAGTTAGAAACCATAATTCTCGATTAGTGTTAAGACTGAAAATTTACCATTTTAACCTGTATAAAGTTTAATTTATTTTTTTCATTTTATAAATACATGGCATTCAAATCATGGCAATTTTTTAGTTTTGTCAAAAATCAAATATTTTTGTTTTCTAAGGAAAAAACAGTATTTTTGATCTCTTTTTCAGAATAGTTACCTTTTAGGAAAATTGAATGTGTCTAAATTCACCCGCATTCTTGGAATCAAAAGTAAATTTTTTTTAGATTTTGACTCAAAAGTGACATTTTCTCAGCTCCCTGTTGGCTGCGAAGCAAAATTGATTGGCCCACAAGCTGAGAAAACATCATTTTCAAATTAAAAATCCATTCGAACGCAAATTTTTTAAATTTTCTATTTTTCTAGATTGATTTCAAGAGCGCGAATACATTTTACTGTGATCTTATTTTGTGAATGTGTACAAAGTTATGTTCCTGTTTTGTTTTTTTATTTAAAAATCGCATTCATTTAATTTTAATTAAGCATGAAATATTTTTCACTGAATTTTTTGTTCATAAAAACACTTGAAAAAGTAGTGAATGAAACTTTTTTTTTTTAAATTAATGAATTATTTTTTATCAAGCACCTACTAATACTCAAGCTTTTATAAGCTGTTCATAGATTTTCCAGCCAGAAATGCTGCTATTTGCCAAAATCACGAAATTCCACTTAAGACCTTAGCAGAAGTCTCAGAACTGCTTCGGCGATTTGAACTATCTTCTACTACGGTCCTCGGCTCATGAGACCTTCCTGCCACGATTTCCAACCATCTCAAACTTTTAGGTTTTGAGAAAATCACAAAATTCCATTTAGGCCCCTTAGCAAAGTCCCAGAACCAGTTTGAAATGTTATTAACTATGGTCCTCGACCTATAAGACCCCCCCCCCCCATTTTCAACCATCTCAAACCTTCGGGTTTCAAGAAAATCAAGTAAATTGAGGTGAAAATCTATGAAAAATATATTTTAACAAAATAAATTAAATACACAGACAATTTTGGACTGATTAACACAAATAACATTTTAAGGATATTGAAGGCTTGAATGATTCTTATTCATTGAACTCTTTCATTTGATTTCTTTCTTTTAAAACTTGATTATAATCTTTAAGAATCTTGTCATAATTTTCATTGTGAACCTTTTTATAAAGCTCGAGTTCGGATTTCAGACGGTTTTTCTCAAGGTTCAACAACTCCCAGGAGTCAGTCGCAGGCTCTTCATGTATGTCTTGCTGCTTCAACTCGTTAAAAATTGTCCTGGAAAAAAAATTAATAAAAATTGATACAAAAAGTTAAAAAAACAAACCTTTCAGCAAAGGCAATTGAAGCGGCTTTTTTCTCAAGAAGTAGAAGGGCTTGATTTGGCTTTTCGTGAACGGCTTGATTGATGAGCTGTGATGCTTCTTCCTTGGTGTTTTTTAGAGACGTCAGGGATTTTGAAACCGATTTTATTTTTTCTTCATATTTAATGAGTTCGGCTGTTGATTTATTTGTATTTAAAGAACCTAAAGACAGAAATAGGGTTGTTAGATTTGTTGTACACAGCCGGTCTGATCCTTTATAAGTGGTCATTTCTGAGAAAACTGTATGTTGGTTTCCAAATTATAATAAATATTGAGATTCCCCAAATCCAGGTGGGTTCCAAACCACTTGAAAAGGGCCCTAAACTACCAAAACAGTTTCCTAAAAAAGGAATGGGTTCAATAACCACCTGAAAATTTTTCAAACCACTTGAGAAGGACCAAGCCAGCCGAAAATGGGTCCTAATCACTTAGAAGCAGGGGCGGACTGGGACCTTAGGGTGGGGGGGGGGGCAACAAATTAAATCCTTTGCCCCCCCCCCCAAAGTTTTGAATGTTAACTTTCAGGTTTTTGGATGAAATTTGGGTTTTAAAATGTTGATTTTGAGGTTTTTGACAAAAAAATTGCACTTAAAACGTTGATTATGAGATTTTTTTGACAAAAATTGGTCTTACAACCATGATTTGGAGGTTTTTGATGAAAAATTGTAAATTTAAAGTTGATTTTGAGGTTTTTTGACGAAAATTAGGACGAAAATTTTTGTTTTTGCTTTTTGACGAAAATTTAGCTTTTAAAATGTTGATTTCGAGGTTTTTGGACGAAAATTAGGTATCATAAATGTTGATTTTGAGGTTTTTGACCAAAATTAGGCTTTAAAAATGTTGATTTTGAGGTTTTTGCACAAAATAAAAAAAAATCTTCAGCTTTCCCACACCCCCCCTGGGGACAGCTTACGCCCCCCAGTTAGGAGCCACTGAGCAAAAATAACGCTAAAACTGACCCGCTCTATGTATTCACTGGGGTGGCGCGGGGGAGTTCTGTGTCCACCCCCCCCCCCCCTCGGGCCAGCCCGCCCCTGCTTAGAAGTGGTCAATCTAAAGACGACCGAAATATGACAGTGATGACTGGTGAGTCATGGTAACCCCGACGTGAGATCCTTCTAATTTCCCAGTGAGGTATCATGCGGAGGAATTATCCTTACCATGCGATTTGCTGATATCTTCAATCCAAGCATTAAAAGAGGCCATTTCACTCATGATGATCTCATTCTTCTTCGCTTCCCCTCCAGACTCGTCGAGATCAGATTTCAACGTTAAACCGATGTTTGAGAACTTATTGAGAAGAAGCCCTTCCTCAACAACACTCTCCAACTCACCAGAATCTCGACACTTTTTCAAACAATGAAGAATTATTTCTTTCTTTAGTATTTGACGATGTAAATCTTTGACCTGAGTAATGTCATCCGTCTCCATAATTTCAAAGTAATTCAACAAAGCAATTGATAAGGCTGGCGCCAAAAAATCAAAAGTGATAACCGTTGATATGATAACCTCCCGTCTTGTTATCCATCCATTTTCTCGCTCCACTTGATTATTTTTGTTTTTAAATTATTGTTAAAATTAGCCGGTTTGCTTAAAAAGAATGATGGATTAGTGGAAAATGAACTTTGGCCTTTTCTGGATAATTTTAAGGATGAGAAGAGACATGTTGTAGCGGGTATTTAGTGGTTTTTTCTTGCCTCATTAACTAAAGATTTGAAAAAAATGACAAAACCGTCTCGATTTCTGGTTTTATTTTTATTCGCGTTGTGTTTCGTCGATTTGGCCGTTTCGAACAAATATTCGAAAAAGGCGAATGAGGATTTTGATAAGCGAGAGTATAAGAAAGAGAAAAATTATGAGAAAAACGAGCCGAAACATCATAAGGATGGCCACGGTAAGAAGAAGGAATACGACCCAAGAAGGATTGAAAACGATCACGCTTACGAAAAGAAGTCTTACGATTTGATCGACGACCCCAATGCGGACTTGAGGAAAATTGACAAACCCTTTCGCATGTCGAAACTCAATCATTTGTGGACGAAAGCACAATCGGTAATTATGGAAACTTGAACTGGAAGTAAAGGGTCATAACTCATAATGGTGAGGTAAAGGGTCATAGCGGTGAGGTCATTACACTGTTTGTGACCTATTAACTGTAGTCCAGTCAATCTAAGCCTGGGGGTAAAAAAAAGAAGGTATTTTGTTTATATACGGAAATTTGTAGGGGTAGGCCCCCTGATTAACCACAAAAAAGTCCCCTACCGAAAACCGTGGGGAAAAGTGTCTAGATTTTTTTCGTTTTTTCTGCAATATCTCGAAAACCGTTAGTCGTAGGCGAAATAATTTATAGTACAAAATTAAAGATAATTTAATTTGCTATAATTTTGAGCTAATATGATTTTTTCGTAGGACCAAACGTTTCTGAGCTACGAGGTCGCAAAAAAAACCGGGGTTTCTATTTTGACCTCTAAAGGACATAAAACGTCATTTAATCAAAAAAGTGCACTTAATAAAAGTTGTAGAGAATTTAATTATCTTTAATTTTATACTAAAAATTATTTCGCCTACGACTAACGGTTTTCAAGATATTGCAGAAAAAACGGAAAAAAAAAAAAAAAAAAAAAAAAAATCACTTTAAAAATGCTCTATAAAATGCTCTATAGACACTTTTCCCTACGGGTTTCCGTAGGGGACTTTTATAATCAGGGGACCTACCCCTACAAATTTCCGTAGATAAACAAAATACCTTATTTATTTTTGTTATTTGCCCTTTTCGGGCTTAGATTGACTGGACTACTGGGATTTTGAGAAATTTTGTTTTTTCCTTGACGAATCGGGGAAAAACTTAAAATTGTTTAAATTCTAGGCCACCATTTAAAATTGAGAAAGTTCGAATTATTATCCTCCTACCAGCACTTTTTTATGTTATTTTAAACCTGCATAATGAAACATTTTTTTTAGCGATTGACTGAGCCGAAACTCAAATCAATCTACGCCGAGCTTAAAATTCACGACAAAGAAGAGATCGCTTTGAAGAAAATTAAACATGAAGGAAATGACAAAGATGGACTTTTAGAAGCCGAATTACGTCGCAAATTATTAAGTATTTATTCTTACATCATAATTTAATACAAATAAACTTGTATTTTAGCTTTAATGAATAATTACGGTCTGACCGAACATGCGGCCGAAGTTCAAGATCCGGCCAGGAAACAAAGAGTCGAACCTTTTTCAGAGAAAAAGTTGAATAAACTTTGGATCCAAGCTGAAAGTTCGGGTTTCTCCGGTAAATATCAGATCACAAATTTTTATTATTAATTATTTTTAGCTGAAGAATTGCAAATTTTAAAAGAAGAATTTAACCACCACCAACAAAAATTGGACGAATATTACGCTATTTTGAATGATGTAGGAGAGAGGACCAAGAACAATGCCGTCAGTAAGTAACTTTGTGACATTTTCTCAGCTTCCTGTGGGTCGATTGTTCTGAAATTCAGTACAAAAAAATCTCTAAAAATTTCAAGTCGGTCAGGGAGAAAAAAAACGCAAAAATGTAATTTCCCTTAAGAGGATATTTTTTTCTTCATTTTGGTTACCTGTGTAGAAGTTTTTGATGCATATTTTAAATTTTCAGATTCCGTTGATGAAAAACACGAACGATTTAATGAGTTAAGCCAGCTTGAAAACAACGACCCAGTTGTCAATGAATATCTGACTAAAGTTAACGAATTGAGGTATTATTTTGATGTTTAAATTCTTCATTTGCTATTTAATTCGAAAATTTTAGGGATAAACATAAGGAATTGAGAGAAGACTACGATAGGCTTTATAGGATGGCGATGGTCGGAGCAAAAAATCAAGAATTCACAGAACCTCGAGTTCAAGGATTGTGGAAAATAGCCCTCAAGGCGAATTTCACGACTGAAGAATTGGATTCCATTAGGGTAATTAAAAAGCTCAATTTTTCAATTTATTTTCAATTTTTTTTAGACTGAACTTATCCATTATGAGAAACGTCTTCTAAAACTTAGGAGGCTTCATGTTGAAGCTGTTATGGAAGACGAACAAAGAAAGTCAAGAGGAATCGAGAAAATCCCCGGCCTTGAAATGACGGATGATCTTATTAAAAAACAATCGAGAAAAGTTGCCAAAATGCATCTTGATATCGAATCAAGAATACTGGAAAGACATACCGAATTGTAAAATTTAAACCTTTTTCTCAATTTCGGCGTGAAAGAGTTTTATTACTTATTTTAGATCTTAAAAACTACCAATGTGTCAAATCGGAATGTGTCGACTTGTTTTATTGTTAAAGCTAATTTTAATAAAGTTATTTTATTTTATCTTTTAAAATTGGAAGGAATTTGATGAAATTTTTACCGGATGTTGCCCTTTATGGTAGGTATCTATCATTGAAAAAAGGCTATAGGGGTATAAGGTATGGTAAAATGCCCTTGAACCATTTGGCCGGAGAAAAATACCCAAAGATACCTCTTGGTGTACCTAATAACTTCCCTTAATTTTGGATCGAAAACCCCAACGGTTTTGGAGAAAATTGCGTTTTTTCTCAGTTCAGAAAAACCTTAATATCCCGAGAACTAATGATGCCACAGAGTCCAAAATGTAAAGCTTTTTTGGGCCCATCTTCTAGTATTTTTTTTCAAATTTTTCAAACCATCAGAAAGCCGCGAATTTTGACAAAAAAGATTTTCAGAGCGCGAAAAAAAATGTTCCCGATGAGGTGGCACAAAGATATTAATACCATTTGTTCATATACTAGTTACAAACTTACCAGAATTTTTTCAGAATTTTCGAAGGGGTGGAACATGGTTTTGCAAAGGATTTTCTATATTTTCATGTATTTTTATGAATTTTCCATGATTTTTGGCTTACGATGGTTGCTAAAGAGGGTAACAAGCAATGGTTAGTGACTATCCCCCTATAGCCTTTGTGTTCCTTTAAAATGAGGAAGTTATGGAACTTGTAAGTCAAAAGTTGGTCTTTTTGGCCCAAATCAGGTCTAAATAAGCATTTAGTTAAAAAGAGTAGCAGGTAATAAGTAATAAATTAAGAGGAAAAAATTGTATATTTTTAACAAAATAAAAAGTTTTCTGGTACAAAAAAACAATAGATTTTATAATGAATGAAAAATCTAAATTTACCGATTCTGTGATCAATTTGAGTTTTCATTAGTTTTATGCTGAAAGTAGAATATAAGTAGCCATGTTAATTAATTTCAAGCTGACTTCTTGACTGTTGTAGAATAATTTGGACAATCAAATTAAGAAGGCCAATAACATAGAATATTTTATAAAAAAATTAATGCTAACAGATCCTGAAGAAATAATAGGAATCGAAAAGAGAGAAGAAAATTTTATCACATCAAAGTAGTTTCAGTCGAGATAGCATTTTAAAATTTTGTGTTCATACAGCGGTCATTTCCATGACATCATATTTACCCCGTTCGGCGCATACTAACGGGTAAAAAATGGAGGTGTAGTAAATCAAGGCTGAGCCACCTATGACCAGCATTATTAAGGAAATGATTCCCCATGCTGAAAGAAAGCGACCTCCGCTTTTCGCCTTTGGCGCTGTGCTTCCTGTAAAAATAATCAATTGTCAGATTTCTGTTGATTGGATGGTGGTTCTTCATTGTGATGCATCATTAGCTCTGAAAACTGCTTCAGGGTTTTCTGATCAAGAAAAGGGACAAAATCTGCATTAAAAGTGTCTTGAATCATCAAAAAAGGGTAAAAGTCTGCCTAAAGAGTGCCACTACTCATTTAGAGAGTATCAAAATCGGTCCAAAGAAAGTTATCTCGTCAAAAAAGGTTCAAAATCTCTCAGAATCTATCTAAAAAGTGACTTTACCTACTAATTTTTAAAGGTCAAAATCTGCCTAAAGGATTTTTTCTTCTAGTCATAAAGGTTCAAAATGTGCCTTGCAAAATTGATTTTACTCAATGGACAACCTGGCTAAAAAAGTTCATCTATAACAGGCTCAGGGGCGGATCGGCTGTTTTTGGCCCACCGGGCTCATCCCCTAGACCGGCCCTTTTTTCCCCCCCAAATATCCCCCAAAAATTTAGTTTTTCTTCTCTTTCTGAACATATTTTAACGCTATTTTTCATCAAAAACCTCAAAATGAACATTTGTAAAGCCTAATTTTTGTCAAAAACCTCAAAATCAACATTTGTAAAGAAGATTTTCGTGAAAAACCTCAAAATCAACATTTGTAAAGAAGATTTTCGTGAAAAACCTCAAAATCAACATTTAAAAAGCCTAATTTTCGTCAAAAAAACCTCGAAATCAATTTTTATGAAGCCTAATTTTCGTCCAAAAACCTCAAAATCAACATTTAAAAAGCCAATTTTTATTTGCAAACTCTTAAAATCAAAGTTTTAAGAGCCTTTTTTCTTTAAAACAAAAAAGCCTCGAGGCAGCCTCGAGAAGCAGCGGATTTCCTCCGGAAAGGCCTTCCTAAGCCTATCTTGATGACCTGGTTATCGCCACAGTAAAATAATGAAATGGGTCTCTGAGCCCGGAGCCTCCATCGCACCGACCACAATAGCTTAAATTCCTCTAGAAATCAGCGAAAATTTTTTAAACCCTATGGATCAGTATATTTCAATTAAACCATGTGATTTTCACCGCCAAAAGTTCAAATTCTAAATTAATTTCATCAATGCCCTAAGAAGTAGCTTCCTCTTCGTATGCGGGCTTGATCTGTTGTCAAATGTGATTTCTCAGTTCATGAGCAGCTCCTATGGTCAATTTCGACCATCTCCTGCTGTTATTTCTGAGATCACGAAGTTCTATTTAATTCCCTGAGGAGAGTCTCAGAACCGCTTAGGCGATTCCAACTGTCTTCTACTATGGTCCTCGGGCCATAATATATTTTCCAACCATCTCAAACTTTCCGGTATCGAAGAAATCACGAAATTCCATTTAGGCCTCTTAACGTGGGTCCCAGAACATCGTCCGTGATTTGAACCGTTCTTATACGGTCTGCGGATCATCAGACATTCCCGTCACGATTTTCAACCATCTCAAAGCTTAAGGTTACAAGAAAATCACGAAATTCCATTTAGGCCCCTTAGACAAGTCCCAGAACCGATTTTGAGATTTGAACTGCTATTAACTATGATCCTCGGCCCCTAGGACCT